>CM060948.1:91240110-91636776 GCA_030765055.1 Mantis religiosa | reverse complement strand
ACCGTGGGTTGCATTAAAACAAACGAATGCCCACCCGGGTTATTGTGTAAGGGCATTATTCAGCTGCGAGATAACAGAATTTCTGAGATCAAAAATGTTGTGTGCAAGCCGCATCCCTGCTCTCCCTTCCATCCATAAATATTTCGCCATCGGAAGTGTATGTAGGAGTCGCACCAGACTCGCCTCTTCTCATGATAGCCTGCTTTGCTCCCTGCGAGGAGTTTATTGCACCTTAACGCAATTTTCGATCCACATTTCTGAGGCCTTACAACGTGGAGTATTTGTGTCAACGTTGCAGCCGTAATAAAGCCGCCCCTTACATCTATTTGCAATGAAGAGATGGCGTTTGTGGCCTGTATTCGGGCGGTCGGGGTTCGATCCCGTCGACCGCGTATTCTCACTTGGAGTTTTTCGAGTTTTTTCCCCTTGTTACTTAGCCTCACTCCCATACCAGGCCTTTTCCGTTCACCGCTTCCCTCTTCCATTGTTCCCTTCTAATCCGTTTCAGAGTTGAGAGGCCAAGCTGACTGTGCTTGTCGGGTTGCGGATGGACGGTAGATATTGGCTACGTAAAGGTTTCTTCATTGGCGTAGTTCCAGGCCTGTCCGGAAAGCCGCGCCTCCACGTTGCGATCTGGTTGGGGACCGCTGGGAGTGAGAGGCTTCTATAAGTGGGGTCATATCATTGTACTGTAACCGTTAGGGACCCCGTCGTCATCCGAATCTGGTCGCCCTTCGAACTCTTTCATCTTTCCCTCTTAGGAGTGGCGGTAGCAACACAAAGGTCTAACTACACATTCCTTGATAATGATGGGCCTCCTCCATTGTCTGTCTTTACCGCTTGCATCAATTTCCAAATATTTCAGTAATACTTCTGAAGCTTAAGATATCGTTCCATACTTCCTCTGCAACGTACTTTGTAGGTAGCGGAGCTATTGAAATATCGTTTTCAAATTTTTGGGTAGAATGCATTTTCTGATGCCGCTGAAAAATTATAAACAGGTTATCATGCGTGCATGTCTGTGTATCCAAGTCTTTGAACTAAATAGCCATTTCTGTGTTAGTGGAAAGAGTATCTCTTAGAGATACCATACTTTGTACATACAAGAAGTTTAGTATTTTCCGCAGACGGGACACGTATATATTCAGAAAAATCCCTTCGCCGCAAACTACCTTTTGTGTGGAACAGTTTTACAAATTCCCTTCATTTTTTTCAAAAATGGTTAAAGATGTTTTAAACTGGCACTTATTAAAATATTTAAATTACAAATACAATGTATAGACATGTTTTATTTTCTGGAATAGCCATCGTCAGTGTCTACGTTCACAAATAATATTTTACAACTTTGTATAACCGATAAACGATGAGAGAGAAAAGCTTACTACTGAGAAATATAAATGATTTTAAAACGCACTATTTATTACAAACGTTTTGGGGAAACTACGATTTCAGAGATATTCACTATTATCGGTTCGAATTTCTCAATACTTTCTCTTAAATTAATGTTGTTTTTTTCCTCTCGAAATTGTGGAAAGCGCGTGGAAGTTTAAAGAGGGATACGGTACCAGTTTTCAAACATATGGCTGTCGCTATTTCTTTTGTGCGCACAATCTAAAAACGTTTACTCAGATGCTTACTCCACAAGTTGACATAAATTTATGCAACTACAGTTTGTGGACAGTGTATAAAAATTCCTAAATTCATGTTAATGCAACACGCATGATCCTTTTACTAGCAAAGCGTAGCTCCTTATTCTTACAATATAATAGCAAAACAGTAGCAAATAAAAATTACATGGGTGATTCAAATTTATAATGTGTGTTATTTTAGAAATGGTTTATATGCATTACGCAGAAACTTGTTCTTTTGTAATATTCGACGTCAACGGCGTCAATTTAATATGCCGGAGAAATAAATCTGTGACATAGTAAAACTGTTGCGCTAATGACGATGTTCAGTAAAAGCGTTGATAATTCCCGTTGATTCTTTCCCTCACCTCAGACTAAAACGCTTTTACACCGCCATTCCAGGTCCGGCATCAACTTGTTCTAGTAAGCGCATGTATACAAAATGTTGACACAGCAAAAAAAAAGTGCTAGTATAAAAATAATCATAACATGAAATATCTTCCAGAAGGCTAGAACATGTAGGTAATATCTTTCTTTCTTTCTGCAAACAAATCAATATGCTTCTCTTAGTTAATTTGTCAGCTAAATTTTTATGGGAAATATATAAGTGTCACTTTTTGTTGTTGCTTCGTAATATCTGGTTTACGTACATCATTTATCCCGTCAACATTTTATAAACAAAACCCATAGAAGTTATTATGCTCATAAGCTTTTATTATGGAATTTCAACTGAGCAAATTAAAAGATGCACCGATTAGTTTATTTGACGCTTCATTACAATGCAGCACGATGTATTTTCTGTATGCCAGCCAAGATAATTTGTCAGTTTTATGACAATCGGCTTGGTGTCCTCCCACCACATAAAACGCTTAAAAATGCAACTTCTGGTTGAAGGTAACAATATTCAACCAAAACTTAAAATTATCAAGTGTAATCATGGTTATAGTTTAATTGTAAGTAGATGCAGGACAGCAAATCTTACAACTCTGTTCGCGTTATTCTATTAACTCTGTTCATTACCTGTTTCTCCGTGTCTATCCCTCCATAACGTGTTTCTTTCAGGACAATGTCTACATTATGTAATGGTGTGAAAACAGAGTAAACGTAATTTTCCACGTTGCTTAATTTAATATTTACAAAGCTAATTTAATAAAATAATATTTTTACGCTTGTAAGCATCTACGATATATCATTCTACCATTTCATAAGCACATGTAGGTGTGAATTTACTGGATATTTTGCAAAATAAAAGTCAAATTGAAAACAAAAGCTTTTCTGTCGTTGATAGTGCCGTAATTCAGTATATCTGGTTAGGGTTTAAATTGAATTTGTAGTCGCTCTGCTTTGAATCTGCCTTTCTTTCGTGGATATCTTAAACACAAATAAACCACCCTGACCAGCACCCGCAATAAAAGAACACATATTACAATAGTAAAATGCCCTGCGCTGTAGCGTAGTTGACCAGAGCTTTGTGCTTTAGTTCCGTGCCATAGAAGCGCCGGGGATCCATCCCATCTCCCGAGGATACCTAGCATCGTGAGGAAATCGAAGAGCTGCGCTAGGTAGCGAAACCTGGTCTAGAAAACCAACTTTTCGGCTGGGGGTGCCGTGATTCTAATCACATCTCCTCGTATCCGTTGGATGGTCGTCAACCTCTGCCTTGCATATGTGGGCGTGAGGCCGGCAGTTGGGTTGGCAGGCTCTTGCGGACTGTTAGGCCATGGGTTACGTTACATGGTGAAATATTTCTTGAAATGTATAGTAGGTGGCGTTGTTTTACTGTATTCAACACTATGTACTTGTACTGGAGTTAAGGATTCGGCCACAAGAACAATCCCAATTGTAACAGCAATGTTGTCAGCGCAAATTTAAACATCTCCTTTCTTCGTAGTTTTAATTTTTATTCCGCCGTTTCGATCAAGCGCAGGTTGTTTCCTTCGTAAATTAGGAAACAGCAGAGATCTGATCTAATAAATTTCTCTGTGCGAATAATAATAAAGAAAATATCCGAGCTCTTCGTTAATTTCCGTGTTACCGAAATGTCAAGTAACAAGATATGTTTCGTAAAACTTATTCTTGTAGTATTAGGTGGAGAATATGTTGCATTACACCCAAACTTTGTATCTCAGGTCAGTGTTTCAAAGATGTGATACGAAGACTTTTAAGAGAATCCCTCATCGCCACTTATTCTTCCGGTAGCGTGTCTGCCTCACGTTCAAGAGGTCCCGAGTCCGAATCTCGGTCGGGTGCGTTACCTGGATAAGGGATTTTTACGGGCTTTTCCCTTATCCTGAAAGATGAATGTCGGGTAACTACGTTCTGCGGACCCCGGGCTTATTTGAACGCCATTTCATCCATTTCATTCCTCAGATATGACATAACGTTTTAGGAAGTAAATTTAAAAAATGGAAAATGTTTTCGAAATGTTTGATTTGGCTTCATTTTGAAAGAATTTAAATGTAATTTTATAGAACTGGTAAACATTAAGAGATGGACGAAAACGTACTACCCAAAAACAATGTAGATCTTAAACCACAAATGATTTCGAATATCTCTTTTCTTTCCACAGTCATTTCTGTTATTGGTGGGTTTCTCAATGCTGTGCCAATTTTAAAGATATGTCGTTCAATTTGTTCTCAAGAAGTCTTGGAAGTAGCGTTAAATTTAAGTTATCTTAAACCACTAGCTGAATTTGGTTACATCTTGAGCTTACAACTCAACGTAAAATGATATTTCCATAAGCTTTCATATCAGTTTTGGAGTAGATGAAAAATAAGGTTTCGTAATTTGTGGGACCGATTAGGATTAGGATTTACTACGGAGAGGAGTCGGCACGAAGACCAGTCGTGATCCATTGTACCTATTCCTCCAAGCGTGGCATTGAGGAAGGATGGGACCAGAGAATACAGAGGGCGGCCGTATTAAGGAGCCACGACAGTGCAGAGTGCAGGGTCCCTACATTTTGCTTAGAGAACGGCAGGCCAGGACAACGGACATGCTCCCCACTGCGGTACGGAAACGGACCCAGCAGCCGGTCCCGAAATGGTCCCAGCAGGAGGTCCGAAGACCAGCAACGGATCTACCAGAAGAGGAAGTAGTTTTACTCGGAGCATATTACTCTGCCATGCACCGCCGAGACACCCGCCGACACTTCTTGCCCTGAAAGAGACCACCAGATGAGAGATGATGTAAAATGATAATGGAGATGAAACGGAAGGACAGGAAGTTCGGGGATGTAATTAACCTACCCAGGATTCTCCTAGCGACCGGGAAAAAAAATTGAAAAGAACCTTGGGTCAGGTAGGTCGGCCACGGGAATCGAACCTGGGCCTCCCGAATGGGGGCCACAGACGAAACCGCCTGAGCCATTCCACTGGATTGTGGAATCTATATCAAACGATAGAGAGAGAAAGTCATGTGAATTTAGCTCAACAAAAATGTTCTGTATAAAACCTGAGAGCCGGTAAAATTAATGAACAAACATACATCTAACAAGCATGTGAAATTCACTGGCTTGCCTGTTGGCACTGTTGAAAATTCGCGATGAAATTAACCGTATCAATTCAATGCTTGTACCAGATTTTGCAGAACAACTATTTACCGCCCGTATTTTCCCATAGAAAATGTATGATAGGAATTTAACCAATAGCAGTGGGAACATATAAGAAAATACATTTTCGTTGTATCGCATAATGATAGAATCAATGGAGAGGGATTTGGAATCTGAGTTTCATCACCAAATGGGAAAGCGAATGGCACATCGTATGAGCAGTGGATAATGGACACTAGATTAGCGCGGTAAATTGACTTACGATCTTATCAGACTGCTGCAGCTGATGCCCAAAGCCGTGTTCTGTGCCGTTGAGGATATTACTCTAATTAAAATGTACATTAATAAATTTGTGGCGGTTTTGCTGCTGTGGTAGCAGATTCACAATTGCAGAATTTATCTCTCTGGCCAGAATTTGTAGTAATCTGGCGGAAATAAAGGAATATGTACGAAGTTACTTCTAAAAAGTAATGGATATTATTCATGGAGAAGAATCTGCTTGATAATTCTTTTTTTTTTTTCTGTGTATCTTTGTTCTTTCCTTTCTATGCTCCTTTCTTTCCGGCTTTTAGCCGTCACTGTACTTCGCCTGCCATTAGTTCATTTTGATGCTGAAATGCAACATCTATGCACTAGTTGTGATTAGATGTTACGGTGTGGGGGGGAGAACTAAAAGTAATACTGAATGAAGGGAAAAAATAGTTTAAATCTGGAGTAAATTAAGGAAGATGTACAAAGGCATCTACACCTAAAGAAGAGTTTTAAAGTTGGAAATATAAAAGGAAGACAGAATAAGTACAAAATTTCAGTTTTATCCCTTTTCTTAAAAGCATCTTAATTAATAGGAAAGCCAATCGTTAAGATTGCGTAACGCGCGAAGCTCACATTGGGTAGGTCCCAGGTTCGATTCTCGTCGACAGCCTATTCTGACCTTGGGTTTCTCGTGGTTTTCTCCTGGCCGGTGAACTAGTGTGTTTCGCATCTACCATGATCTCCGTTCCATTATTTCGCTTTTATTCTCAGTTTTGAGCTGTGCTATCAAGTTTCGTGACGTGTGGTGGTGCCGGAGATAGTGCTTCCCATGGACACTATGCTGCTATGCCACGCGTAAGAAACCCATAAACGAGAGAACTTGGAGGCGGTGATTCTGCGATTCGCTACCTTTTCAAAGAAAGGCCCAGAGTGGAGTGCGGATGTGCATTGCGAGAAATTACCCAGCTTTTCACATTCACGTTGTTCCATTTCGAGCGTTGAAACAGAATGCACATCAATCTGGCAACGTTTGTTTCTCTATGCATCATAGTATTAACGTTTAAAGAAATTCTGTAAGCACGGAGAGAGTAACATTGGATTTGTTACTAAAAATAGTGAAGAAATACTACGACATTGCAAACAATAAATTTCTTGAAAGGTGCAAGAGAAAAGGAGTATGCCTTTGTTTTACATGCATAAAATGAAAAATGTGATAATTGCAGGACATTTTACTTTTTCCCCCCATTTTTTTTTACTGCTGCTGAAACAGCTGAAGTCTAATCAACAATGAAGGCCAAAGAATAATACACTGGAGCTCATATTGCGCATTTCCAAATAAATACTCCCATTTCCACACATATTTCAACGGATACTCTATAATTTAATATTCAAAGCTGTCTAAAATACAGCTATGTCAACACATATTAAACGTAATTTTATTTTGCTACTTATATTGCCATCCTCGGCTTTGAGTTTCGTTCCATAAGTATTTCTAGTCCAATTTTAACACATTTATCAACAAAAATGGTATGTGGATGTGGCAGATATATAGGAATGTATTTTCCTATGATTAATTTATGCTAGCAGTTGGCAGTCCACGGTTGTATTGCAGATAAATGTTGTATCGAACTGCGGCGAACTTTGATATCATTGGAATTGTTGCTACGTTTCTTGCAGACAGGTATTAATATTCACATTTAGCAAGCAAATTCAAGCATCAGTCCCTTTTACATCCAGAAAGTGGTAGGATAGAGCTAAACATCGGCATTGGCTAACAGTCACATACATTGTACGTTCAAACTGCGCAATTTTTGATAGGTAAAGTCAGACTGAGTAATCCCATAAGAGCTTTAAATATTGAATTTAAAACTGTTAACCAATTTTTTAAAGTATTACACAGTTCATGTGCAGTTCAGTACTTTCAATGCCTAATATTCTGAATATTCTAAAATTAAATAGCACATAAAATAATTTTGTTGTAGTACAATAATTAAAATGTTTAGCTGTTTTATATGATTGTGTAATTTCGAAATAAAAACGCAGATGATAAAACAGTGTACAAAATTATTCATACAACCTATTAAAGTTAATTTGTCAATAGCTGTTTGATATGGCTGATGAAAGTTTTGTTGTTTTGATTATGTCTCATCACACAGCGTAAACGCTTCTGTTTAATCAAAGGAAATCTGTTCAATTTTGGTTTTCCACACGCACACACAAAATATATATATATATATATATATATATATATATATATATATATTGTAAATTTACGTCCTCCAACGTTAAGTCATATCGGACGATGAATGGAATGGGTGAAATGATGCTCAAATGAGCCCAGGGTCCATAGAGCTTAGAGTTACCCGACATTCGTCTTTTAGGATAAGAGAAAATACTGGAAAAACCCTTATCCAGGTAACTCACCCTGACCAAGATTCGAACTCCGGACCTCTTCAACGTGAGACAGACATGCTACCATCTACGCTACCGAGACGGGCTTTCCACAAATACATTGACCGGAATCTTCACACTGGAATTACTCGATTACTGAGGAACTCTTCCTTAAAAATGTTAAGGCTAAGACATCTCAACGGATGAACATGTTTTAAAATTGATGATGCAATCTATTTTGTGCAACAGGGTGACTGAAGCACCGCATGCATCACGTAATAACTGCACACGAACGCCAGGTTTTTGGTTTATTCATGAATTCAGTAGATAACTCAGGTATTGACAGAAGCTCGGAAGAAACTGGATATCAGATAGAGTACATAAAAATGCACTTCAATTTATTTATAGATGCTGTTAATAAAAACATTTCAGTTGTTCTAAACTGGAATCTAAAGTGAGCCCTACAACTGTTAATGCATTAACCAATTGGCCAGGTTCACATCTGTGCGGGTGAAGACAGCGTATTCCTCCTGCGATCCGCTCCCTAGAGCTCTCTTTTTCATTTTATTCTTTTTAGGTGTTTTCAAATCCTTCTTGGGAGGTGATAAGCATATTACGGTTGCTTTTTAATAACCTCGATGTTGCAGAAGTTTCAGAAACATAGTTTCTTGGTAATAAAAGTTAGCAACTGAAGCGGTGAATGGAACGAAGCTGTCGATGGAAGGTGTGATGACCCAAGTGAGTAACGCAGTTGATTGAACGCTAAGAGACCCAAGGCTGCGGGTTCGATCGTGGCCTAAACTGGCATTTAAAAAGTGCTCAAAAGTTATGTGTTGGTATTCATTGGTGCTCAGGTACTGCCAGTTAAAAGCTTCAAACCATCATTTTTGAACGCTTCTCATAATGGAACTACTCCAAAAATTAATAGCTCCCCAAATAAAGGCGGTCTTTGGGATATTCTTGAATCCAATTCTAAAAGCAAGGCTCTTTCCGTAGAGAGTGCATTGCGTTACACGTTATCCTTAGCGACAGGCGATACTCTTTCTTTTTAGATATGACAGCACCCTCTCTTAGGCACAATTACACTCGTTTCGCCAACATTTAGGACGATTAAATACAACTAATTAAAGATACTCTTGTGTTTGTTAGGACGTTTGCGGTAGAAGTGGTAATCATCCCGAAAAGCGAAGTTAGCTCGTTTATTTCAACTTACTTTCGGAGTAGCCTTCAGTCCTACAGTCCTACTATTAGTGGTAGTCCAGATGTACCTAAAAATGAGGAAATTAAAACCCTATGCATAATGTCATCTAAAGCGAATGGTTTCTGAATTTGGTAGTTGCTTGTTTCTGACTGATGTCTTGATATTAACAACCATGCAAGTCATTGGAGTTAGGGTGGCAGCAAAGAAGAGAGATAATGGCGCATCAAATGCGTCAAACACATATGTAATATATTCTTCAGAATGGTAATACCTGTCCCATGAAGTAGTGATACATCTAAATCTTTCATAGACTTTCAAAAGCTTTAGGTGATCCATTTTAATGCTTTTGTAATCTAGTGAGAAGGCTCCCCGGAAAACTGTCACGCTCGCTTTCTAGTTGGCGTTTTCGTGATTTTGCTTGGTAGGTAGGTGTGGAGTGATTTATCATATACCTGGATTTCCTTTCCACAATTTTCCTTTAACTACTTTTCCTTCTCAATTTTCAGATGTGCTTCTAAGTTATATGGGTATGATGATACCGAACAGATGGCGCAGATGCTGTTTTAGAGAAATAGTGACTCCCCGTGGCCAATAAAAGGCTGGTTGCTCTACGGGTCATTCATCGTCCTCGGTCCACTCTAGCCTGCAAATTGCCCTAGATCAATTAGCTCATTGGTTCTCTCACTGGCGCATTTCCCTCAATACTAACAAGACAGAGGTTAAGATCTTCTCTTTACGACCTTATAGGGATCCTCCTTCACTAGGGCTGCTGGGGGAACCGCTCTCATGGTTACCAAGCAATGTGCCAGTGAAATACCTTGGGGTGTTACTGGACACTCGACTTACTTGGAACGCCCACATCTGTCGGTCTGTTACGCTTGCGTTTGCCCGGCTATCAAAACTGTACCCTCTACTGAACAGGCGCACTTCACTTGGTTATGAATCCTCCCTGCTTCTTTACACATCTCTAGTCCGTCCCATTTTTACCTATGCAGCTCCAGTCTGGGGTGGCACCAGTAAGACTAATCTCCGCCGACTGCAGGTACTACAAAACAGGGTGCTTCGCACAGTTACAAACGCTCCATGGTTCATCCGAAACCAGCAGCTTCACCATGAGTTTGGTCTTCTACCCGTTCACCAATACATCCGACGCCTGGCACGTCCATTCTTTTACAATCTCCAGGAGGTCCCTGGAGCTGTTACCTACCGTCTCGGCTGTCGCACTCGCCAGCCAACTCGCCTGAAGCGCAGACTGCCCCAAGATCTTCTCCTGAGTGACGTCTCCAGCACAGATGACTCAGACACGTGATTACTACCATCAGACTTTAAGTTCTCAATTGTGTTACAGTTATCCTCTATATTTAGTTAGAGGAGTCGTTCATGGCTACCTCCATTGTTATGTGTCCTGTTCCTATATATCTTATACCAAACATCTGTAAAGCATAATTGCTGATCGATGGATAAAATAAAAAAAAAAAAAAAAAAAAAAAAAAGGTCCACTCTAGCAGTGGAACGGGTCTTAGAATTTGAAATTATTAGCGATTTCCACGGGTTGTGGCTAGACTGTCTAGCTTCTTGTGCTCCATTGATTTTGTCTCTTACTCCCGAGTATGATATCTAAGGACTAATTGCGCTAGGTGTTCCCCTGCTTCTTATTACCAATAAGACCTATTAGGTCATCAATATGCCGACACTGGCAATGAAGTGTAAAACGCATGCATTGGGTAAAACTTAACTTTAGGGTTAAAATACTAGCCACTTCTGGATATAAGGTTGTATTCCCAATTGTACTTTAAAATATGAACATTAATATATGGCAATGTGGCCTGTGTATTTTTAAAAGCTTTCATTTTCGTTAAAAGTAATTAGATTTTGTTTCTTTGTAGTCTGACGTTACTGCATCACGAGGAGCGGAGCAAAACGTTATGAAAGACCCGGTAAACAGGACGAGTAAATGTAATGTAGGAAATAGGCGTAAGAATAAACAAAAGGAATGAATAAAATAAAGAAGAACAATATTTCGTTCCGGATGGAAGTTGCTTGAATGAGGGAACTCGAGAATTTTACTCTTGACCTTTTGCATCCTGGGAAAGAAAAAAGAAGAGGATGCGGTATGCACACTTATTTCTTTTCAGTTGTTGGGCAACGCTGGAGCTGTTATTTCTATTTATTTCCCCTTGATTTAAGGGGAAAGGGATCATTCATACAGACTCCGAATATGCATTTTCAGAATATTAGAAACATCTACAGTGCTAAATCCCGCAAATAAATATATGTGTGTGTGCGGGCGTGTGTGCAAGTATTGCCAATTTGATGAATTGCAATTATTTGTGATAAAATATTCTCGAACCCCTTGATTTTCATAGATATTAATTTCGGTATTTGGTTTTGAAACTGAAGTGACGTATAGGTTAAAAATTGTACATTAAAATGCACTTTAGAAATGTACAAATTCTCTAAAAGGTTTAAATATTGAATTTCTTAATTGAATTGTAATAAACCTCCTTTTAATTCTAATTGCCTCCGAGAGCTGTAGCGTATTAAAGGTATATTTGAAAATCTCAGCTTGTAAAAATTTAAGACAAATGTTAAGTATGCAATATGTTTTAAACGCGCACATATACGCTTAGCTTTGAAGATCCTAATAATTCTGAGATAAAACTCTTACTTACGGCACTCGGTGAAAACAGACAATTAGGGTCAAATTTCACATTTTTTATCTTTTCTGGGTAGATACTACTTATCACTGATTCCTTGGAATTATTTTTGATACTGTTCAATTGATCATATATATGAAATTGAGCCCAACACCTGACAAGTTAAACAACTCTTACCGTTGATCAACATTGCCTTCCAATTTAAATTGAGCTTTCTTCATTTAAAATGTTAAGGCATCTATCCATATTAACAATACTACTCACAATGTAAGATTTAAGTTATGCGGGTTTGCATAATAGCCCTCAGTAATATACCAAATGAAATTTGCAATATCGTTTTGTTTTTCTTAAAATACACGCAGTACCTAACTCACTCGGTAAGTTCAAATATGAACAGACGAATTATAATAAAACATTGCGTAAATAAAGTAAAATGTAAAAAATGAATTGAGTATAACACTTTATAGTCCATTTCTTTAATTAGTTAATCATGACTTGAAAGAAATAGAAATTTTCATTTTAAGGAGTGTTTCTGGAAACTCCTTAAACATTTGTTTAAATAACCATAATTTCAAAACGCTTAAGTAACAAACCACATTGTATACTAGCATCCTTGTAAATATGAAAATTTACAGATAAAAAGGTGTAATCAATATTTTACAAATTATACATTTTATAGAATGCGCTTGACTTTTTCGCTTAAATTTCCACTACTACAAAATATTTAATGCTACAAATACGTTAACATTATACTAAAATATGAGCACAAAGCTCATAACACTTGAAAACTTGTAGCTTTGGGGAGGATCTCTTGGAGATATCGTTAATTACATAATATTTTCACTCGTTATATATGGATTTATACTACAGGATAATATTTCATTTTCAAATTATTCTAATAAAAGCCGTTTCTTCTGTTGTCAAATTCCGTTGCGCTGCTCTGAAGTCTTTTAAAGCCAATTTGAACATATTTAATACTATTAAGATAAAAAGAACATAATGTTGCTGTCAAATGTATATACTCAGTAACGTCAAAATTCTGTGATCAAGTAAATCAATAATTTGGAAGTTAGTCTATTGAGTTAAAATCTGATAACATAAAAAAATTATCCAGTTTATATCTACAATAGGCAAAGCCATCTGTGTTTCAAGTGAAAAAGATATCATAAAATTGCTTTTGGTTTTGAAAGCATTCTTACAAAACCTCTGTGATAGGTTAACATTTCAGCCATAACTTTAATTATTCAGGTTAACTTGTGGATTTGGTATTCTGAACAAAAGTATAGAACATTTTGTGAATAATGAAATATATTACTACACGTCCATTAGAGTCAGCATTTAATTAAACTGTAATGCAAAAGATATACCCGGACAAAATCCAAGTGTTTACTCCTCCAAGTTTTTAATATGCGAACGTTTAAAGAAAAGCACATCAAACGTGATTCATTAGCAGAAGTGTCTGTGTGTGTGTGTGTGTATATATACATATATATACGCGCGCGCGCGCGCGCACACACACACACACACACACACACACACACACACACACACACACACACACACACACACACACACACACACACACACACAATGTGCTATAGTCTCAGAAGATACTCTCGTGTGGGAAGTAATTGCTTGACACGATGAAACAGACTTTTAGCACAGTTCGGGTTGTTAGGAATTTATTCACAGGTATCACTTAACACTAAATTGAGGGGATATCCTAAAACATTTTCAGATAACTATGAGTTTTTACTAGTCGAAAATACGTATCTTATATAGTTAGCTAATGCCATTAATTAGACCTAAATCAGAATGATCGCTTTACATTTGGCAGAACTCGAAATACCATCCCATTTACCAACAACAAGCAAATGAGGTGTAAAGGTCTCCTATGATGAATTTATATTCCGATTTCCAGAATCAACCAGTTTAATGAGAACTGCTGTGTTCAGTAGACCACCAATCATCACTTTTACTGTATCCGGGACAAGATAGCAACTGTTGGTGAAAATCAGAGGTTTTAACACTGATCATTATAAAGCAAAAATGATTTTCAAAAAGTACGTGAACACAGAAGTAAATATTTTAACATATTTAGTATGGAAGATTTGGGGCAAATTGTATTAGACGCTATTCGTTTTTCAATCTAGAGCTCTTATCTGTATGATTCACTAACATTTCATTTTATACCTATATGTGTCCATTCATTTTCAACTTACAAGAATGGCAGGGAAATGGCGGTGCCTTAACGCGTGCGAATCTCGTTGACGAGGTTCTGGGTTGAAGCCATTGGGGTCGACCAATCTGACTAAAGCATTTCTCACGATTTTCCTGAATCGAATGCTGGTTTGGATAATTTGACTCGCGAATTTCCTGTCAACACTTTCATCTGTGTTTCACTTCTTTCTTTTCTCCGGCATATCAGGATTGGCTTAAGCAACCATCCTGCATATGTTATTTACCAAATTTGCTTCATCCTAGACAAGCTGCCAATCCAACGTATTGGCAGGCAAGTACTTGAGGATTTAAGTCTTACAAGAGAATGGTAATCCATTAAAGAATAAAAGTAGCTAAATTAAATGTCGTGATACCTATAAAGGCACAAAATATGAACAATCCTATCTTAACTATCTTAACTTTGGACGTAGCCAAACAAATTTTGTTGTTTTGCCAATAACTGTACCCAACCCCTTTAAATGCTTATGGTTGGAAGCTATATATTGCACTGAAGACAGTTTTTATTTTAGTACCGCTAGCTTATGATTACAACACATTTTATTCACTTAACACTAATATAAAGTTGGAATACTTAGTTTAAAATTAATCCGAGATACAAGCAAACCAGGTCACTGAACACCGTCTAAAAAGCAAAATATTAGTTTCTAGAAATCAAGCCGTTATTGATCCTTTAGTCCATAAAAATAATACAACTATGCCAAGACGAACACAAAGATTAACATGAACTGGAAGTGACCCAAATGTTGCAGCCTCCAACGACTCCACTTTCTTTGTGCAGTTCTATCCTAGAAGTTTGAAATGATATGTTCATTTGAAGATATAATTTGACATGTTTACGAGCAGCGAACAGCCCCCGGACACAGTAATTCTTTGTTTACGAACGCCCATAGCACAGAAATGAATGCGCCGCCTTGTGGGGGAATGTTAATAAGATGTCCACCACACAGTGTGAGACTTATTTATGGTCCATAACTCTCGAGGGAAGGAATAGACGGGTGTTGAGGAAAGCTGTCTCGCACGTGTTGACATTAGCTTCTCAAATATGCTTCAAATTGCACGCCATTCACTTACACTGATGGTACAGTATCAGATTCCACGAGGGAGAACACATGGTGTAAAATGTTTAATCATTTATAGAATTGTGTCACATAAGAGATTGCTGCTGGTTTTGTTTTTGTACCCTCGGACGTCTAAACAAGAAAAATGGACCACACGAGTTAAAGGCAGTGGGGCCGGGCATCAATTACACTGGACCGCAAGGGGTTGTCACTGAATTTGTCACTGTCATTCTATCTACTATGTATATCGGATACATTTTTCTTATTCCACTAAAGCCCTAAAAAGCTAGCATGCATACTTTAAAGTACATTTGATGAGAGGTTAATTTCAGGTTTACATTTTCTTCACAAATATGTAACATAATTGAACAATATCCAAGTATGAAAAACCTGAGCAAACTTTTGGGTCGGTACTAAAAGTAATCATAGGAGGTAATTCCTTCCACCTCTAATCGACATTTTGTAGATAGTATCAGCTGACTGCGCTGTGACGTCAGCGGGCTAACCTTTTCTTTTTATTGGCCCTCAGTTATTAACTACTTGACAACTGTATTGCAGTGGGACTTAGGGAAGGGTAGTTACTGGAAGAACTAGTAATCGAAATGCCTATTAGTAACTTGGATGGAAAGAGAGTTGTTTCCACTGCAACAGTTTTAATTAAAGATTTTATTTTGAATTACTTGAAATAAATTATAAAATTATATTTTATAGTTAAATTAATGGAGAAATTTTCAGTTAAAATATCTGCTATATTTAATTTTTATCCTAATAAAATTTCCCTATAATGACAAAGTTGTAAGGCTTGTCCTTGGTGTTTTATCCTTGTGTATTACTCTATCAGTAACCTGTCAGTGACGTAGAGATAGTCACTTTTTCCCTATGCAGTTATACGTTTTTAGATGATAGTATTTTTATCCACTTCCTGTTCATACTATCATGCATGGGAAGTTGAACTTCCTACATTCTATGCGTTTGTATTTACTGACATGCATATTTATTATTGCTAGTTCATAGCATACCATCAAATTGTCAGGTGCGTAGCAGTGTGAGTACAGTGATAGTGCCCTAGTGAACATATTTGATAAGTAATGTTTACCATTACAATCTTGCCATCTTTACTTCCCCTTAATTTTGAAATGCTGGTAATAGGGACGTTGGCCATGGTAGCTCAATGGTTAAGAGCAGCTCGCATTTTATACCTTATTCGAAAAAAGCAAAATACATACTTCTATATTCCATAGGCATACAGTCTCTCAAATTTCGGATTAGAAACATGGCTGATCTCTTCTTTAGACAATCAAAATGAGAAGTCTAAGATAGTTGTTTATCAATAAACACATAATATAACGTGAACCGACATACGTTTCAAAGTAAATAAAACATGTGGTTTTAAGTTTATTTAAAAGCTTATTAAACTGTTCAGTTGTTTTAGCCTGGAAGGTTTCATATTGTTCAATAAATTTAATTTCCAACAGTAACAAAAGTATCATCAGCAAATATTTTAGTGCCAGTAAGTATATTATTTAGTAAGTAATTTACTGCAATTTAAAACAAGAGGCGACGCAAAGCAGCAGCTTGTGGGACAGCACTAAGTAATATGACATACGGATGAAAGTTTTAGCTAAGTGCTTTGAATGACATAGCAGGTTTCCAGGATAATTTTATTGCGATTGATAGAATCGAAAGATTTACTTAAGTCGCAAAAATTACTTAATGCATATCCTAATCCTAAAATGAGTGAGTGAGTGAGTGAGTGAGTGAGTGAGTGAGTGTGTGGTGTTTTAGAGCCCGTCGACAAATCCTAAAATGAAAAAGGAATTATACGTATGTACAGCTTTGGATGTTTAGCTGAGACTTAGCACGTCGAGTTATCTAGTAGCTTCGGATCTGCCTTATGCATATATGCATTATCGCAACACCGGTGAAATTTAAATTGATAATAGTGCCACAACTAAAAGGAATTATCATATTATCAGAATGGGAAATTATTTACGTAATGCAATTCTCAAAGCACTGTCGAGCGGTTCCTCTCTCAATCGAAGTGGAGGCTCGTCCAGATGAGAGCACCACCTTACTGCTCTCAGGTTTGCTGTGTTATTCATTGTTCACAAATTTCGAAATGAAGGAACGCGAGTTGTACAGCTATCTGCATTTTTACAGATATTTCATCTCTTGCTCATGGGTGTTATGTTTCTGAAGAGCTATTGGTGAAAGCAAAATGCCGCTTATCAACACCTGGCGTTAGAGGTGAGAGAGTAGTTATTTTTTTCGGTAGCAGTTCCGCTTTGTCCAGTTTTAAGAAATAATACCTTCCAAATAACTGTTCAAATATAAGTAGACTACGTCGGTGATTATTTAAACATGATCGTTCCCTTGGTACAGTCCTAATTGATCGCCTTATATTCTTTCCATCAAGCCGCGATTCTTTATCTATTACAAAACAGATTACTTTATCTGTATTACCAAACTTCAAACCGATGTTTCATACTTCCTCGGTCCCTCTCATTCTACACTAAACATTTCGATATCTCGTTACCATAAGATCATGTTTTTCTACATGCTTTTTTCAAATAATGCTCGCATAACTTCCGTTAAAATGCCATGCCTGCTACCATAATTGTGTCTGATGCAATTGATTACATGTTCCAAAACGGCATCTCCTTTATGTACTTGTCACAAGAGCTCAATAGCATCGTAAATATGATTGGCCGGAAGATTACTAGTCGGCGTTGGCCTCTATTGAAATCTGGGATATGCAATCCATCCTTCACTTCAGGATATTACTTTTGGAACTGATTGTAAGAATACTCGTACAATCGCTTTGTTGCAAAGTTGATGAACTGTTAGAATGTGATTGTTTATTCTCTCCATTGTACCGCAGCCATAAATGCACTCCCAAAGCTATCGGTAGTAAGCTTTTGTTTAGTTCCTGTCAAGTAAAGTGGTGGTATTCCGTGTCCAAAGCAACATCCCTATCGGAACAAGGGTCGTGAATGATGGTTCTGTCTCTGTCAGTGTGAAAGTATGTTCATTTATGTCGATGTTTTTTTTTTCAACACAACATTGTGTTTCAGTGGAGAGAACTTTTATTTTTATTTTAGAGGTGACAAATGTACAGAAAAAGTGAAAAAAAGAAATTTATAAAGCAGATTCAACACTTAAGCTTGCCGTTTCAAAATTCTGTTTACTATTTAATAAAGAAATTTCGTGGATTGTTTCTGTTTATGACCTTGAAAAAAGTGTCAGACCTCGATTATTTCCTTTGGAGAGCAGCAAAGTCAGCAGTGCATTAAGATAATCCGAAGACAAAAGAGGACTTGAAGTTGGCATTAATAAATTACTGTAATTCACAGACACAGGGTATGTAAGGTGTTCAACAATTAAATTACGGAGTTATGGCTCCACGTTAATGTGTGGGGCTTGCAATAGAGAGACCTCCGGTTCGATCTTCATCGATAGCACCCTTTGACACAGAATTCTTCGTAGGTTGGAGGAATGAATGCTGGGGTGTTTTCTACTACGATTTTCTTACTATCATTCTACTTTCATCCCGTTTTCTTTTCATCTTTAAGGTGTACTTCTTTTTTTCAATGCATATGGCGATGCAGGACAGAGGGCGCGGTGCTTGCTCAAAGGAAAGAGTACTCCTCTTGGACTCGAAAGATCGTTCATTGTGCTCCCTAGGCAGGTCCAACATTGGAACGAATATTTGGGCTTGGATTTCCACGAGTCTCAATGAATTGTTTGCCTACGTCCTGTAGCCTGAAGTGGTTCCTATACGTCATCGCTTCCTCTTTTAGGGGTGGTAGCTACAACATATCCATGTAGGTCGCAATGTGCGAGGTATTCCCGTTCATTACATAATATAACAAAGTTAAGTATCTGAATCTGAGCCTTCGACGTAACGGGGACATTTTCAAGATCTGTGAATTCGTAGACTAATTATATTTTTGTTTATTCGTTTTTTTTATTATTTCTGCTGCTTTCTCCAAATTCTCTTCAAATAATTAACCACTGTCGCATCATAAATGCATTGAGTGAGGGTTACCACCAAATTCTCATATCTTGCTTATTCTAAAAGTGTGAAGTGACTAATATTTGTATTTTGTAACACTATAACTTGACAAGTGTGGATTTCTTTTAATGTTTGCTACCTCTACCACGTGTATCACAAGATCATAGTCCCACACGATCACCATGTTCAGTAATACCTTGTACATTGAATGTGAGCTTTGTTAGGTGAACTCTTCTGAAAAGAAAATGTTATATTGACTATAACTGTAATAGCAGCCACATATGTGACCTCGTTACCAAGCATTCCCAAATTTAATACTGGTGCTGCTTCAAATTTTATGCACGAGGGGGGGATACATGGGTGTATCGCATTTATGAGAGGCATATAGATGTTCCCAATTCAAAATACGTTTGCAGAAATACATTGATTTGTTCCACTGACCAATGCGCAGTCCTTTGTAATGATGGTAGTTAACGTTTAGAGGATGTATGTTTTATATGTTAGTATTGCTGTATAAGAGATCGTTGAGTAACTTCAAAAAACTTGGCGTTACTTAAGGGTCACCCTGTTAGTTTGCAGTGTGTGTTACGTAGTTGGAGAAAGCTCGTGAAGACAAGGGTCGGACCAGTCCGAGGTCTGTCGGCTGCCCATAAAGCGGGGTTAAGCAGAGGTTAGACTCCCCTTCCATCCCTTGCCTTCCCTTCCCTGCCTAGACGGGGTGAGTAGGGGTTGCGAGGGTAGTAGCGAAGCCAAATTTACACATTTGTTCTTCCATTTTCTTACTCCAAGTCAACGTTTGAAGAAGGAGGAACATGGAGGCCGTAAAATCTGCAGCTTGTGATTGGGCACAGAGTTACTGCAGCTACTCTCTGGTTTTCGGTCCCAAGGGGAATTAAAGGTCCACCAATGTGGCTTGGGTGGCGGTGTCTCTCAAACAGAATACTATGAAGTTTACATCTTGATTTAGACAAGCTGGCCATTGATTACTTCTTTCCGAGCTTGTTCTTATCGTGGAATTGCGCTGGGTAGGTCTCTGCAAAATCGCAGAATCAAGCTCATTTCCCAGACCTTTCGCAGAAATTGATGATCAAAAACTTCCCTTACGAGGGAAGTCACCATTTACAAACCAGTCTAGTAAATAGTTTCTTCACACAGAAATAGTTTTAACATAAGTTGCGATACAGCATGTGCCTTATACTCTAGGGTTTATTGGATATTTTCAGAAACGCTTCCAGAAACCATTGTTTAGTATCCTCCTATATGAAAATGAACATTCACTTGGTATTTCTCAACAGTGTTAATTTAGCACATTCACTTGTTTTCTGTAATTGAAAGGGAGACTAAACGACGAAAGTTCCCTAACAGTTAAATTTCTTTTCCACATTTATAACTGTAATTTATTTAATTTGATGCATATGTTATCACAGTAGACGCAATACTTAATATATTTTTATCATAATAATCCATCTGACATTTAGCCTACTGTGAATTGTAAATCAAATCACTGAAAAAAATTGGAGTAGAAAGAGAAACTTTAGCCCACATTCAAGGGAAATTTTGGTCTGCAATGTTGTTTTCCATTATATACATCCATTTGTAGCTTGGCATTTAGCAAACTTGCCTGAGGCAATAGTGTTGTACTGAGTGATAAGATTTTGGTAAATTTCTCAGAGGTTTTATGTCGTTTTAATGTTAACTTTTGTTATGGTTCTAATTTGTGAAAACGTCTTGAATTTATTCGGAAACTCATAGTACTATCCAACTAACTTAATTAAAACGCGTAATGAGTACGACGTTCAAGATAAGGTGATTAAAATTACTTAAAACTTCTATGATACCATAAGGTGTTATGTAATATGCTATTCTAGTCTTCTGCTGTCGTCCTTCGTGGTCTAGGGGTAGATACAATACTAGCCTCTGGTTACCGAGGTCGCAGGTTCAAACCCGGCGCGGGCCTATGTATTTTTAAGGGCATAAAGATCCTTAACGTAGCTTCCTTCCGAAGAGAAATAAAGCTGGTGGTCACGTTGTACAGAAAAGAACCTCAAACCTGATAACGAGGCCTCTGAGCAAAATTGTTCTTTCGCGCCCAATATAAAATGGAATGCTCAGAGCCTCAGCATTAAAGAGCATCCATAAATAAGAAAACTCGATTTTCCAGTCTGCTCGATATACGCATGTTCAAAGCAATAGGTACATCACGCATGTAATGTTGCAGAAAGTTTAACTCCGTTTCGACTACTACGCTAACTCCATTACGGTCATATTCCATTTCTAAGAACAATAAAAAATAATATATATATATATATATATATATATATATATATATATATATCATCCCACTGAACTTGTCAATCGCATACAAATTAATCCCTTGGCACAACAGCCCTTTCGAAGCCAAGACCTACTGCCTGGGCAATGCGTCTGCACCTCTGCCCAACACAGGCGTCATAATTGAGGTGCAGTACTACAGGTTAGGACTGGTATAATAAGTGGGCTGCACAACAAGGGGCCGCTACTTCTCATCCAGTAACTCCTCTTTTGGTCCCTCAAAGGGTCGAATCTGGGTCTCCCGCTTAGTGCGCACCAGCTATACCACCGCCCTAAAATTAGGATATGTTCATATAATTGTATTTGATAACAGTTCTTTATATTTACAATATTTAGTCTTTAGTCTCGGTTCGTAAACCTTCGTCTAAAATCTCAAATCGGAAGCATTTGGCTATGTAATCGATAAAGTAACACATACGTACTTTGGAAACTGCCTAGCTGAATAAGCCTTAATTTTAACCAGATGCCAACAAAATTTGAAATGCGTGGACAAATGTCTATTCAAACTCAACGGAGCGGAGTTAACAAGGTGGCGCTAATGACCGCTCCCCAGCAGTGAACACACCTAACAATTAGATTTTAATTCTGCTTTTAGTTTATGTATCAGTCAACCAATATAATCAACCTTAGGGCAGGATCCTCACTGCAAAACCAGTTTTCATCTTTTATTCCGCTTTGTACCTCCTCTCCACATAAGAAAGGTTTTATCTTAAATCTGTATCCTTTGGCATCCTTTTCTAACCTGAACATTTTCCATTCAGTAGTTCTAGTTCTTCCAGGCATTTTCAGTTAGTATATACCACTTATGAAATCGTAGCCATATTTATTTGTCTCTAATAATGGTTTTGAGAACAATTAATGCCGTAGCTTATTATAGTTTTCCGCATACTACTCTCCGCATCTTAAAAATTAGTGGTAAGAAAAATAGATTTGACTTAACCACAGTTCACATACCCTCAAGATTAAATATTTCTATTTGGACTCTCTGCAGACAAGATCAGAGGTCAACAGTGGTGCTCTTTTATTTTTATTCCAATATTAGCTCAACTTTTGATGTCCACAATGGCATTAATACATGATAAGATCGAAGGTTTGCCTTTAATGTAAGTTAAACAAATTTGAGTTGTTGTTAAAGAGTGCGGTATTTGTGTAACGTCTTATTTTGATAGCAAGCAAGGTGAGCCTTAGGCTCTCAAGGGATCTCAGTGGGGGGACAAGTAAGATTAACCCTTACCTCTCGCATGCTTCTGCCTCCAGGTTCTTTATAAAGTTGCTTATTAACTTTAAATACACAAACGTAAATTAATTAAGTAGGTAATACTATTATGAAACAAAATTGACATGTAAGGTAGATTTCACTTAAAATGTACAAAGCTGGGAAATATATTGAATTATGTATTCTTTTGCGTTTCAGGTAAGTCCTGTCAAGCCATCTTGTGGAGTAAATCGAGAGAACTGAAGGTGTAAGTAGATTTCTAATCTATATATAAAATCTGCTAAAAATGTCAGCCTTATGCATATAGGTATATATGTATATATAATGCGAAACAGAAACGTTAATTTTTATACAGCCTTTATAAATTATTTGATGTTTTTATCAAAGCTATAAAAATTCTGTATTTGATTGCATTGCATGTAGGCCATCACATTAACAGCGAATTAGATTTTGTACAGAAGGTCATATGCCATTGCTCCGATAAGCTGAGCAAATATCCTACAATGTACAGATATTCCAAAGCATATTCAAACGCACTCATTTCTCTGACACTTAGTTTTGAAATTAACACACTTCATGTTCCACTTTAAAAATGCTGGAAAGTGTTCTATAGGTGATTCTAATCACCGCCCCCAAAGGGAAACGGTAACAAAGAACTCCAAATATCTCCTTTATTGTTCCGCTTTTAAAAAACCATTGCATGACTAATGATAATATTTCTGACAGGGTTTATTATTTACAAAAATCTTCAGAAAACATGATCCAGAATTCAAACAGACGTTTCGTTGCCGTTATTCTAACAGTTGACAGCTTTGAGTTTGAACACTCGGAACCTCACGAAAACATGCTTAGAAGAACCAGTGATGATTAAAATAACATGGTTTGTCTTTCCATGCAAAACTCTCCAGTTGTCTGTTAGCACCATCAGACGGTGACATGTCGTAGGCTGCACTAACCAATTCTCGAGTTGCGTGAATAGTTTTGCTGCAGTACTTATGCGTCTCTTAGAATGTTCGCATGCAGTTTATTCTCTAAACTGTCTAAAGAGAAATCGCAAAGAGTAACAATTTTACCAATGTGGTCCAGATGTTAAGAACAAGGTTGCCACTTGCTCATTAATGGAAATTACATCGAAGTCCAGGATAAGGGGTTCGCGGATATCAACATCACATAACAATCCAGAAAAATAATAGCTATGACATGGAAGTGCATGCCATTATAGTGGATAGATATTATTTTGAAGAACAGCAGGAACCTGGACCTGAAAGTGGCTGTTCAACAGTATACGATGTTCATCTCCAGAGCAACAGGAATAGTCAAGTGAAAGTGAATTCCAACTCTCTCCACTAGAGAACATTTATGAAGACTGTGACAACCGTGGCTTTAATTTCTATAGCAAATTAAGTACATTAAAATAAATCCTATTGAGATTAATGTTAAACTATAGTCTAGCAAACGGAGAGCAGGAGCTCATTTCGGAGGAAGTACACTGTCCCAATTACAAACTATAAAAGAGTTTGTGACTAGAAGGGGCTAAAGTGGTTGGGTTCAAAGCTTTGATTTCCTTTATAGGTCATCTCAAGGCTGAATATGGCACTTCATTTATGTGCATTACTATATTTGTCACACGTAAATATATAGAAGGCGATAATAGTATACGCCATAAGGCAAAACAGTTTGTGGAGGTAGTAAACATGTTCATGAAAGAGTAGGTTGCGGAGAAACGTATTTTTGGGACAGAGACCAGAGCGAAGTCCAGTAGAAATGTCTTCAACATCAACACTGTCCCAAAAAGAAGAGGGAATACTACACAGAGCTAGTAAGTTGCAGTCTGTGCATAGCTCTACCCACAGCTGCACAGTAGATGTCTTTATCGATAACAGGCAGACTAGCAAACAAGTTGTATATCTGTTTTCAAGAAACGCAATGCACTTTCCGCCCAATTATTTCCAACAAACTTCAAAAAACCTGTCCACGAAACATTAATTTGCAGGCAATTAATAGTGGAAAATGACCAAAGAAGCACATGAAATGTTTTCTACAAGCTTCAGTCATTGGTGAACATGTAATAAGTCAGAAGCACCCATTACTGTGTGATTTCTTGGCAAGTCAAACTCCACCCTTCTGTATGCAAGATCTCCAAACAAGGACGTTATGCTGGAGATATTACCACGAAAAACAACAAAATATTGCCAGCCCCATGATGTTTACTTTTTAGGTAATATAATCTCCTAATCAGAAGGATTACTACAATGTTCCAAAACAGTTGGGAAGATACTGACCGTTATTTCATCATAATACTTCACTCTGCGATTTACAATGAATTTTCTCCACCAATATATATGCCTATGTTACAGTTTGCTTGGCGAAGGCAGGTTGACATTGAAATGCCCATATCATTATTTGCAAATGTAATTATTGTGGCGTTTGATATTTGGCTGCGTGAATGCGAAAGTGATTTGGAATGTGATAACGTCGATTTAGTGAGGTGTGCATATTGTTCTCTTCCACTTTGTTTTAATCACTTTATCGAAATCTGACATATGCACTTTGAGTACTAATATCTGTAGTATATGTGTGTTTTGCACTACTATAAGTCGTTGTAGAGATTTTTGGCACTGTTAATTGAAAATGCAATGATGCACTGAATTCATTTAGTTACGTATAATTTCTCTTCTATGGCATTAGGCAATATTATCTTACTGTGTTTTTCTCTATTAAAATTTCATTCCAGAAATATATTAACGTTTTGCATGAAAATAACACAGATCATCATTTTCTTGAGGTTCCGAGCGTTCGAGGTCAAAGGTGTTCCTTGTAGGAAAGCCAGTGTACATTTCTACGATTTTTACTTCCTGCATCTACTTTCCTGGTAATTGGATTTCCCGCGGGCCAACTTGTGCATCGGCAGCCAGTAATGCTAGGCAGGTCCAGGAAAACCGAGAAGCGAAAGACTTCAGAGAGGTGGGTTGGGAAACCTGTCTCTAATGATAAACAGGCTAAGCATTGCTTATTACCAGTGATGCGCAAACTTATGTGAAAAAGAAAAGGGTGGATTTGCCTGCACCTACTGGTCACTGAGCTGTATAGTATTCAAAGACGAACTTCTCAAATGTTTGGTTACCTGAATGAGTGAAAATGAAATACTTCATGCACAAAAGAAGAGGGAAGTAAAGCGACAAGGTGAACTCATTTGCTTATAAAAGTAGCCTTTGGTATCATTGCTCATTACTGTCAGATACAAGTTGTTTTCCTAATAATGTTATCAAAATTAAAACTAAAAAATGAAACGTTATCACTTTGTAACTTTCGGAAAGTTTCTTTTTGGGATCATTAGCCTTAAAAGTGAAAATGCCCATTGAGATAGATATGCACTGGCGTAGATTAAATTGGTATAGATTATTTCGAAATGTCATTCCTTTGGCTTTGGGCTACTAACACAACATTTGTGTAATGCTTTGCAGGTAATCCATTGTTCGGAATCCTTTGGCTACAACAATTCTAAATCCATTACATCTCTTGCGTTAGTTGTTCTTTTTCCATTCCACTCGCTGGTATATTCATTTGAATGGAATGATGTCGTTCTTGTGCAGTGACCGGCATGATATGCAAAAGTGATTAAGAACTGTGTGAATGGCTTTACAAGGAATGCACAATAATGCAAACAGTATTCACTCCCCGCTATTGTGAATTGGATTTTACTGGACCGTACTCAAAAGTGTGAATAGTAAACAACAGAGAACTGATTGGAACGGTTCATAATCGAAATCAATTTGGTTATTTTAGCATTTAGCATGTCTTTTGTGTTCGCTATACAATTGCTCTTTGAAGATGAAACCACGCCACATATGTGGACAATAGAGTTTGCGTGAACCCAGATAGCTGCATGGTAAAGCCCACTTCAGCTGTGGTGTTTGTGTGCACACGCCGGTATTCGAATTGCCTGGCTATAGGTCAACCAGCGAGTCTCGTAAACAAGAGAGGCCACAAGAGAAGCCAAGACTTTGAGGTTTTCTTTCGCTCATTCTCTTGAAGTGGTCATTTGTAAACAATTTCTCTAAAATTGGCGTACAAATATGTTCCGAAATTAAAACAATCGCTTTCATGTTGCATACCGTTGAAGTATTGCTTCTATTTTTCAGCATTTTTTGTTTACTTTAACTGAAAATTATTTCATAAATTAGGTGATTTAAAAGGGAATAAAATTCTTAACAAAATTGTTGGTGCATTCAAACAATGTACGCAACAAACACGTGTTTTGTAGTAAGTCCTTTTAGTACGCTCTTCTACTGCTTCACAGGTACTAGGAATTAAACGTTAAATATAAGTATGTAATTACTATATTCTAGCAATAAATATACTACTGCTGTCAATAATATAACCAAATATCTAGACTTGTGCAGTCAATAATTTAATTTAGATCTTTCTTGGTTAGGGTGGAGGTTCCCAGCACACCAGGAATATTCTCTTTTGCTAAAAATAGTTAAAACATGTCTGGAAGTGAAGCACCACATGAGAGAAAAATAGTTAAGCTCTTTTGAGTGCATGTCCAACTGTGGAGAATAAAAATTTTTAACGTATATTTCATAATTAAGATATTCGGGGTCATAGCATTGCGATGCGTATACGTAAACCAATCGGTCGCTAGGTCATATGTCAGAGATGAAGTATTGCTACCACATCATTCTTATAGAGCTAATAGTTTATTCTAATTAGGGTGATGATTGGATTGGATTGTTCGGAGGGCATTCGGCACCTCGACCAGACGGTCTTTTGTACCTATGCCTCAAGTGGGGCACACCCGGGAGGGAGGATGAGGTGACAGACAGAGGGCGTCCGACCCTAACGAGTTACTACATTACAGAGGGCGAGGTCCCTACACTTTACCAGATAGAAACTATCCAGCGGTGGGTTTAGGATAATCCTCATCCCACGTGCCGTGGCCCCGAAACAATCACGAGGCAAGTTCGGAGACCAGAAGTCGCCTTCCCAGAACAGAGTACTCCAGTCTTACACAGCCGGTATCCCGCCTACGCCGCTTCCGAATCGGCCCACTAGGCGGGCTCGGAGACAGAAGTCCGTCCCGCCGGAGGGGAAATCGTCTTCCTCGGAGCATATCGTCCCGCCATGCATCGCCGAGACTCCCGCCGACACTTCTACCCTGAAAGAAACTACCAGATGAGAAACGATATGAAATGATAATGGAGGTGAAATAGAGGGACAGAAAAATCTGGGGATGTAATTAACCTACCCAGCATTCGCCTAGCAACCCGAAAAAGTCACCGAAAAAGCCATGGATCTTTTAGGTCGGCTATGGGAATCGAAATCGGGCCTCTCGAATGCTGACCACAAACGAAACCACCTGACCATCCCATTTGGTTAGGATGATGATTATTCACGTCTTAATAATTGTAATCATTAAAACTGTAACTTTTGAAAGAAATTGCTTTATTTAACTGAGAGCAGTACGATTACGGTGTGAACTTCTGTAATATTTTTATTGCCAAGAAAACGAAGAATTGATTCGTGCAATCGATATCTGACAAAATAAGATATGCCTTATTTATGTACATAATATTGGATGTTTCAGTTTTATTAACTTTATATTAATAATACTACGCTATTTTCAAAATCTTTGAATCGAAATTGCATATCTTCTAAAAAGAGTTAAAGTAGTAAGTAAGCGGGATTAAAGGTTCAGCCATTTCTTTAGCAAAATAGACAACTGGTATTTAACCACAGCCCTTAGGGAAATTGAATACAAATGTTGCGTCAAGTATTATACCGTATTCGTCGTTTTTAATTACACATTTTTGAAACGAAATGTTAAGATATGTATATGAACCAAGGTTGCCAATCAAAACACTTCTTTGAAATCTATAACAGGAAAAAGTTCCACATATAGATAGCTCATCTAGCTTTCGAATTAAATTTATTAAACAATGTCGAGAAAATAGGTACAAAAATCCTGAATTCCAGGGAGACGTGCTACTTATTTGTCTCAAAACCTAGCTCCAGCTACACAAATCGACATCACCGTAACTGGCGTCCAGGAAACAAGGAAGTTTTTTGACAGCATTTAAGAAGGATGCTCTATATTCAGCAGTGAATAAATTCGTCATATTAGACTTAACAGATAACTTTCTTTAATATTGTGCAGACTGTTCTTATTCCTGTAACTACTTAATGTTAATTGAAATTATTGCCAATGTTGTAGGTGAAAGGAAATATGGGAATATGACTCGAAGGATAGTCAAAACTTTAAATAACTAATCGCTAGTGACTGAAATTCCGTTATCCTTGCATGGTCAAGAGATAAAAAAGAAGAATAACTACTTACTATTTTAGAAAAGTATAAGTATTGGAAAGTTCAAAAACATAACATGGAATACCTCCCAAATGGTTCACTTAACAAACTAAAGTATTTGGCAACAATTGTGGGTTTGAGCGCGCTGCGCATTTTTTATAGCAAGATCTAGCTCTCACGGTTAACTGTTTTGCAAAAGCCATCCAGAAATAAAGAGGACATTTTTCTAGAAATTAAGCTACACTTTTTTCTCATGAAAAACATCTAAACAATTTAATTATAATCGTTGGTGCATGCATGCAAAGTTGCACGCGCGCGTTTTTCTAAAATTACTTTTCTTGGGATAGATTCCGGTTACTTCAAAACGTTTTTTTTTTCGGTGACATTTCGGTATTGAATTTTTGGGTGGAATGCAAAATACCTTCTCTAATCACTGTATACGTGGTGTACAAAGTAAGAAATTTCCTGAATGTCAATAGAATATCTTAACATTTACTTGTACACGTTATCTTAAGATGACCGTAATTTTCGGTTTAGGTGAAAAATGTCTTATCCTAAATGATCCCATTCTTCATTGTTTGTAAGAAGCAGGGTTGCCGTAATCACACGGACACACACAAATGATGTAAATATTGGCGAATGGGTGGGTTTTCTCCAGGTTTTCCGGTTTCACCCACTGTTCATTCCATCAAATCTCCATAATCACCTTTTCATTCATTTCACCTTCACTTTGTATCCTCTGCTTCCTCAGTCTCACACCACGCTTTGGGATGATCACTGATCCCCAATATTCTCTGAATCAGGGTCCATTTACTCCTCGAAAGGCATCCGATTGCAGGCAACGACTTGTGAAAGTCCTCCTGAGGAGAAAGAAGTACAATAGGCAATTCAAACTTCAGAAATTACACAACATCTCTATATTCGCAAAGCCTAAATGAGTCAGCATTTCTGCGACTATGGCACATAATCGACGACATACGATGGCTGTGGAAGAATCGGAGAATTAGAAACTGATGTTGATCTTAAAACTGTAAAGCATCAGTACTCTTGTTTCTCTTTCTTTGTTTTTAAGCGCATAACACTTGACTCCGTTTGAAAAGGCATTGTTCGGACCCTTAATAATGGCATGACCGATAATAATCACAATGGACAAAATAGTCGCTAAAGTAATTTTGGTGTGAATAAAGAGAGGGCTTCGAGAGGTGAAAGTCACACACAGCTGCAGTGCACCAGAGAGCCAGAACGTGGATGGCGGGCTAGTAAGAAAGACATCTGGTTCTCTCTTGGGCCAAGGCAGATGACCAGCAGAAGAGAAAAGGTATCTATCGGTTCCTACGTAAATAGCGAATTAAGTGTTATCGCGTAATATGCATTTGACCTACGGTAACTCTGAACAGTGAAATATTGATAACCTTGGTCGGCAACTTCGAGTTTGATGTGATGATAAAAAGAAGCAGTCATTAAACCAGTCTGAAACTTGCATTCAAGTGTCATTAGAACCATCCTTACTCCCATACATATCCACGCATACCCTTTGACGGAACTCTTTGCTCTACCCTGAGGATAAATTGGTAACCCTAAACTTGCACCACATGTTCAATTTTATTGACGCTTTCGCTGACATTTCATTGAATTGTTTTGTGTGGTTTTAAAATATTACAGAATATAAAACGTAGTATGATTATAAACTATAGCTATTAAAAGGATTCTGCTTCTGAAATTAGATGAACGAACTGAGAAAAGACAGAATTTTAGATGAAAGGCTTTCATTCATAAAGAGAGACGACTAATGCGATGGGAAAGTGTAACACGTGCAGAGAGATAAGTTCTTGAGGAGAGGAAACGAACGAGAAATGAGAAAAGCCGAGTGTGAAGGAAGATGCTAAGGAAGGAAGAAGCAAACCAGTATCAATCCTGTAGGATATGGCATGCAGCCTCTTGTATTTCATCCATCAACCCGTGGACACAAACTCTCTTCCACACGCAAAGCGACCTTCAAGGGAACTCGTGTTCTATGATGCTATACCCCACAAAGTGTGAAATACAACACAGGCACCTAGCATAAAGGGTATTTCGAAATCTTTTAAGGTATACAGCATATTAGTAATATTATTTATTGTGGGTATTATAATATGCATTCTAAATATGCTATATGATACTGTGAATCACTAGCAGAGTAGGGAATTCCAACATAAAAATTGAAATGCCTTTATATAGCTCGTTTTACTCCGAGAGTACACTAAACAGGTATTTTTAAATAACAGTTCCATCTCTAACATTTCCAGTGAAAAATATCGTACAAATATGGTACATTTTCATGAGAATAAAGCAATGGCTTCTACAAGACATACTTGCTAGATGTCCATTGAACTTCAGGCGAACGCGAAAGTTGCTGTATCATTTGACGTTGTTGTACTAAGACCATTAAGGGCTCTTCCCGTTTTCTTCCCTACTGTTCTTTTTTCCCCAAAATGTAATGTTCACTGATCGAATTATGTCCATCAGGATTCCCTACATGCACCAACGTAATAGACCCTCAGCACGTACCTGTTCGGTAGGAGCCTCAATTTAGCTTGGTATTCAAGAAGTCAAACGTAGCTTGTCTATAGGAGTCTCAAGTTAATCAAAAAGTCACACGTAGCTTATCTGTAAGAGCCTCGAGAAGTTAGAAACCTCTTGTCTATAACAGCCTCAATTTAATTCAGAAGACAAACGCTATCTAGTCTACTGGAGCTTTAGGTTAAGCAAGAAGTCAAACGTAGTTCATCTATAGGAACCTTAAGGTACTCAAGATAACAAACGTAGATAGTCTCTAAGAACCTCGAGGTGATACAGAAGTCAAATAATTTCTAGTCCCTAGCATCTTTTTATAAGAAATCAAATGTAGTTAGTTTTTAAAACTGTAGCCCTGTGGTCCATCGAGAAGTCAAACGTAGAGGTCTGTAGAGACCTCGGTTGCTTTCATGAAGTCGCATATCAAAAAGTAAAACTTAGTCTGCAGTAGCCTCAAGTTCATCAAGAAACAAAACGTGGCTAATTTGTAGGACGCTTTTATCAAGAAGCCAAACATAGCAATCTATGGAGGCTTCAGCTGTCTTGAAGTCTCATAAGTATAACTAGTTAGTCCTAGTAGCCTCCAGTTTATTAAGAAATGAATTGTTACTAGTCCGTAAGGTGGCTCTATCAGTGACAAAAGAGATAAACTTGGCTAGTAAAGAGCAGCCCCAAAATGTAGCAAGAATTTACAGAGCATTTTCTTTAGGAGCCTCATTATTATACTATGCATGAATTCCTTCTGTTTATAAATAAATGTTATTTTGATGTTAAACTAGAAAATAAATATTTATTTTCTCGAGTTTGTATATCAATAGTATCATCAATCCTATTAACCTTCAAAGTTTTATGAGTTTGACTAGGCTTCATTTTCTCTATCTTTTGTAGTTGAAGTGTGCATTTTGTGATCTTCTAAATCACAAAGGAGCTCTTTGGATTCAGGTCCTGTGCTTGTTACATAGATAGATTGAGAGAAGCTTAACTAAAAAAGGAAAGAAAAAACCTATTTCCATGAACACCAAACTCAATACTCAATGCAAGCGCCGTCTAAAAAGTCAAAATTCAATAACATTCTCTCACTTTCAACTTTCCTATACACCGGAAGTTCTTTTGTTTCACTTCTTTTCCTTGTTTATGTTCTTCTTAAGATTGGCCCTACCGATTTCGATCAAAATATTCTGTTTTAGATGTTAAATGATAAACTCATATCTTGAATTTTGCACAATTTTGTTGAGCATGTCTTTTCTTATTGAAATATACGAGCATGGAATGCCGTTCATTTTTTCTGCTCATTACATGCAAAAAAGGTATACATATCATTTATCACAGTTCACAGGAAATAGATAAACAATTTTTCGTGTGAATAATTTATGGTATATTTATGAGGACACCATGCTGGGTAGGGAAGGGGATATAATTGTAAAACATCGAATATTTGTGAAATTCGATATTTGATATCTAATTTTTATTACTTATGCATAATGTTGCACAGCACTTAGTTATTCTTGTCTTTCAACATGTTGGTATCCATCAGTTAAAATATTTTTCGAAACATATTTCTTACTTGGTGCATTCTGCAAAGAATTTTGCAAGGTAATGTTTATTTATATCACACTAGTTTGTCATGTGCGGATTTTAAGCCCGGATATAGCACCGGTGCCCACTCAACTTAGAGATGCAATTGAGGAGCTGCAGTAGGTAGCGAATCCCGATCTATGAACGTCAACTTTCAGGCTGGGCATGCAGAGATGCTTGTTATTATTTTTATTATTATTTTATTATTAATATAATAATTAATAATAATTAATAATAATAGTAATAATAATAGTAATAATAATAATAGTAATAATAATAGTAATAATAATAATAGTAATAATAATGATGATGATGATGATGATGATGATGATGATAATAATAATAATAATAATGATAATAATAATAATAATAATAATGATAATAATAATAATAATAATAATAATAATAATAATAATAATAATAATAATAATAATAATAATAATAATAATAATAATAATAATAATAATAATAATAATAATAATAATAATAATAATAATAATAATAATAATAATAATAATAATAATAATAATAATAATAATAATAATAATAATAATAATAATAATAATAATAATAATAATAATAATAATAATAATAATAATAATAATAATAATAATAATAATAATAATAATAATAATAATAATAATAATAATAATAATAATAATAATAATAATAATAATAATAATAATAATAATAATAAACCATAGCTACTGAGACTCTTTGTTTCTCTCTCAACTTCATCTGAAACTTTTACCCCCTTTGTGCAATATACCTCATGATGCTGTCGAAACCCGCATTTTTTTCGGTGTGTTAATGAAAAACCAAATTAAAGAACATGCGATTGGCATTGCATCTACTCTTCCCCTTGGCAACAAGCTTAAATCTCAAATTGCCAAAAAGTTTTACTTCTTAAACGCTCGTCCTAGTATTTAAACTTTCGAAAGAACAAAATTACCTTGATATATGAATTGAACTGGTTTTATAAATCTCAGTAATAAAAGAATGAGTTCCTTTTTAAAAAAAAGAAAATTTATGTCAGAGCATTATACACATAAGAATTCGCTACTCAACTAACATGGAAATTTAACACAAGCAGTTTAGGCTACACGCTAACTATAATGTGACTTTGTGGGTTCGTGAAATGAAAAGTCCAATTTCACCACTCAAAAATGTTCTTTATTTCAACCGACTTACAGTTAAACTCTTGCCAATTACACAGAATTACTTGCTGCACACAATTACAATTCACCAGTTCGTCCGTTACAATTTCACTTGTACTCGCGATTACATAAACTCCGATGCACATACCAGTTACGTACAGTCTTCCGTTGCACAATCTACTCGTTCATTAACACGTCACTGACTAACTCTTACACCAAGAACTGCGACTGTCTCCTCACTCACACTCACTAACCAACTAACTGACTGACTAACTGCAGCCCTTTTTATAGGCATCTCGCCGTCTTCTCGACGTTTCCAGATGATGAAAGATCCCGTAAAATCGAGAACCAGGTGGGCAGAAACAGACGGCACACTGATGTTTTTCCTCCCAGCCATTGCCTGTCACCACTATAAGACAAACGAGGGGGAGGTGTGGCTAACACGGACCTCCCCTGTCTTCCGCTCCCAGCTGCTTCCACAGGGTGTTCCAGCGCTCCCGTGACACTGCTCCCTCCTCAAAGCTGTTCGCCCCGAACAGCACCATCGTAGCGTGCGAGGCGGTCCAGGTGTACCACCAGCATCTGCCCGGAGTCTGGGCCAGAAGTAGCGCTGCCGTAGTTTGTGAATCATACGGTTCGCTCCCAGGTGTCCTCCTGAAGTACCGGCGTGCACTTCCTCCAAGACTTCCGGGACCTTACTCCGGGGGAGTACCGACTGTTCTCTCTGCGCCTTCCCATCGGGTGACTCCCATACCCGGAACAGCACGCCCTCTCTGGTCTTCAACGAGTCCCATTGGGCCCAGTACGACTTGTAGGTGGCGCTCCTCGGTGCGATGTCCTCCCAGGTTGGTCTCGTCCCTGCGTCCACTTCCCTCAAGAGTGGCCCCAAGTCTGCGTCCGCCAGCTGCTCCCTCCTCAGGCTTGCGCTATCCCAGCCTTCAGCAGGCACTGCCACAACTACTCGGACTGCTGCGGCACGCTTCTTCTCTTCCACTCTTGTGCGCTCATGGCCGTCCTGGATCTGCGATAGGACACCTCCAATGTAATGGTCGCTAGCGTCGGTGTCCACAATGAAGGCGCCACCCGGTTGTGGGAAACCCAAAATTGGAGCACTGCACAGGGTCCCCTTCGGGTGCTGGAAAGCGTCTTCGGCGTCCTCCGTCCACACATAAGGCCGGTTTTCCTCCGTCAGGCGGGTGAGGGGTTTTGCGATGTTGTCGGCCTTTTCCTCTAAATCATTAAGGCGGTCGTCTACTTGACCCTTCCGCTTGCCCAGATTCGTGACGTCATCCCTCACGCCGGCCAACCGTTCCTCAAACTTGGCGGCGAGGACCTCGTTCGCCTCCTTCATTTCTTCCGTCTTCTCCGTGAGGTTATCGTTAGCCGTCTTCATTTCTCCCAGCTTTGCGGCCAGGTTGTTATTTGCCGCTTCTATTTCCGTTGTTAATTCGGCCTTCATTTCTTCCATCTTCGCGGCGATGTTGTCGTTGGCCGTCTTCATTTGTTTCAGTTCCGCGGCCAGGTTGTCATTCATAGTCTCCAGCTTCGCGGCCAGGCTGTTATTTGCCGCTTCCGTCTTCTCTGTTAATTCGGCCAACATTTTCATCATCTTCTCCAAAAAGTTTCCCAATGCCGCGTCCATGGTTGTAATGTTCGGTGATGTTATCTTCCCGCTTCCTGACACCAGTGTGACTTTGTGGGTTCGTGAAATGAAAAGTCCAATTTCACCACTCAAAAATGTTCTTTATTTCAACCGACTTACAGTTAAACTCTTGCCAATTACACAGAATTACTTGCTGCACACAATTACAATTCACCAGTTCGTCCGTTACAATTTCACTTGTACTCGCGATTACATAAACTCCGATGCACATACCAGTTACGTACAGTCTTCCGTTGCACAATCTACTCGTTCATTAACACGTCACTGACTAACTCTTACACCAAGAACTGCGACTGTCTCCTCACTCACACTCACTAACCAACTAACTGACTGACTAACTGCAGCCCTTTTTATGGGCATCTCGCCGTCTTCTCGACGTTTCCAGATGATGAAAGATCCCGTAAAATCGAGAACCAGGTGGACAGAAACAGACGGCACACTGATGTTTTTCCTCCCAGCCATTGCCTGTCACCACTATAAGACAAACGAGGGGGAGGTGTGGCTAACACGGACCTCCCCTGTCTTCCGCTCCCAGCTGCTTCCACAGGGTGTTCCAGCGCTCCCGTGACAATAAGCACAGATATTGTCCAGCTTTAGCACATCTATTTCTACTTTATTATTTTATTCTTTTATCAGAAGGATCTTAATAAACACCTACAAATTCTATTTTCCTGTAAAATCACATCTGCTATTTTAACACGTATTAAGGCTGATGATTGATATCAACACTTAAAATTGCAAATTCATTGTTACATAATATTCAAGTTTTAAATACCAGCCCTGTTTGAGTATGCACAGGTTAGTTATCTAATGTCTTTTAATTAGAAAAATACTAATGGTACTTATATCAGGGTGAGATCTTTAAACTGAGGAAAAGGAGTAATGTGTCTGTGTTGTTTACGTATTCAAAGCGTCGTGTAGCTGATGTGTTCCATATACGCCCACACGCCACGCGCTATGACCAGAAATCCAAGAGTAATAACAGTATTTAAACGAGAAGAAATTAATTGGCCCCATACATTATGACAGCCCTGAATTGGTTGAGGGAAAGAAGGGAGTACGTCCAGCTCGGAGTTATTTCACTATTACCAGTGGACTACAACCCAACATCTGTACGCCTAATGACTTTCCAGTTACATCTAAACCCAATCAGCCATATTTAAAACTTTCAACCGCTTCTAATTAGCAAGGTCTGCTGTTCTAGGCTATGTGACTGATGTGCAATATTGGTGTGGCATTTGTCGGTCATTGCCCGGCTTTAGCATCGGTATTATTTCGTGGTTCTGCGTTCTTTACATGCAGATGTCCACTGCAGTTGTTAAGTGAGGACAACAGGACAATGCAAGGTCGGGGTGTGTAACTCTTGTTCGATCCCCATCCACTGGCCACACTGACTTGGGTTTTCCGTGATTTCCCATGTCACTAGGGGATGCTGGAGCGAATTCTCCCATCCTCGGATTCGTTACTTCCTTCCTCATTTCACTCCCTTATCTTTCAGGATTTTGTTGTCAGCACGGTAGCTCCGGGGGATACGGACAGATGGTGCAAATGCGTGCAATATATAAACGAGCTTCTCTGTCCCCCTTAAAGTAGCTGCCGAGGGAACTAGAGTCGCTTCCTCGTCCTCTTCCTGGGTAGTGGTGAAAGGCTTCGGTGGAGCAGCGGTTAGCATTGCACGTTTCTGCGACTGCGCTGACTCCACCCTCTGCCGGCCTTTGGTGTCCCTTCGCCACGTCCCTTCCTTCTGAGGAGTGGTAGCCCATAATAGATTCCTGGTGTGTCACAGTGGGTAAGGAGTAGCTTCCGTTCCTTACGTTATATACATCACATCACAGTATGGCATACAATGATGTGTTCTTTTATTTGGCCTTTAGATAACACCTCAAATATTAATTTTAATTCCTTCTGACAGCCTAAAATTTCAAGTGTTTGCTATCTTGCATTTTTACTGCAAATTTGGTTTAGTACAAGGCAAATTGTTAAAATTTCGACATCTTTCTTGTGTGCTAACTCCAATTAATGACACTTGATGACACCATTCAGCTGTTTACTCTCTTGAATTTCCACTTTTAAATACATAACCCGAATCAAGCTTGGTGTAAGATGCCACTTGGAAACGTTCCCTTTGTGTTACCTCCTTTAAAGGTACTCGATAATAGAAACTCCGATTTCCAAAGTAGTTCAATCCATTTACTTAAGTTTTATCGCATATTTTTGTATAATATTTATATCGGAAAGTAACACCAAGAAAATAAATTTCAAAAACAGAACTTGTATATAAAATACTCATAGTGGTGGAAATGTGAACATTTTAAAACTTGAAATTTTGTATTTTATAGCTAGAATGCAGATTTTACAGTCGGCGATTAAATTTTCCTTATATGGTATAAAACCTTCTCTTCCAAGAAATAATGGTGGATAACCTATTATATTTCTAAAAATGTATTGTGTATTAAGTTATTAATGCGCTAAACACAGAATTATTCTTGTCGATAAAGGTTGTTAAGATTTCCTCATCTAACTTCAGAAAACATATCAGGAAAATGTTAAAATGAAAAGCAATTATTACACAATGAGGAACATTTTAAACGTGACTATAATATATAAATGCAGGAATACATGGGCTAATGGGCTACAAATTGCATTTGGATATTTAAATAGTCAGAAGTCAATTTAATTCTGATTTTCCGATGTCTGAAGAAAAGTATTAGGAATAATTTCCAACAGTTACGTTTGTCTTTAAAAATTTTGTCAAAAAATCGGTTTCGATACAGTTAAGAAAATGTAAGACCCTATTTAATAGTTAATTTTATACGGGTCATAATAAGTTATGTCCTGCGCCGTGGCGTAGCGGCTAAGGCAGCATGCCTTGGTCCCTGGCAATGGAAGGCGGCCCGAGTTCGGTCCACCAAATGGGGTGCGATTTTAAGTCCTGGCTATAGGACTGGTGCCCACTCAGCATCGTGAGGAGAGTGAGGAGCTTACGCTAGGTAAGCGGCACTGGTCACGAAAATCAACGTTCCGGCTGGGGGATGCCGAGATGCTGACCACATCTCCATCCCGTACCTCTGCCGTGCGTAAGTGGCCTTGAGGCCGGCAGTCGGGTTGGTGGGCCTTAGTCCTCTTAGGGCTGACGCGCCAGGCTTTATTAGTTATTTATTATTTTACATATTAATTTATAACCATTTAATGTAAATAGTACACCATACTGTGTGGTGGATCATATGTACGATTCTTTATTGGTTCCATAATGAAATATTCATGTGATAACTCCTGGTTTGCGTGATGTCCGAAATACATTTTTGGTACAACCAGGTTTCTTAATTAGATGCAGTCTGTCTCTTATATTGTTGTTTAGACCCTTTCTCTCTCTAGCCGACTTGCTACTGTATTCATTGAGGGGTTTTCGCTGATTATGAAGTTCAGTAGATTAATAGAAGGATAAACTACTTGGTCAAAATTCATGAAGTCAACTCCAGTACTAGTATAACTCTAGGAGAACGGGACTTCTATTTTAGATGAACCTCTCCATAGAGAATTCGTATACCATTAACTGCTTCTTCATTTTTTGCGGGGCATTCGTTTAGCTAAAATTATTAATGTGCTGAAAAGCGATTGACCAGATGGGTTTAAGGCACTTTTGTCACTCAAAAGGCTGTAAAATTAAAAAGAAAAGCTATGGTTGGTTTATTTACCTACTAAAATTGATATTTGGGAATCAGAAAAGTGTAGAAATCTTATGTGAGTCTTATATATCAAAATGTTTGCAAACGTTTATGAATGTGTTTAAATGGACCTTAGTGAGGCATGTAATTCTTTTAGCACTTAGCTTCTGTAAACATTAGAAACTTCCTAAGCACACAAAGTTTCCCTAAATATTTATTAGCTTTGTATAAAGACGGGTATTTATGCAGACGTTTAACTCGAGATGGGGTACGGTGTTGGCGACGAGGTCATATTTACTTTATCTTGCACAGAGAACTTCAACAACATGCCTTGAAGGGTAGTGCTAAAACTTATCGACATCTGTATCTGAAACGGCTCTGGCATGCAGAAGACAGAGTTGCGTACGATAGGATGATGTTGGCTATTCTGTTAACGTAGAATATGGTGTGTTTGGCTCACCGTAAACTTACAATGGTTGTGAAGTTTTCCTTGCTCATTACAAAGTACACTTAAGTTTGCTACTGGCCAATCAATGAATCGAGGAAACATGGTTGTCTGACAAAATGTTGAGCGCAAATGTTAGGGTGCGTAATCATGCTTCATTACCTTCACTGTTACCATTTATATCCATTGAAGCGCCGATTCATCCTCAGTGGTCTAGGGGCAACATGCTAGCCTCTGGCTCCCAAGGTCGCGGGTTCAATCCCGGTGGAGGGCGATAGATTTTATCATGCATGAAATCCCTTAGCATGGCTTCTTTTGGAAGGGAAGGTAAAGTCGGTGATCCCGTGTCCTAGGTTTACGGTACGTAAAATAAACTTAATCCTGAGGTTCTGAGCAAACTTTTAAGTGATCTTTCACGTCCAGTATAAAATCAGTTGTAACAGCAGTTAAAAAGCGTTATAAATAAACACTGGGTTCAAATCGAACCACCGACTTCTTTCATATTCGCAAACTACGGTTGATTTTAGGCTGCTTCTTTTTTAATTAATTCTTTTCCTCGTGACAAATTAGTGCTCTGGGATGGACTGTCTGTGCTCTGAATGCTCTGTGTTTATGGCTTTGGCTCGAGGTTTTGTTTTGGTAATTGAAAGAGCTGGAAGGGTAACTGGAGGAACAGTTCGCTTCAAACTTTCAGTGCCTACCATCATCTGTATGCTTTAAAGCCTGGTGAGCTGTTGCTTCTTTAGATTGGCGCAGATATTGTCCGGGGATTCCCGGCATATGCAAAACATCTAAGAATTTGATACGCAGTAATTTCTACTAGTGCGGCAGAAGGCCAATAAAAATCCGATATCGCTAGTGAGCAGCTGGTCATAAAAATATAGAAGCTAACAGTATATCACGCTATCCAGGAATAAACTTCCGCTCTAATATGACTGAGTCCCTTGCCAACCAGGATATGGGTGGTCAGTGACAAAGAGACTCCACTAATGGCTTCTGTCGTCATTTCACGGAGTGGTGGAGGAGCAGGGCTCTTGCACTTCCGTGCCTCTTCCTTAAACTTGATACTAGCAATGAGTTCGTTTCACTGGGTGGTTGCCGTTCAGGGGAGGGCTGGTAACTTTGACCAGGAGTGACGCTAGGAACAGGCGCCGACATTCCACAGCTTAAACAACAGCTAGTGGATTTGTTTGGAAAGAAAGCTGCAATAAATGTGTGAGGAGTCACTTGACTTGAATTTTATAGTTCAAATACTATACTCAAATGGACGGTGTAGGGAACTACTGGCAGATTACTGGGACTTGTGTTCTACTGGGATGAGTTCAGGAATGTCTAAGATTACGGAGAGAATGTGAAGATTTCCCTAACAGATCCCTAACACATTATATTTGTGCTATAATAGGCGTCATTTTCTATTCCACTTTTGTCTTGTATTTAGAGCCTCTATGATGTATTTCGCCTCAATAACTAAAGTAGTTGTGCCATTCTGCTAAAATATGTGATGACGTTCCAGTTAAAACAAAGCTATATATTTAAAACTAGGTTAAAACAGAGTTATATATTTAAAACTAATATAATAACTTTTATGGGTTTTGCGGGCTGGGTATCATCCCCTGTGGTGTCATGTGCTTAACGTGCTTGACCCAAATTTCGGCGGTAGTTAAGAGAAATCGAAAACGGAAAATAAATTAGCGCATTACTTTCATCTTGAGGTTTCAGCTAATAATTTAATGGAATCATTTAATAAAATTATTTGAACTGAGAAAAATGAAAACAATGTTAATCTAAGCTTTTTTGTAAAATTACGTCCTCCAACATTAAGTCATATCGGACGGTGAATGAAATGGGTGAAATGATGCTCAAATGTGTCCAGGGACCATGGAGCTTAGAGCTACCCGACATTCGTCTGTAAGGATAAGGGAAAATCCCGGAAAAAAACCTTATCCAGGTAACTCACCCTGACCAAGATTCGTACTGGGGACCTCTTGAACGTGAGACAGATATGCTACCATCTACGCTACCGAGGCGGGCGTTAATCTAAGTGAAAGTATAGATTAACATATTGGCGGTTACGACGGTAGGTTAACTACTACTACTTCAGCATCATCCTTGAACTTCGTTATTGTCGTTTTTACAAAAGGAACACGCTTATATCTTACATATTCTCATATTGAAACTTAAAGGACACTGGTGATGTTCAAGAGCACAATGTAGAGAGGCACGCCCTCTAGTATACTGACTTACCCTCAGTTTACCTCATTCAACCTCGTAAGAAATGACAACCAATTCTCAGATACATATTTTCACACTGTTTACTTCAGTGAAGCACTTAATTTAGCCAATTACTGTAAAATTATTCTCATGCGATCATGATAGAGAAGTGTCGTGTAAACAATTTTTAGCATTAAAATCCAATAGTTCCTAATTATTCTGTTCCTTACTGGTGTTTATTCACGACTCTTAAATCCACAGTGTCTGTTTGATTTGCCATTCTTTGTTTTTCACTGATAATTCAGTAGTTTTGCTTACTCAAACCTATTATAAAAGAATTAAATACATATTTTATAGGGTTAATTCTCAAGTACTTCGGTTGCAAATAGTGCCCAGATAAATTAATACATTTTGAGAAATGTATTGACGGAGTGTTGTAGTGAATCAAACAAACATACGTCAATAGTTCCCTTAGCCACTAATGCTAGTAGGTTATGAGAAATCCTAAAAAACAATACAACAGAATTACAAAGGGCTCGGCTAAAGTGTTACTTTCGCTTTAAGAAAATATCAAAGCCAATAGGACAGGTGACATTTCCTACATATCGGCAGATAAAACATCCGTACTAAACGACTATCTGAACGCACTAAAACAACAAGTTTCAAAACGCATTCACCCGTCTGCCTAGCTCCAGAAAGTGTGTAGTTCCAAATCTTCTTATCATGGTTTTCAGTCAATTGACGTTTGGGATAAGGGTGCACAAGGTTTTCCAGTGACGGAAAAGCTTGATCCCCAACAAAAACATACGACGGCTGGCAGAAGATCCCATGAATTTGAATTTTTAGGTGATGTTTGAATGTTAATGAAGGAAATAGGTGCAGCAGATAACTAAAGAGCTCGTCAGCAAAACGAGCTAACTTACAAAAAATAAACGTTTTAAAGAAAACTGTTTTGAAAGGTTTATATACATTAATGTTACATTCCTTTGAATCAGGGAAGACAAAGCATTAGCACGTATTTGCTATCAAAGAATGTTCTGGACCACGGACATAATAGGATATGATATTGGCGTGGTACATATTTGCCGATATGATTGTTGTATCTGCTGAATGTTGAGATTGTTCCTATTGTTCTTAGAGAATAGCAGGACAAGACAAATAAGCTGAGCATGGATTATTTATCTCATTGTAAGTTTCCAGTAGGTTGTCATATCAACATTTAATAAAGTTAACCGCACATGATATCAGGAATGGAGGAAAGCTTAGTTGCTACAGATCTGTTTCATTTCATATATTTATGGCCATGTGTGCTATTCTCGATCAAGGTTTGACGTCATTCAGTTTAAGATTTGGCCGCGTTCAATGTGAATTTTCAGTGCCACGACAGTCATATCAACATTTAATAACGTTAACCGCACATGATATCAGGAATGGAGGAAAGCTTAGTTGCTACAGATCTGTTTCATTTCGTATATTTATGGCCATGTGTGCTATTCTCGATCAAGGTTTGACGTCATTCAATTTAACATCTGGCCGCGTACAATGTGAATTTTCAGTGCCACGACATCAAGTATAAACGAAGGAGTTCATTGTGGTCAACTTCGAATTCGGGTACTGGGCTGAAGAAATCCTTTCATAGCTACTCAGGCTACACAAACTAACCGCCTATTTCAACTTTATTGAATGTATATTACTTAAATTGGGACCGAAGTCCAAATCAGATCATCGTTGAAAGACAAACCTCCCTTGAACATGGGAACAGGAACGTTTAAGACCTATACCGGTTATCAAAATGAAGCATGATATCTAGAAGTGAAGTTTCACACTATTTCACCCAGTAAAAATTTTAACTTTGAAATATTGTAATATAATAATCGAAATATTGTCACATACGTGACGCTTTTTATTTCAGTAGTGGCCTGAGCCACGTCACATGTGACGTCATCCTCTGGCGATATTGGAAGTCTAACTTTGTACTCTGTCCCATTGTGTAGCCAGCCTTTGGCTGTGCTGTGCGTATAGCCCCGGGCGTTCCAGGTATGAGGTCCATTGGGCAATGTTTCTGTAATTATGTTTTATAAGTAAATCGTTTTGTCTGAGTTATGGTTTAATGTATTAGTGTACTCAATCCTTCTGAGGGAAACACCTAAGAATCCCGAACTTTCCTGCCAAGCATGATTTTTAATTACCCATCTGAGTTACGTTTCCCCCGTCCGTTTCTGGCCAATCTGTTAGTAATCCTGTACCCATACCCATCCATGGCAAGGAACGTGACAAATTGGTGGATGTATTATATATTATCAATGATGTCAGATAGGTATAACCGCGTCATCTTGTCCATAATTTTTAGACCTGTAATGAATTTTATCAAATCGGCTTTCTACAGGTTTCTTGGAAACTACAGACATGCATTTTTACAGGTTAAAAATTCAGCCATCATTTTAATAAAGTTAGTCAACCAATTGAAACTGCAATGGAAACCACAATTAAGCTTAACCTCCAGTTTATTACTCCATTGTTGTGAATTAAGGAATTATGCAGTATTATCAAAATGCTAGGTGTGATGCCAAGTATGCTGTTTACAAGTAACATTTGAATGTCCCGAAAGTTGACTCACACTACCTTAAGGAATCGGGATTTACTTATTTGATGATTAGAATTCGCCTGGTGTGCTGTTTAAAGTTCAGCTAAATACATTACGTCTTTTCTGTTTTATTATAATTTAAGACAGTTACTTCCAAGGAGAGTGAGAAAAGTTTAGAGATCATTTTTTTTCTATATCCATTTACCGCCAACATTTCAAAATCAAGACAAGAAGTCAAAGTAGACAAGGGAATTAATTGTACTACAACCTTTCTGGATTAGTGGTTGGATGCTTTCCTTTGAGCGACTCTCGCATAGTGATAAGTGTTCGAGAACCTAGCGAACGGTCAGCTGATGAATGAGAATTAACAATGATGCATTAGAACCTCAATTTAACTACGGTCAAAGTTTGATCACGTTTCAGTGACTCTCTACCAACAAGGATTTGATCAAGACTGGTGCAGATTTCCATTAGTGTGATTAATATCAGGTGCCATTTGTGTATTATGTTGCTGAACATATCATTGTCGGCTTTCTGTGCGGGTTAATTTCAATCCTGGAGATGAGACAAGCGTTAGACTTGACAGTCTCATTGACATGTAAAAGAATTATTAATGTGGTGCAAAACTTCGTCACACCGACGTTGCCCATATGACTTAAGATCTGTTCCAATAACTTTTCCCCGTATCGTTTTAACTGTCAGGTGATTAAGCCCTTTATCTTATAAGCGTGCCCCACTAACACGTTTTCTTCGGTGTTGCGCTTCCTACCTCTTTCCAGCGATTGGCTAATATACGCCTTCAAGACGTGAACAATGCAAGGATAGGCGATAAAAGCGATATAAAGAACCAGTAATAACGAATGTACATAGATATATTGCGTGAAGGAGTTAATATTTCGGGAATATGTTTCCTAAGATTATTAATTTAAAATCCGATAGTTATTTCTTAATACATTAACACAAATGACTATATAAAATATGGAACTATTTTGCATTGTAGAACAACCTATTCCACGACAGCAGCCAATGAGAAGTACTTTCATGCCCTGTTGTAAAACCTCAAACGATTTCAACATAGTACTAAATGCTTAGCTAGGTGGAAGGCTGGCAACTTAAAACGTATAGACTGAATGAAGTTAGAATCTGCAATGTTAGGTATTAATGAACAACTTATTTGGGTTGTATTAAAAGTGCGCTATTTAGTCACAGAATTCTAAATACAGCTTTACTGAAAGCCATAATAGATCCAAACACTTAAGCTTTACGTTTTAATTGTCAAAATGTAAATATTTTTGGCCAGGAGTAGAGAAGAAAAAGATTTACATTTTACCACTTACCCAAATGTATAAATGGGTTATTACCAACTTAATAAATGTGGTGATAAGTTACCAATTTATTGTTTTAATAATAATTTACTGATATATGTGATTTTAGAACTAAATGTGAGCATTGAACCCATAAAAAGTTCGTTTTTAAAGGAATCTTTGTGCAGACTCAACGTAGAGTAGACATATTTATGCTGTACAATTCACCTCCAAAAGGCATCCTCGTTCTATATGACTTAATTTTGGAGGAGTTAGACAAAAATAAGAAAAATAACCAGCCATTGAAACAATTTGCAGCGATGATAATGCGGGTATATCTTAAATTAGTATTTTATCCACTGTGTTTCAGAAATGTATTTATTTCTTCTGATTACTGAATACTGCGCCTCGTAATGAATTTTTTTTATTTTTACAAATTATGTGCTGCGTATATAAACATAATTGCGTTCATTGCGCAGTTTTAACATATATAGAAGTAGTTTGCACGCGTCACTAAAAGCTTTAATATATATAAGAGATTTTATTAATTTTTATCTTTATTTAAGAATAATTTTAGCATTTTTAGTTGAAATGCCTATATATTTAGTTCATTTATGACTTAATTTTACCTTTATTGCAACGATGATTATTCTCAACAAATTATAAAGACATTGGAACATTATATTTATGTCCACCATTGTTGCATGGTGCCTATTCAGTTCAGAGACCCTCACACTAAAAGTACCTGAAAATTCTTAGTTGATGTAATGTTCGATTGGGATCCCGAATTCTAAATAGACTTAAAATCGTGAAATGCTACAAAATCAAATACTATTAGGCGATAAAAATTGTAAAATATTTTCTTCTCTTACGAAACAAAAAAGCAATAATGAACAAACTGTCCGGTACCTGTAATACTCGAGCATATACTAAAGAAGGCTACGCCGAAATTACAGTAAAAGCTGTGAGACACCAGAAAGTCTTCAAAGCTATAAACAGCTTTAATTACCAGAGATAAAGCTCGATAAAGAAAAGAAAAGCATTTATAATACCAGAAAGGAGAAACGCAGATGTAAATGAATATGAAATAGAAACAATGGAGCCGCATGACAAAGGCGCAGAAGTAAAGGAGAGAGGATTGAAGACCTGAAAAGAAATTAAAACTTGACGGCCGTGGTGTGGATAATTAACTTTTCAGGTTTTCATGGCCGTGAAGATGTCCAATTTTAACTTGAGAAAAACGTTTATTACTCTGAGTATAACAAAGAATTTCTCACATAGCAAAACATTAGAGCTCTCTCAGCTCAGTTCTCCCCACATCATTGTTTAAGCACACGGAAACGGAATAAAAGTGTTTCATTATATTGTAAAGAGAACTTCATAAGTTAGAGTTATTAGCTTTCGGATTTCTGTTTATGGTTTAAGCTATGAGAAGTTATGAATAGATTTTTGTGAGTAATATATTTCAAGGTGGTTTTAGAGCTTAATTATGGCTATGATAATGTCTCATATTGATCCTTGAAGTATTGTATTATGTATATATTATGGCTAAGTTCCATGCTTAGGTTACACCCTCTTACTTTATGCAGTAACTCGAGAGCTACGGTCACTTTATGAAAGTACCTGCTCTCTGTAGGTAATTTTAAGCTTTTTCCAAAAAATGAACTTCAAGAGACAAACTTAAGAAACGTATCTACTACACGATATTGGAAAGAAAAATACTCGAAACAGCAAAGGAACCATTTACTGGTGAGTTGGCGGTTATTGGTATCTCCTAGCTTCATTTGTTATATAGATATATAATTTTCAGTGCTGCCGATTGGTAACACAACCGAGAATCCTAAGGCAAATGATACATTGTTGAAGTGTATAGCCCTTGGAATGCAACTAGGGCTCGAGGAGAATGGTATACACTTGAGTAAGCTCGTAGCCATACACTCGAAACTAACTCGCAAATGGCTCGCTTGCTGGCTCCACTGTCATTTTATATGCTTTCAACTGTTTTAGTTTGATCTATGAATGTTTTTAATGTTGTTTTAGCTATCACTTAATCGTACCTGCCTACAAATTTTGTCTTAAGTTTGTAAAAAAACATATAACTAGTCCTTGTTTCTCATAAGCTTGCTCAGTATCTCTTAACGGTCACGTGACCTTATCACCTCTCATTGGCTGCTGCTGTTGTGGTGCAGACTGTTGTGCGGTAAAAATTAGTTCGTTATTTAACATGGTGATATATCTTTACGTTGGAAGAGAATTGTCAAATTTATATTTTCGTAACTGTTTTAATGAAATATATTACCCAACAGAGTTGATTTATCTGAAACGCATGTTAATTCTTAAACGAAGTAAAGAGGAGGTTCCTTTGCTCTCAAGCACATGGCACGATAGCACGTGATTTAGCGGTAATGATGACATATTTGTTTATCACTTTTATCACTGACCTTGTTTTGAACTGGATTAGTCATATATCGCCATTCGAATGTGTGCTGTGCCGAGTGCGAGAGCTAAATTATGTTTTTGATCGTTTATTGCGCGTGTACTTATGTGTATAATGGCATAGTCTAGCGCCAGGTTTTCGCTGAAGCATCGCAAGGGAAAACCTTTACAAAGCAGCGAAAAAAGAATTGTGGTGCATGTGTTTAATGCACTCATAGAGAAGAATCCGTCTCTGTCAGTGAGAGAAGTCGAACAGCTGTGCTCTGAACTTAAAGGTGTGTTAGATGCGTAGGAACATCGCGACATGAAATTGAGACAACAAGAAAACTTACCACTCCAGGGGCGATATTGCTGTGTGGTGAAGACGTTATTTAGGGACAATCAGACTGTACCGAGATACAAGTCGCAAAATATACTACCTTGACGAGACTTGGGTGAATGAAGAACACACGACAAGTATGGCGTGACACGACTTTTAAGACTGAAAGAGAAGCATTTTTGCAAGGTATGTGTGCTGGTTTAAAAAATCCCAGTGGAAAAGGCCAAAGTCTTTCATTATAAACTTGTTCCAGTTTCATTGCTTATTCATTCAGTTTCAACTTGCTCAGTTTCATTATAAACTTCATTATTTTTGCATGCCTTCATATTCTTATGTGTATGATTTTATCTATCTTCCTGGCAATTAGTATGACGGTTTAAATGTGACGGGAAGGCACAGCCTATGGCCTATGGCGCGAAAGCATTAGCCAATTAGGATGAAGGGAAGGAGTAATACGTAAGTAATACGCGGAGTAATACATGTCAGCGGGGCAAGGTTATATGAAACAGAGATTACATATTATTACAAACTTCCAACGAAATGAAGTAATGAAAGTACATTTCATACACAGGAACAAGACTGTTGTGTTTTATATATCAGATTATAATCATACCTTCAGTTAGTCAAATAAAAATAAGAATTATGAGCCTTTGAACTGCTGACTGGTGTAATAGCACAATTTAAAATGTTGATATTTCAATTCCACTATATTCATAAGATTCTAATTCAATGCCTAAAATCTTATATTAAATTGGAATACAATATTTAGCAAATAATGCATTACAGGTACACATTTAACGAACTTCTTTTCTTAAAAAAAAGAGCAGTTATCAATACGTAAATTTTCACGGCAGTGTAAGAGTATTCACTGCCAGCAATGTAGCAGTTTTGCTGATATAAACTTTTTACCTTCGACCTTAGGCTCGTTCATTAAGAAAGTAAGTTCACACAGACTTTATTTTAGCTTTAAAGCATATTGGAAAACTTGAACAATATTTATGTGAAGTTTTTCCTACGGGTTTTCTCTGCACGACGAGGACTTCTAGTAAATATTAACAAAAGCAAGAACATAAAACATAGGACAAGAAAACGCAATTCTTCATGCATACATGTAAATAAATAATACTGTTTTCCTGGGACTTATTTCTGCCAGGTCTTCATTTACTTGGAGACAGCTCGAAGTGGATATCTTATGAAATGGGTGTTTTATCATGTGTCGAGAGTGCAGTATATCACTTCGCCGAGATAACTGTCTCTTGAAACTTCTTGACGATGTGTTGCTGGCAGTCAGAAGTTGTTCTCGCAAGATTTACACAGGGTAACTACCATTTTTCCTAATGATCCTCGATTCTGTTATCCCTCTCTCTTGTCCTTTTGTTTTTTCTTGATAGTCTACTCTTTCCCCTAATGTTTATCTCCATTTTGGGACCCCATCTTCATTCCAGAGTTCCCGTTCAGCTCGTACTCCTGTCGCCAACAGACCACCGCGTAAAGAACTTGGGTGACTCGAAAGGGAGCATTTTCATGATAAAGAGTACCTTAGAGGAAAGCAGTGACGAACATGCATAATGTACTGTAAATACAGTACTTCCCCATCGGTAAGCTGGTTAAATGAAATTAAAGCTAATCAGCCGTTTCATAGTTGCGGATTAACATAGTTCACTGTAAAACTTATAAAAGTAGTGTAGGACTGAGGTAATTGGTGCGCTTCAGTGTTGAAGAAGCGCTTACAACGTCCACCGCAATATTATAAAATTACATACTTCTATTGCTGGAAACTTAGTAGGTTGGTCTACAATTACACAGTTAGGATTTGATGGTCTGTCTTACCAGCCCACTTAGCACACGCTGACACAACATTGTTATGTTTACTTACTGCAGTTGTTAATGTTTGAACATATTTTTCACTTGGAACTACACCGTTAACTCTCCGTATCAGAATTTGAATGCTAGGGGTTGAATACTTAGGAATACGCATTAAATAATGAACAGAAAACACTATGAAATGTATTTTGTGCATAATTAAACTTAACTTTTTAACGCGTATTTTTGTTACCATTTGTATTTTATTATATCTTAAATAGAAAATGATTATAGAACACACAGAATATCCAAAAACATTCTGCTAACTTCAAAGTTAAAGAATACACAGATTTTCAATTAGATTAAGCGCAGTACTGTGTCAAATCTTTAGCGTGCAGTGTGTAATGTCCAAGTGAATCAAATTAAATTTCTTCACACACTTTGAACCCAAGACAACTTTCTTGGAATGGCTGTTCTACAAATTGTTAGGAAATAATGTTTTTTGTCAGAATCTATGAAAGAGATAGCATGTCCTAAGTTAAACATCTTCCCTTTTTTAAACTAATTATATATTCCTTTTTATTGTTTTACCATTTTTATTGTTTCTGTTTGTTTTCCGTATTTTTACACGCATACACAATACGTACACATAAACACCCATTCCCAAGGCGGGAATCGAACCCACGACCACGGCTACGAGGGCCAGCTTGTTCGCATCACATGAACTAGAAACCTCGTAAACATAAAATACTATTGGGTTCACTTAACTATGTTGGAACATAGATGTGAAGGATTCTCCAAGAAACACATTTTCCTCTGTATGCTAATGAAATAACAATTCCATACGACAGAATACGGTAATTTTTTCTATTCACAATGATGAAACAGTAAGCACGAGGCCAGCCATAGCTAGCTGACTAGGTAGTTTAAATCCGGTTAGAAAATGTAAGCAGTTAAGATCCGAAGTTACAAAAATATCCTGCATCTATAAGGAGCCCATTAAAGTGTGATGATGAAAGTCATTCAAGCTTCAGTAACCGCCAGTTTTCATCTTATCACTCGCTTGAAGTGTGCCTGAAAACTTTGTATCTGTAATTTGAGCAACATATTTGTAGCAGTAATATACTCCAAAATGACTACTTATAGTCAAACAGTTTCTAAAGATACATACTATAGAAAAGCATGCACTCCAATTTTTAATATAGTATAAGAACTTTTAACTGCGCAGAAACGCACTCTCACGCCTTAAGATATGCATTTACTGACTTGGGGTACCTCAGGCCACTAGGAGCAAAAGAAAAACTGAACTATACGACCTTCTAGAAGTCACACCTGGGCTCTTGATATAAACAATGCTGCGTTTCAAGTACCACCAAAGTGTTAAGGGTTTCATTACTTGAGAATGAATTTTAATTGCCGAAGATTCTGCGCACATGCTTGGTGAGCCTTAATGCTGCTATGCGAAATCTTTATAGAAAATCAGTATCTTTGGTAATACATGAGAAAATATATTCTGATAGGCAAAAACAGTTTTTATATTATGATTAGCTCTTCATAAAACAAAACAATAACGGAGGTCATTTTACTTCCAAGATGACTATGTAGCAGTTGGTGGGATATTCAATTCCTACGCAGAGTTGAAGTTTTAAGGAAAGCTCCTTCTTGGTCAAGGAATTCGAAACCTTTTCATTTCTGTAAATTCTGCTTTATTTCTAAGGAGCAGCTTGAATAATTTTTCACTGACAGAAATTGTAGCTTTTTGCATTCTGGAAATATTTATTTTAAGGAAAATCAGACTTTTGAAACATATTTTAAACCGTAAGTAAGGCTTAAAACAAGGCGATTTTAAAGGTTTAGAGGTGTACACATCCCTCTCAACTTCTGGTTTTATTTCGAATCCATGTTTATTTAGTGTTATTCTCAGCCCGAATTTTATTTGTTACCCATAGCGCGACAGCCCATAGAGGGCCAAGGCCCGCCAAGCCTTTGCCTGCCTCACGCCCACATATGCAAGGTAGAGGTGGGCGATCATCCAACCGATACGAGGAGATGTGGTCAGCATCTCGTCACCCCCAGCCGGAAAATTCTCAGCCATAATACAATTTCAAAAATATACAAACAATTCAAAAATAGAAAAGAAAGACGCTTCTGATGTTGTGATTATTACAATTATTAAAGTGTTAAACATAAATATATAATCTTTATATATAAGTCCAGGAATAAATTGGAAAATTCATGTTAATGCAATCTCTCACTAAGCTTTACATTCCAGATATTCCCTCGAGCTTTAGGGTTAATGTTAGGTAACTGCCTACATGATTTTTGTTTCCACAGTTCATTAGCCTTATTCATATAAGTCTCTATTTAAATAACCTATCCGATTAAAGTAAGGTTTAGGGCCAAGACATTTTAATGAATACTATTAGATAAACGTTATGTATTTCTTGTATCAAAATAATGTTTTGCTTTTTAACTCCCTGAACCATACATTTCTTTTTAAATTTAGATATAGGTAGTCCGCTAAGCGCGTAGATTTTCAAAAACCAGCAGATAAGTTAGTATATTTCATTTAATGAATCTTCCACTAAAATGCTAAACGCTTCAGTTTTCAACAAAATTGATGGACATGTATGTCCTAGCTGTATCGATTATATATAGCATCTTACAATGTTGTAAATTTTCAAACTTATGAAGATATTAATTTTGAATAAAATAATCCTTAAGCTTTTGACTTTCGAAATGAACGCATATTTCGTTATATCATAAAAGGTTTATAAAATTTGTAGATTGATAATATATATTTTGTATTTTTGACCTTTTAACCATTTAAATAATTTTCAAGTTTATTTAAAAGTCATCCTAGTAAGTTGAAGCAATGCATTAAAATATGTTATTCTTTAAGGTGGTGTGTTTAAAAATCGATTCTTATAATTACGTTTATTTTATTACAAATGTCTTATTTAGATACCTCTTAAAAGAAGTTCTTAATATTTAATAGAATTAAAAATTATAAAGTTAATGTGAATGAAATCGGAATATGCGCCAACTGGTAACCAGTTGGCAGTACTGTTGGTTTCTGTAGGAATACTATAATGTTAGATAAGTGATAAGAATTAGCAATGAAAACAAACCATATATGAAGAAGTAAATAATAAATTATGAATTTTGAATATACCTTCTGGTTTAAGATGATACATATCAAATTTATTTTATTTATATGCCTCTTTAATGTGTGTCAAATAAAACAATAAATATATCGAAATTCGTGGAATTTGGCACTTCTGGTAGTGGTTCCCCATAAATTATTTTGCATATAGTTTGTCCCCAGGTTGTTAATATTAAGAATAAATGCCTTGTTGCAATAAAATGCTACGCAGCCACACTAATGTAATTTTTAGATTCATTAAAATTGTATGTAAAATGAAGCCTTCAAATTTTATTACTCTTGAGAGTGGAATTCAGAAAAGCTTCTGACAATGAAACATTTCTTTCTAAAAGCTATTAACCTTATTAAAATTGTTAGAATTCAAGGAAAAGGCCTAGTACCTGTTCAGATTGAACGGCAACCTATGTGAAGGAGTGGCTACATTTTCTGACAAGGTATAGCTAATTCCCAGCAACTTAGTATATAGAACTATATTTAAAAAGGAAGTATTATAAAACATTCCACGGTTTTATTCTTGATATTAAACTAATAAAATTCGTTCTCCCCGAAGGTTCAGTTTAACTGCGGCTTTCAAACATAATATTTTAGCATAAAATGCGGTTTATCATAATCCACATTGTACTGAATAATTCAAATATCGATAGGAATTGGACCCCTGTGCTAATAAATCTGTAGTGATTCGGCACACACGGATGAAACACCCGGCGCCGAATCCCTTCCGCAGTTCAATAACGCAGGATAACAGGAAGGGCGGCGAAATGTGGCTCACGTACTCTTTCACCTCATCCGCTTCTTCATTCATCGCCACTTTCATTTGCTCCATTTCCTCTTCATATCGCTCCATCTCCTCCAACTTTACCCGAGGCATCTGTGTAGCTTTTTCAGAAGCCAACGCAGTACATTTTGTCTACAACCGCTGATCAGCAGCCTTAAAAACGCGCACCTGTTGCAGAATTATCAGCCTTTCTTTTCTTCAGGTTCACGCTGAGCACTATATCCGGATTTAAGTGCCAATAATATGCTCCTCTCACAGTATTCTGTCACTTTTAACAGTCTGGATCTGTAGAGGCATTGAATTGAATGATCAAATGAGTCCAGAGTCCATGGAGTTACAAATTACTGTACTTAACTTTTCAAAAAAGGCAACTTTATTTAACCGAGTTTGGAACTCTGTTCTCCAAAGTGAGAAGTAGATGTGCTACTCCTACTCTGCCTTAATAGATATGTCATCTCATTGTGAATTAGTTCGTGCACGAATGCTCAGAAAATAGTCGGTTTCTTAATCTTCACCAGTGCTTCTCACCCCTGGAAAATTCACAAACGGTCCACAGACACCTCAGTATTGCGAATTGGTAAAATGATTAATTATCACTATAACAAAAATAAGCTTTATTATAAACACTTGCTTGGATAAAACTTCTTCTGAAACATTAATGTACGAAAATTACAGGTGGGGAAGCATTTAAATACATATATACCAATAAAAGGTATTAAATCTTAATTTATAAATAACCATCTACCTAATCTCTCGAAACCATATGGATTAGGGCCTATGCTGTGGATAACATTCCGTCTACCGTACTAGCCAGTGGCAACAAACTATAGAGTATATTGCAGTGTTTCATAATACAAAGACCATTTGATGGTATTCAGCTATAGGATTTCGTGCTGTTAACATCTCCGGGAAAACTGATCTGGCGCGTTTGTTCCGAATCTTGAAGCAAGCTAATCCTTGATATTTATGTTGCGTTAGTCAAGTATGCACCCACTCGTCCAGCATTGAATTGTAGCCCTAATAACCCTGCATGAGCGGCGCTTGGAGTGGTCGAAGAGGAATTTGAAAGTGTGGGATGTTCGAGTTACGAGATGAGCTTAAATTTCTGCACTTACACATTACCCATAGAAATACCACTTACCCTGTTTTACATTTGGGGAAAGTTTCAAGACAAACTCAGATAAATTCTAACGTGGTTAATTACATTTGCACAAACAAAAATGTCTAATTAGGTGCAACTGAACAAGTTAAAATCTTATTCAAAACTCTTAGAAAGAAAAAAAAATAAGCTCAATATTTGTTACATCCAAGTCAGCAATCTTTAAGTAAAATCCTGAACTGGAAACAGATCAAATATGAGTTAATAGGTTTAAGTTCCTTTCTTAATCTTAGCTCAAGACTACTTAGTCTATCTGGAGTTGTTGTTGTTGTTGTTGTTTAACTCTGAATAAACAATTGTTGAGGTAACATGGAACTAAAATTACCAGTTTATATAAATTTTAAGCTGGAGGTTTTAAAATTCGCTCACACGTTAAAAACTGGAGTAGTAAGTATACAAAACTTCAATTTATTACAATTATGTTCCAAGTTATTTATATCCTATAAAAAGTTAATATAACTTTTAAAATTTCTTACAGCATAGTAACTGAAGTCTACTATTATTATTATTATTATTATTATTATTATTATTATTATTATTATTATTATTATTATTATTATTATTATTATTATTATTATTATTATTATTATTATTATTATTATTATTATTATTATTATTATTATTATTATTATTATTATTATTATTATTATTATTATTATTATTATTATTATTATTATTATTATTATTATTATTATTATTGTTATTGTTATTATTATTGTTATTATTATTGTTATTATTATTGTTATTGTTGTTATTATTGTTATTGTTATTTTTATTATTATTTTTATTATTGGTGTTAGTATTAGTAGTATTATTAGTAGATATTATTTTATACCTTATGCCTGATTAGTGACATAGACATCCCTTCTTTCTTTTCAGACTTTTGCATAAATATTCAGAATTGATGCGCAAGGAAAATTTCATTTCTTGAGAAATTCAATTAAGAAAGAAACGCAACAAAATGCATGGTGTAAGCGTTTAAGAACTACGTGTTTAGTATTATGGTACCCCTTTAAAATGGTATAATTAGCTTTAGTTCCAAGCATGAAATCCTAGAATTCGTTAATTTTGTCAGTTAGGGCCAAACTTGAAATCCCTGGGCCCTTTAACAGTTGCGAGTGCGTGTCATTGTTAGAATTGTTAAAATGGGTTAGATGTTTAATGGGTTAGGTAAAGAATTTTGAAGGAAAATGATGCTATTGCCCCATCATTAAGCAAATAAGAAAGGAGAATTCCGATGTTTTATTAGGATAAAAGAGGGCTTCCTTCAGTATATCAACTTTATCGATGATGTGTATGATTATTAGGTGCATGGAAATTCCAAATATTCGCTCTCGCTTGTAAACCTTGATTGTGTTACCGAACACAACACGCTCTCCATCAGTTTTCTCTCTTGCGGAGGGGAAGCAGTTCTTTCGTTATTTGTTACTGAGCTGGAAATCACTGGTTTATTGAATTGATATGCTAACTACTGTATATTGCGTTCAGCTGGTGAACGTAAATCCAAATTGATTAAAAAGACAATATTCTTTACAGTATTTGTAGCAGTTAATTAAATATCCTTCCGCTATACTAATATGTAAATAAATGCAAATGAAGAAAATTGATGCTTCAGTTTCATTTAGCAAGTTCTGCTCCAGTCACCAGCATTTGTAGTCAAATTTTATATATTTTTGTGTTGACAAACCTAAAAAATTAGAACTGTGTGTTGTGTGAAAAATAGCAACACCGTCTGGAAATTCCTTAGGTTTAAAATGTTGGTACTATATTTCAGAACAATAGTGGTTATTATCAATTTCACAATGTCTTTTATGAGACCGTTTTTCCATTATACATATTTCATAATCCCAGGCAAAAAATAAGGGATCTGCAGCAAAATGTATGGTAAAAGTTAAGTGTACATGCTACTGAAATTGCTAATATCTAAAATTTAAACTAATTTAGCTGATGTGTTTCAGGTTTTTACAAGGTAATTAAACAACAAAATTCATTTCCTTGTTCCTATATACCGAAACTTTCAAAACATTGTAAATTTACAAGACAAAAATCTATTCTCATGTGAATGCTCTGTCTGATAAATTTGGGAAGTTTAAACTTTTAATATCTTGCATATTAATCCTCGGATATTGTTTCCTGTAAGAAAATAATACAGTTTATTTCTGTTTACTCAATTTTATGACATTTATTAAAATATCATAAACCTCCACAGGACTCTTGAGGGAAGTTAACAAATTGTACCGGGTAGTTAAATCATAATGGAACCTGCTTACGACCTCTGTCTATTGCGCGAGACGGCCGGCAGTCGGCGGGGTACGTACGCCGGCAGAGGCAATCTGCAATCCATACCATAAAATAGATGCTGGAAGTGTTGACCTTCTGCTCTCAAACAGGCAGCATATTTCGTGGAAAATATACTCGCTCACTCTCTGAAGCTCAGCAAAGGTATTCTTGTGATTTTTTGCACAGTGTTTTCCCTAAATTCCTGTAGTGTATGAGGATTGCAACAATACACTTTGTCTTTTAAAGAAGCACATAAATATAAGTCACAACTCCTTAGATTAGGAGAACGAGGGGGCCCACAAATTAACACTAATTATTCTGTCATCAAACACCTCTTTTACTGCATTTAATGATTCGGCAGCCGTGGTGTGCTGTTGCAGAACTTTGCTGGAACCAACCATACGATTTCTCTTCTTTTGTCAAGTGATTGAAAAATGGACTCAAAATTAACTTCTGATATGACTCTGCATTTGTTGTTCCATCTAAGTATATGAGCTCTATTATTCTTCTGGCACTTATCGCACACCGCACTTCAATTTTTTATTGTAATGAGGCGTTTCATTCAGTAGCACAGGTTTCTCTGAAGCCTAGTATCGATTGTTGCGAGTATCCAAGCGTCCAGTTGAATGAAACCAAGATTCATCAGTGAAAAACAAAAGCTGCGGGTCAATGAAACACCTTTCTATGGATTGAAAAACCAGTTACAATAATTCACACGTTTAGCGGGATCATTTGGCTTTAGCGTGTGTAGCAATAGGGCCTCAGTTTCAACAGACGTGTATCGTTCTAACTCTCATACACTGCAGAGAGTTGTTTTTTCTTCAGGTTTTTAAGATTTTCTTCTAACGTCAAATACCAAGATATATTTCGAAAATATTTATAAGTTCGTTTCTTTAAAGCTCTTTTATGGCGTTCTAGATTTCAAATAATGATACAGGCAAAAGAACTTTAATGCTGTTGCATCGGTCTGGTAAGCTGCTATTTCGAGTCTCGTCATCGCATTTCAGTTCCCAGAACCTGATTTTAATATTTCAAGAAAGAGTAAGGATAATTAAAACAAAATTTGTCACTAAGTTAATGTGCCATCTGTTCTTATACATTTTATTCCATTTTCATGCTAATCTCCACGTGTGGAAGACTTAAAATCCATTTTACAATTCGACTGACATCGCAGTTACGGTGCGAAGGCAGCTCAAATATTTTGATATCTGGTTTACTCTCTAGCACCTCTATTCTTGAATGGTTACTCTCAATAATCCACAGTACTATAACAAAGCTAGAATTGCATATAAATACTATTAACATTTTTACTACTTCTTTTTTAATTTCCTTAATGCTCTAAACGCCTTCATAGGTAGAATGCGGATTTATAGGCACTAAAACCGGAAGGTAAAAAGGAAGTCAAAGATACATTAAAAACTAAGATAAGAACTGAAATTTCACGATGCAGCCGCATAAAATACCATTACGACCCTGTGAAGAAAGGATAAAATGGGGTGTTTAAATATTTGCGACCCTTGCACACACATGCTTCCCGCGCGCTCGACTCATAGGTAAACCGTCTAAGCTGATATTGTTGAAAGAGTTGGTATAGGAATTATATTAATAGAAAGGTTTACAAAATTACGGGACTCAATTTTATAAATAATCTCAAGAATTGCTAATTTATAATATAGTAATTTAATGGAAGACTTTGGGGCAGTGGTCCTGGTGATGTCCCATATATTAAAATTGCTTATTTTATTTATTAATCCTGCTAAAATTGCCTTTGAAGACTAATTTTTATTAGAAAATTATAAAATAAGAACACGAATTACAATGTAGTATGATATACCTAATGAATATAAGAATGGAAGAGGAAAAGGAAGAAAACGAAATACAAACAAACGTAAAATCACAATTGCACAATTTTTGGTGACAGATCAATGCTGAATCTAAATTTATTATTACTTACTAGGTTCCTGGAATATGTATTTTCCTAATTTTAGGCATCTCTAAACTCCTGGCAAGGAATAACAGTTTTTCTGTCCTGTTGTTTGAGTATTGAACCTTAATTTTATATTTTATATTAAACCACTACTGTTCGGGTTCAAATTTTGGAACATAGTTTCAAGGAATATTTCGGTGAGTGTCCAAGCTCTGTATTTTAAGATGTTTTAAATGTTTCACGAAATAAAGCGCTCCATGCTTTGAGGCTTTCAATTAAGGAACTTCAAAATTTTACCATAAATATACCACAAATTATAAAGAATTTGACGTAGCTATTTCCCTGAAATAATACTTTCTCATTACTTTTGCGAAAAATTAATGTGATGCGAAACTACCACAATATTCCGAGAGAGGCAAGAAAAAATTCTGCTAAACGTGTTGTCTTTTAAGAAAGAGCATTTTAAAGTCGCTGATGTTTAAATAATGCGCTTAACTTTCATTAATGTATCTCGATTTTTGCAATGCGTAGAACATTTTGTGCTCATGTAAAGTTGAATTCCAAGTAAAAATGTATTCTTCAAACTCCTTGCACATTTGGGTATATTTTTTTTATTTATCCAGATTTATGAATCATATTTTACACAGTGGTATATTAGGGTTATAGTTGATACATAAAAATACACAATTTTAACAAAAATATTTTAAATACTAGAAGGAAGAAAATAGGTATATTGGTATATTCAAATGTTTTATACACATTTAGACACACATTGTTCACATTTCCGGAACAGTTTCTTTAGTTTCGTCAGCACTTGGTTTCTTTTATAATTGCTTTTCCTTATCCCATTTTTTTAAAACTGAACACATGTTTCAGTTTTTACCATGTACGACATATTTGTCTTCTTGTGTTGTTGTTTTTTAAGTAAAAACCTTACGAAATTTCTTATTGGATCCTCTCTGTTGTTCGTTATAGTGATAGTGTCTCATTTTCACTGGATTGTAAACACTATAGAAAGAATAATTTAACCCCTTGTTTCACTACATTTCACTTAACCCTCTGTCATGAACATGCAACTCTTTATTTCACTCAAATGCTCTTTTGACGGCTCCATATTTCTGCGCACTTCACTTAAAATCCCCTTTGGCAGGTACACTTAACCCTTTATTTCTCCACATTTCACTTTCATCTGTTTGCTCATACTTAGCATCGTGTCTTGTAATACAATTCGCAGCAACATTCAGCTTCTTTTTTTCTACAAATTTTACTTTCACTTCTCGGCTTAACATTCAGTTGGTTCTACGCTCACTTGTAATATTGCAGTTGCTATAGGTATATGTTACACAGAGTAATAAACTGCGGAACAACATATTGATGTGTGCGAGTAGCTATTAATCTTGTTTGCCGCAGCTGGAACGTTCACCCCGGAAGTTACCCTTGAGAATTGACCTTCACCTTGCAAGGTGAGACGGGACATGAATGAAATGTGAGAGCAAGACCACTTCATCATGTAAAGTGGAGGCCAGAGAGTAAGTAGTAAGGGATATCGGCCAGCCATCTTGTTCAACATGTAGCGATGGAACATGACAGCCAAGAACACCTCCCAAACCGGCTGTGCAGTTCGTTAATAAAAATGTGTTTAATGTATCAAAATAGGCCATAAAACGTGCCTCCCAGAGCCCTCATAATTTTTCACTAGTGCAGAGCAAGTTTCACAAAACTGCTCTCTGGGAGCTTTTAAAAACGCGAAGAACCTAATTATGAAATAAATAGCTATTTTATGGCACCTCCCATTTTGGGCTCATTTCCACAAATAAAGAGAGGATCACGAGAGGCTCTGTGCAACGTATAAATATGTACATTTAGTGTAATTTAAATGTGTTTCACGCGCAGCACAGAGGTGAATTTAAAAAGGTTCCTCTCTCTTAGTTTACTTCCTACATTGACCAATATGTATTTCTGAATTTTTGTTCATTAAATTAAGGGTACGACTGCCGTAAGCACCTCTGCTGAATTGAACAAAATAATGAAAATATTTTCATTTAGTTTCCAAATGACAAAGGAGGTGTATAGAGGGAACAGCTTGCAATGTTCATACAGCGAACGAAGAATTAAGTTATGTTTGAGCGGTACTGAGCATGACGTCATAGTGTGCTGGCAATCACTTCACTACAAAAACAGAATGCAGGATAGTCGGTGTTTTGATCGGTAGATGATAACTTCTGTTGTGTCTATAGATTGTGACTGCAGTCTTCGTAAAGAAACTGGCGATAGCGAAATGCCTCAGACGAGAACACCAAAATATGCAATAGCTATAAAACTTCTAAAGTAAAATTATAGTTAATTATGTACAACTTTTTATTTCCACCTAACTGTTCTTCGGCGCACTCTTGTTTAAATAAACATAACTCACTTGCCCTCCCTCTTGCTATAGCAAGTGCTCAGTGAATCTAACCGTTCGCTGTATGAACATTCTAAGCCTAATTATTAAGACACATAATTTGAGTTTGCGTTGGTATTCCTTTTATTTATCTTTTGTGTATGGCATCAATTATATCTAACTTTAAAAATGTGTCAATAATAAACTTGACATCAAGTTGTCTGCTTCATTTCTTTGCTATGCATGAAGAAGTGTACAAGTGCTTTCTGTTGCATAGACTCCAACTGAAACAAGCCATAGGTAATCAGTAGAGAAGTTTTATCAAAATCTGTTTCCCTTATATATATTCTTGCGTATCTCTGAATTTCGGTAAGTGTTAAAACATTATGGTGAGGAATAAGTAATGCAAAGACCATAGATGATATAGAAACATTTTCAAACTATTTAATTTAAATTTTATATATAGTGTCGCGAGGCATTGTTGCGACGAGCGCGGCCTGCGCGGAGATAAAATCTAGCCGAAACAGAGAAAGAAAGAAACAGATGCCTGGAAAGTTCGTCTTTCTGGTGCCGTCTTGATTGTTACAGAACGTTCCACTAATTTCTGGAACAATGAGTGGAGGTATAAAAGAAGCCGAGGCTAGTTTGTCGGGGGACAGTCGTAATTGGACTCGATAATCGTGTGCGTGCACATATGATTTGAAAGTGAACTCTTTTGTTTGTGGTCGTGTGGCAGACGACGTTGAAGGTTGTATTTGTGTATGTTACGTAATTGTGTCTTTCAAGGGAAGTAAAGAGTTAGACTTTTAATTCTACGATCTACGAACCCGCTAAGTCACTATATACGAGTGTGTATATATATATATATATATATATATATATATATATATATATATATATATCAATGGGTACAACTTTGTGAATTCAGCTTTATAAGAATAAACAGTAAATTATTTACAGGAATTAGCGTTTATAACATAGGGTATTCAGTTCCCCTTAAACTGTAGTCAACCCAAGCCTTATTGTACATCTAAAGGAATGTTATATTGCCAACCACATTTGCAGAAGGTATTCTATAGGAAAATGTCCAGAATAACGGTGGATGTACAATGTTACTAAATTATGGATACTAGCCTTCCGGAATAATCCCTTCATGACAATGAGGAAGACATATCCTGAACACATATTCCGAACTGTAAACTTGTAATATGCACCCTTCGTACCATCATCTACATCAGAGCAGATGCACGATAAGAATTCTAGCGTGAAAACAACTTAAAGATACCGATTCGCTTTGAAAAGCGTGCCAGCATTCTGTAGATGCAGCTGAACCTACATTAATAACCACCACATCTTGCATTGAACTTCCTAAATGAGTAAGTTTAGGCTAGTATATGAATCAACTTGACCAATCGAACTTCCAGGGAATCTGTAGTTGAAAGAAAAGCCTCCATTATGGTTAAATAAGTTGTGCTCCATCTTGTGCTACTGTAGTATTTTTTTATCAACAAATTGCTGACAAGAAAGGCAAATTGCCATCTATCACAGATTCAGGATTATAATTTAAAGTATGTCAGCTATCTCGGAAACAAAGGGTGCTGCACCGTTGCTTTGAACGTGTGTGGCGTAATTAAACTATTACGGCCTGTATAAACATGAAGTACTACATCGTATGAGAGCATGAAAATTATATATCGTTCTATTTTAAATTTGGTTAAAATTGGCACAAAATTAAGTTTGATTTTCAAGAAGAGGCTCTCAAATATGTGCACTTCTAGGTTTATTTTCCTAAATAACCACACTCTTCCTGCCACAAAATCAAATTTAGTGGTAATGTAACACGTTTTGATATTTACAAACTTGTTTGATCTTTGTAATACCAGAAGTCGTCCCCGAATTTTTCTCCGATTAATAATTAACCCATTGTATTTTGTAAGCTCTGCAGGTTTACTTAATATTTTTACTACTAATTATAATTAGCATAATTACTGTCTCTTATGTGTAAAAAGTATACAGTACATAAAATACACTATTATAACGATTAAATAAAGTAATAACCTAAAATATATGAGAAAAGAACTTCTACAACTATTAACAGTTTAAACGAAATATTACGATTTTTGCATTATTAATAACTCATTTTATGTAATGATGTTTCGAACTGTATGTGCTAATTGACCGAGAATTGAAGAGTTGGGAGGCATAGCTTAATACATTCTTGTATGTATTGTATAACTTTTCGTTAAATCGTCAAAATCAGTAAATCTACTTTTCACTACTTGTATTACGTATTTTACATGTAAATTACGCATAAAACACATTTCGATGTGTCTGGCAATCCTGACTGATGCATTTTCTTCGTGTATTTTTATTCCGTGTTTATAATTACGTGTGTGAGACTACATGCTTAATATTTTCCAAAAATGAAAATAGTGCTGCCATTGTGATGCACACAAAGGTATATGAAGAATAGCTACTACCATTCTTACGCGCTTCCTACACAAAGGGCAAGTTCTGCTTTTCATTCTTCTTAAAATCGTCTTTCTTAACCCACGCTAGTGGTTCGGAAAATGATATCGTAAGTCAACAGTGATGCTCGATTCAAGCAATGGTGTAGTACAGGGTCATCAGCTGGAAAGTTTGGGATCGAAAATCAATATGTAAAATTGCCCTGTTCCTGCTACATTGAGTTAGATGTGTTTGCTTCTAGCTTATAAAACGGGTTCACAAATTGTCAACTCTTTACCCGCACTGAGAATACCATGATTTTATTTCTTATTTAGGGGTTTGTAGCTTAGGTAAGCCTCGTATAATTCTACACTATAGCATTTTACAGCCCGGATTTTGGATGCTTCTGGATAGTTCAACGTTACTTCGGTTTACAGAGATTATAAATAGTTATTATGGACAAAAGCAACTCAAATAAGCAAATTATTCAAAATAAAAACTTTACCTTTTCATGACCTCTGATACCCCGATTTACTAGCAAACATCTCACACTATAGCACAAAGGTATGCATAAACTTTGGAAATCTCGTAGTGTGTTCATTCGCATAATTTAACAATATATAATTTAAATTCCTCAAACATAGATATTATGTTTTTATTGCTATCGCACAGGTGGCCTTAGCTTTGATTTTGTTGTTTAAGTGAATGCAGTCTAATTTCACCAATAGATGCATATGTTGCAGGTGATTATCCACAGATAGCGCAACGGGAGAAAAGCAGAAAGCTGTTGACGGGAAATAGACGACAGTTTTGCTTAGGAACATTTTATTTAAATGTATGCGGTTTCTTAACATTTAAATGAATATTTACGGGACAAACGGATTTACTATACTTTCGATAGAGATCATGCCGAGGAATTTTACATTTTAACATCGTTCTCTACTGGGTCTAAACAAGTAGTATCATTTTTAGGGAACGGCACAAGTAATGTTCTGGTGCATTTTATTTATTTATGTATTTATTTATATATTTATTTATTTGTTATTTTAAAAGTCTAATAATTCCGCGTTGTTGCCGCCGCTAAAGAAGTTCCCATAAACCAAGCGTACACGATCTGCTGTCAGGAATAAGGGTAATAAAGGGATATCTACCAATGACCCTCTGAAGAGGAAAGGATGAAGTGAATAAACCACAGGAGGCTGCAGGCCAAACCCAGACACCGAGACATGCGGAAATCCCTAACGTTTCAAGCTAGAGCAGGAACACGGTTGTAGCTGCCTAGAGAAAGGGAAGAGTGGTCCGTCGACCGAACTTACTTTACGAAAAATATCTTATATTTCAAAGTTTTCAAATTTCAACAAATATCTTGTTGCCTATAATAATTTATACGGCCAGTGTATAATCTAAATAGCTGCACATGTTCAAAATTATTAACTATATAAAATAAATTTAGTTTAGAAGGCTAAATGTGTACCACTTGACACATAAATGCGAAAAAAATCAGAAGCTTGAAATTCTGACAAATATTTACTATCCTTTAAAAATTGGTACAAAATATGTCGCAAATGATGCATGCATCAGATTTAACAAACGAATCAGCAGAATGGTGCTTGTATCACAACTTAACAGCTGGCGTTCCAAATAAATTCATTGCTTCCTATCAGCACAAAACTTCGCAATCGAAATGAAGACTTTAATCAAAATTAATCAATCTTGAGTCCAATATCTTAAGTTATTTTTTTACTCATGAGTCATTCTCAGGCTTCGGTATTATTTTATTAACTCTAAGTAGTACGGTTTTTGGTATGTGTGAGGAATACATTGAGATTATCGCCTCTCTTTGAGGTAACTGAGCATAGTAGGTAGCCCTCATGATGACGAAAATTTGGAGAATTCCTATTTCGTGCGAGATGCTTTCGTGTTCCCTCAGGCAAAGCATTCCGGTGTTCTGTACAGACTCCGTTTTGTCAAAATGTGAGATAAAAATGTGAATAATGAAAGGCATATTCATTCCCCTATCTTTGCTTAGGCCCGATATGGGAACGATCAGAGAGCCAATTTGCATACCATTGGCCACGGTTCTCCTGGGACTAGGAGAAGAGCAGGAAGGGTATAGATGATTCATAGTTCCACCCTGTCCCATGTTACTCCACTTGAGACATTTCAACGCTCATATGTCAGGCTTTTGTCTTCTCTGCGTGCACCAAAGAGTAATGGATTGTTGTGCTAATGTTCGTTGTGGGCTATATTGTTAACAGATCACAACTCGGAGTGTGGGGAAAGAGACAGACACCGCAATATTAGGCAACACTGATTGCCTTGACGTGGCTTAGATGGGAGGGGGGTGAATTACTATTACCAGAACAGAAAACATTAGCATTGAGCTTATAAATGTAGAATAATGTTGAAAATGTCATCTCTAAGAGGATTGGACAATATGTGTACCTATTCACCACTAATAAGGGAAAAAGGATTTGAAACAGATTAATAACGGGTCATCAAAAAAGTCAGTCTGCGGCTCTCGTGTACATAACTTAGATTCACTTAAAGATGGGATTTCCTGTGGAAACACTGACTGCCACCAGCGAATGGTTTTTAACGTTCCCCGAAGGTTTACGTATGCAATTCACGTTATAAACTCGTCAATACTCACGTCAGAATAACTCGTCTACTGGCAGCCAGCGATTACTACGATAAACTGCTGTAAACAATAATGGTCGGTCGGTCGGTCGGTCGGTCGGTCGGTCGGTCGGTCGGTCGGTCGGTCGGTCGGTCGGTCGGTCGGTCGGAGTGGAAATGGGGGGGAAAAAATCTTACCAGCGTACAGTGAAAGGTACCAAAACAACGCGGAGAAAGCTGCTGATGACCCATTATATTCTACAGAAAAATGTGAATGTCAATAATAATAATAATAATAATAATAATAATAATAATAATAATAATAATAATAATAATAATAATAGTGGCGGTGGCGGTGGCGTAGAATTAAAATAACAATATTCCCCGTGGGTTCAATAGTAGAGCGAGCTACTACAAGATCTGGTTAACGGCAACACCATACTGAAAACAGTTCTCGTCCGAGCCGTATATAGTAGCTGATTTCTCAATTACTTATATTTTATAAATAATTTCGGTTCCTAAATTGTATTTTTGTAAAACAAGAATATCCGTTCAGTGTTTCTTTGCTTTTAAATTCTTTCCAATATTTCACAACCACCACCCAAAATCTGAAAATTCCACCGCAAAAAGTTCTCGTACAGAAGATAAATAATAAATTCGTTTCACACCGGAAAGACGAATTGATGTACAAATTTTGATACTTGTGACGATAAACATAGCATAAAAAGTTTAAAAATGGACTAATTACTTAAGAAATTATTTTAATATCGCTGCGCTATTGTTAATATAAAGTATAATTATATTTTTGTAGACTTCCCTTAAGGATGCCTCCCATTTCCCGCAAGATCGGAAATTCTACATCGAATTTTATTGAGTTCAATAAAATTGTCATAGGAAAGTCTACATTTTAATAAATGAGGAAGTATTTGGATTATACATGATGTTGTACAAAATGAGAAGTAAACAGTTAAAATCATAGTTCTCAAACGTCTGTAACAGCAGATCGTTTTGAACAGGAAATCGAACAAATCTGACAACACAATTTTCCAGCTGTCTGCAGCACTGCTTGGATAAATGCCGTCTTTACTGTTGCCACTCAGTGTGAAAATTCTGTTGTACTGGAAAGCTTAACCACACACACTACGGCTTAAAGAGTGCGACTTCTCGCCAAATTCAATTAGAACTTGTTAATTTCTCCCCTTGCAACACCCACTTGCCTCAACCAGCGTTCTATCGGATGAATAGAGTGCTACATGGATTTCCAGGTTTAGAACATTTCCGAGGTAATGGAAACCAATTTAACGCCGGTGCTATGATAGCATTCTTATCGACAATGTGCTACTTGATGACGTTAATTACTCTCCTTAATAGTTTGTGCGGAAACTTAAAAAGTCCGATAAGTGAATTTTCGCTATATAATAGCTTTACCGAGCGAGATGGCTCCTTGGAAACCTGTTAGGCTCGCTCTCTGGAGGTTCCAGCTTCTGTTTCCGCTTACCTTGAGTTACCAAATTAGTATGTGAATACTGGATTACTAAATCCGGCGAATTTTTCTGTCACCTATTTCTTATCTTTTCATTTGCTAATGTTGCATGGTCAAAGATCAGGCTAGTGGATTGTGAGTGAGGCTTATGGCAGAGAAGTTTGATTTGTGAAACTGTCTTTCTAGGACTCTGGGAGAGGCTCTGAGGCACTTCCTAGGGAGAGTAAGTTTGTGAGAAGTTCCTGCCGGTGTCAAAATGTAATATCTGGATATGTTACTGTTCCCGATCTTGCCGCCTCGAATCACCCTCTACATCCTTTGCTTCCCTTCTTCCTCTTGTAAGATCCAGAAGCATGATAGGCGACTTTGCGCTACGTTTCCTCTTCCTTTTCTTTGTAATAACAAAAACTATCTAATGATTACGCTTATCTGTTATCTGAAACACAAAATCAAGTTCTGTAAAATTAATAAGTGCAATAAGTATTCATTCTCAAATCTTTGGAATTCTAAACAATACAGAATGATGCCTTTGTAGCTCATTCTATTGTAGGTGCTTCCTGTATGCCCCGACAGCGTTCAACAACAATCCAAAATTTAATCCACGAACTACCCAAGGTGAGATTTCTGAGACCCCGGCTTTGGGATACAGTGGGGACGAGTCAAGTAGATAGTGTGTAATTTCTACATAATGAAAACTATAATGACTGAAGTCTAGAAGCCAAACCCTCGACAGATCAACATGCCATAACCGACCACGCCTGTAGACGGAAGTCTCCTCTAAAAACTATCTTTAAAATGTTAACCTTAAGGCAGATGCTCAGAACTGTCAACGCTCAAACGTTACTGATTTTATTTTGTATACTTTCCTTGTGTCCTTCCAATGTATGAGGATGTCTTTCGTACTCTGCCTTTTGGGCTACTCTACATATAAAAACTACTGTTATAAATGGGAACGAAGCGTTCATACGCCAGAATTAATCGCTCAATCTCTGTGAGCAGTGCCGGAACGTCATTGAAATCATTTACATAAGTTCCATTTTGCGAATTGGTTAAAGCTAGGGTCAGAAATTCATTTTAGCCTCTCTACGTATACTGTCTGCAAGTAATAAATTGGACAGTTACATACATCTCACACTAATCGTCAAGTAAGCGGTCGTCACTGGGGAGAATAGTCGTCCGTAATCAAGATCCAAAACACTATGCGGGTGGTGAGTTGTTATTATTCTGGAAACCTGATAAACTGAAAGCCGAGGCTGCGTGATTCGAATCCTGGAGGTGGCATTAATTTTTAGTTTGACTCCATTTTCCAACCGTAGCCTACATGCAGGCAGTGTGAAGAAACGTTTCGAAACTAATTTCTCTTTTCCAGTTGAGACACCCTACATAAAACATAAATTGGATGTGTTCGCTCACATTACCTTCTCTACTAACAAATGTCACAAAAATTTGTTAAAGTATCTACGTTCAACTTGTAGTTAGGTAATTTTCAGTTCAGATTTACACAATTTCGTTTTAGGATGTACTAGGTAAAGCACTAGCCAGACTTTAAAGAGCGGTTGAATGTGATACGTTTGAAATTCCATGCTCGCTACATTATCACGAGAAGAAAACTAGTAAGCACCTTCCCATTTGAGGAAGGTAAAGCGTAGAAAAATCCAAACCAATAAGAGAGTATATTGGGAATAGCTAATTTTTCACACACACACACACACACACACACACACACACACACACACACACACACACACACACACACACACACACACACACACACACACACACACACACACACACGACAAAAATGGTGTGCTTCAAAGAGACCGATATTTCTAATGTAGTTAACATTTTTGTCTATTTCGTACGGTTCATCAATTGTGCAAAAATCAAATAGAGTGAAGAGTACTTCAGAGGTTATTCCCAGAAACTTCGAGACATACACTGCATTTGTTATGGATATTTCTTAAACACAAAGTATCCAAACTCATTAGAATTATTTTTAGAGTATCAATAGTTTCGAAAAGTCTCCCATGTAAAGGGAAGTTTGGTGGAGGGAAATTTTCTTGAATATTTCGTTTCGCATCCCCAGAATAGGTTAACTTAAATACCAAGTTTGCTTTCAACAGACTTCATTATTCGATTATTCTGCTCAGGCACACACTTTTCTAAAATTCTTTGTTTTATGGATTCAAGCAGTCTAAATGTTGCCTTCGGGTGAAAAGCCCTATCGTATTTTTTAGTAGAATATAATACTTTCTGTAGGTAAGCGTTAAGGAATGTAAAAATGAAAGTCCCAATTTGCATGCTCTGAACGATGTGTAATTAAGTGATTATATATTGTTAATTTGTAGCTACTCTAAAGGGTAACGAGGAGATCTTACATTCTTTCATTATGAATTATAGGCTATTTTAAAGTTTGTAGTGCCTAAACCGGACATGTTTCATTTTACTTTTTAATTACGATAAACATTCTCAGCAGAAAGTGCAAGATTTCATCTCAAATAAGTTGTACTAAGAAGAAGTATATTTGTCTTTTGGTGATCTTTTTACGAAATTTCAATCACAATGACGTGTCGATTTTATTTTTATGTAAATGTCTCCGTTATTAAATAGTATTTCTCGAGAGATCATTAGGTTGAATGGCTATTGTATGGCTAATATAAGTTTAGTTTTAAATATGAATTAGATATTTAATTTTAAATTTGAGTTATTTGCATCGCAGAGATCTTAAACCCCTATTTAAAAAACTAACTTGGAATATGAAAGTTGAAATTTACACTTGTTTCGGTGTATGCGTGTACGCATGCACGTGCACAGACTACAACTTACATGATTGTCCTTGGAATTCAGGTTACCCCAAAATGAGTCCCCTGTGAAATCTCAATACGGAATTTTTGGATCCAGTTCATTGTTTGCTGTACATCAGTTCGGCGTTAGAAGAAATTTAAACTTGATTAGTGTCAGTATTATTGCTATACATTTATGAAGAAAATGAAACATGAAACTGCATAATGTGGATATGGCATGAAAGATAGAAGTTAAAAGGATTTAACTTAAAATACAGCATGGATAAATATTTTACATTTGATGCTGAACTTCTGACAATTTAGACTTATTAGAAATAGGAATTAATTTAGATTGAGGGTTTTGTAGTATAGTTGAATTGGCAGATACATTTTTTCACTTCAGAGGACAGACATACTGTTGACAGTGAAGTGATATAAAGCAGCATTTTTAACATTAAGAGTGCAGTAAGGCCAATTTATTTTTCTAAACAGGACCTTGCAAGACACACTGTCTAAAAAAGAAAGCGGGTATATCCCCCATTTTTGGGTACAAATGTTTTACAAAACTAGTGTTACGTTATGGTGAGGGGAATATATTAATTTACACCCGATTACGAGACTCTCTCAAAATGCAGTTCTGCAACAACTTACAAAGAGTGCGGATGATTGTCACTTTATCCGAATAAGATGGTAGTAGTGTATGTAATCTAATAATGCATTGCTTTATTGTAAAGAATTTTGTTATGTCTTCAGTTAGTGACAAAAAGCTGTTGCCATAAACAAATTATATAATTCTGTTCATTTATCCAGTTATTTATTCCAATGTTACATTAAAATTGGCAAAATAAAGAGGTAGTACGAATATGGCGTTACTTTTCTACTTCACTGAGACGGAAAACTTCAGAATCTGGAAAAACAAAGCCTTAACGACTAGCCAGGATAAACACCCTGAAGGCACCTAAATAGGTCAAATATAGAATAATCAAAGTCAAATGATATCGGTACTGCTTCAAGATGGGTCCCCGTGTTCGCTTCTAAACAATGGAGAGGAAGGACGGCGAAGGCCAGGACGAGCTAAACAAAAGCAGCCAAAACAATAAGGTACAGTGCCAATTTTTCACTGGTGGCCGGACGGACGGTGGGCGGTTAATGCTGCAGCAGAAGGAATGCTGTCACGGCAGAAGGCACGCTTAATATTTAAATTCTAGCACTTAGGTTTGTCATACAAATTATAGTTACAATAATCGCATATCTTTGTCACAGAAATTGTTGGAAATAATGTCCTTGTGCTTTCACGCATGTCTCACACCTTCGAAGAAAATTTCTATTGACACGCATTAATTCATCTTCTCAAATTGCAATAATTTCTCTTCTGATATTCTCTTTCAGTTCTAACGTATATGGGTTGTTCCGACATACTTCTTTTTAATGTCTCTCATAAACAAAAATCTCATACGGTAAGTTCTGGGGATCGCTTTGGCCATAGTCCTTTGCTGATGACCCTATCTTCAAACATTTCCCTAATTAATTGTAACGACAGATCAGCTGTATGCGCTGTAGCAGAGTCTTGTTTAAAATATGCCCGTGTGCACTGAGTGTCATACTAGTACTTCAGGAATGGTTTGATTATTGCATCCCTGTACCTCTGTCCGTTAGCTGTTTTCTGGAAGAATATAGGACCTATAGCTCGGCACGCATTCATAACACACGAAACACCAGTTTTCTGATCATGCATGGCATTTCGTGCACAATGTTGGATTTTCTGCATTCCAATATCTGTTGTTTTGTGACGATATATGACCTTGTAACGAAAATCTTACTTCGTCTGTGGGGAAAAAAAACTTTCGGTTCATAGTGCCTTAACCCGCAGAAATTTACTCTACTCATAGTATCACATTGTTGCAGTTCCCGAACCACGGTTATCTTATATGTTTTTAATTTCCCGTGAACATCTACTTAGATTTCCTTGGGCTACGTTCTAACTTCTGTCCTATCTCATCGAGTTTTTATACATGACGAGCTTTTTTTAGGTTTATTTGAGGAACAGAACCAGTGTCTCTGAATCTCTTTACAAGTTTACGAACTGTCTCTCTGTGAAGCGCAGGCATACCAGGAAATCGGTCCACAAATAGCCGTGTCACTTCTCTAGAAGACTCCCTTGGCACGTAGGGATCATACATGAATATGCGGTGTGTTAAAGTATACACACTTCTTGCCATTATAACAGAACTAATCACAATTTTATCACAAAGAACACAAGAACCCGCACTAGCAACGGCCGAACATGCACTGACACGTAGAAAGTCGGGTGCTAGGAACGGTGAGAGGCACTGTACGCACGCAGCTACCTCCCGCCGGCCGGCCGACCACCAGCGAAAAATAAAGCACTGTAGATGGATACTAGAATTGATTGCAACAGCGAGAACTGCAAGACCACTAGTAGAAAGTCAAATAAAGACAATTTAAGTAAAGTGATAAATGTAAGAAGCATATGTGTCCAAAAAAAAAGGCAAGAAAATGTTGGAGCAAGTAATCAGAATGTAGAACTCTTGTAGGTTTCAGGAGAGAACAGAAAATGCAACTGCCAAAGATAGCAGCAGCAGTAGTATAGAGATTGCTAAATTGATATAGATATAGGATACAAAGCAAAAACTAGTACTCTGATTGCTCTTCAGAAACTGATGAAGAAGCTAAAGAGATAAGTAGCAACAGAATAAATTGCAAAATCATAGTAGTGTAAGTGTTAAGAAACATTAAAGGGTGGGATTAGCAGTAGCCATGAGAAATTAGAGTGAGATCAATAGGATTAGTATATGTGGTTACTGTTAAAAGAGATGAATAATTAATCGAAACACGCGATATAAATAAGGAGCTTTCAAGAAAGACTAAAGCATGATAAGCCTTAGTTTCGAAAATAGTTAACTATGAATCAGAGATACTTGATAGCATAATAAAATGTAAAGATAGCAATAGTAATGAATAACAGTACTAGTGAAACAGGAGAGTTACAGAAGGAACTATTATGGAAATTGAAAGGATGGGAAGCCCGCCTCGGTAGCGTGGTGGTAGCGTGTCTGCCTCACGTTGAAAAAGTTCCGAGTTCGAATCTCAGTCAGGGCGAGTTACCTGGATAAGGTTACTTCCGGGGTTTTCCCTTATCCTGAAAGACGAATGTGGGATAACTCTAAGCTCTATGGACCGTGAGCTCATTTGAGCATCATTTCACCCATTCCATGTATCGTCCGATATAACTTAACGTTGGAGGACGTAAATTACAACAACAAAAAAGGGATCTGAATGGGAACAGTAGGTATTCCAAGAAAAGGTAATGGAGGTTTTTGAAGTAAGAGTTTTGATATCTACAAATGTAAATATGTAGAATACAGTCCACTGCAGATAAGATTATGTAGCTGTTATTCTACTAAAGGTGTAGGCTGCTGATCGATACCTTACATGCTCAGTTTATGTAGTAGTTAACTATATAGTTAAAGCAAAAACACCACAGCCATGTTGGGTCTTAATACTAATCCTATCATATAATTCCCCAGTGTACTTTTTATTTTACTCAGCACAGCTGAGTTGAGTGTATCTGCAGCAATCTGCTTGGCGCATTTGTAATTTTGAACACTTGAATCTTTTAGAAAACTGAAACTTGCTTATTTCTAACCTTCATTTTCAATTTGCTGCAATCTACATTAGAGGCAATTATAGATCTTGCCATCGTTTTAAGTTGCAATTTAATGTACGATCAAATCTATTTGCAGAAGTGTAAAAAAAATGGAATACTGATTTGTAAATACACGTATAAATATCTTAATTATGTTATCATTTCTTCAAGTGGTGCATCATTTTTCTTCCCGATTTGCCACATTTTAAACCCATTATAAGGCAAGTTGGTTAACATCTATTAAGATAGCTTTGGGTAATATGTACTTTTGATTAAGCTATTCATTAAATAAAATTATTCTCCCGCAGTATTTTGATGATTGTTAGATGATGCACTCTCTCAAGCATTTTAGGCCTATTTTAATTTTGCTTTCATCATCGACTTCTGTCGACACATCCAAGGAACAAAGGCTGAATACTGAGGACGTCACCTTGTTCCTCAGTGAAAGCTATCTTTCCTACAGCTGTTGGAGACAATAAAGGAAAAAGTTAAAACGGGTCACAGTATTTATTTGTATTTTGAACTACATTATCCGAGGGTCATCGCGTTCCTCTTGCGAAAGTCATTCTCCAAGAGGGGTCGTGGTATTTCTGTTTCATTGTGTTTCCAGCATTGCTTGACTTGCATTTAAATGAAATTAAAATCTATTGTACAACGTATAAATGTTTACTTTTATGAGTAGTCAACTTCTAATTGTAATTTGCTAGTCAATTATACGAGTAACCTTTGCCTCGAAGCTTGCAACATAGAATTTTAAAGCTTCCTATATTAGTGCTTACAAACTTTAAATAAATATTTCCAGATATGCATTGCTATACAGAGCTTATGTTTCCAATAACTGAATGCTTAATCTTTTAGTAGCTAATTTCTAGAGCATGTACGTCATGCATGGCTCATTATTGCTGTTCCTTCTTTATAATAAAATAATTCTGTACTTATATGCTTAACAAATGCAGAATATTACTAGTGACAATAATATAACTGCTAAATGTTGTTTTCTGTTATAACTTGAGTTACCAGGATCAGAAACAGCTGTAACTCTCAGCTGCATTACTGCCTATATCCTGCTGGTGCTGCTGAATATTTGCATAGCTTCTAATAACCGTGTGCAGGAAACGCTAAAATCTCAAATTTGATAATGTTATAATGTCGATAAATTATAGTGTACCTGAACCTGAATACCCTTAAACGATTTTAAAACGCCTTGTGTCACTTAATAGAAACCTGATGTAAAATTTTTTACTTCTATTTGATTTAAATTTGTAAAGCCACTGTTTAAGGAGAATATATAAAATGTCCCCACAGTGTGCCTACTGAACACGCACATTTCATATTTGCAAGTGTTACTTTATCAGTCTCGAACTTTATACTAGCGGATTCGAGTAGGTGAATTGAGTGTTTGATATTGTTAATTATATGGTAGATGATGCGACACGATGCTTTATGGAACATTCATGTAGGTGTTAAAGAAAATGCGAAAGAATATGGCTTTGTTAAAGTCTCCAAAATAGATAGTTTTTAATCTATATGAGTTGAATTAACGTCCTACATTCGCAAATATTAGAAATACCGTTCATAAAGATCTAACAATAATTATCTAAATTACATTCATTAAGAAAGCTGGCTAGCAGACGTTTATTGCAATCATGTTCTATTTTGTGGGTACTGCAACGTAGTAACTTAACTTACCCCGAGTTCGAAATAAGGACCACTTAATTTTGTCTACATGAATAGGTGTATTATTCGGCGAAATTCATTTTACTCTCATTATGTTATTACTGCGCTGTTTAAGGCTATGAGGTAATCTAAAAATAAATATTACATCAAACTTTATGTATCCACCCATTATTTGTAGGTATATTTTGCATTACGGGAGTTGCGATTCTAGCTTTTAATAATTCCCCACGTCAGACGTTCTGCGAGGATTTTGCCATGGTGAGTAAAGTTGAAGTAATTGTTCGCTGTGAATTTTTAAAATAGGATTAGAAGTTGTTTATTTTTATCGTTCTAAATGGGATCAACATGCCTAGGCTCAAAGCGTGAGGACAACACACAACCCGTCTTCTTTGTCCTACAAGCCTGTCTTGCCCATAAACACGTCGAGGTCATTGTATCGCACACAGTGCATGCCTATCCTGTCAAGTCATAACCGAATTACAGTCATTGCTCAGAAAAATAGTGTGTCCTCGGCAACATGACCGAACTAATCCTCCTCCTGATTTAATCTGTTTTTAGCACCTGAATATCAGAAGATATAACTTACCTCCACCGAGATGCACAATTAAATTATGAAGTTAAATGGATATCTTTGCTCACCTATGGATTATTTGGTTTTCTCCTAATATGTACCCTTACCCGAAGTTCAAGTTGCTAGTGAAGAAGTATAAATTCGTAGTATTTGGTAGCCGGCTTCCTTTTACATGGAGCTAAACACAAGATATCGTCACCTGAGACCCGCTGTATGCAAATTCACGTCTTCTTTACATTACTTAAAGGTTTTATTCTTAAAATCTAAGGTGCAATTTTATTACTATAGGTTCTAAAATTTGTATATACAGAAGCTGAACTTTGTCATTTATCTGTTGCAAATTGAGCTACAAACTGTTCAACACGCAGAAGCGTGTTCAACACGCAGAGGGTCTCTTGTGTGTATTGTGGACCTGACACACTGACACGTCAACATACTGGATAGATGAAATAACAAACGCCTTACTGTTCTTAATACTCCAATATGGCATGCTGAAATTATCTTCATTATTGGAATATATGTTGATAAATCATCTTGGTGCAAAATCTGAAATCTGGGTTATTAAAAATATGCCCACGAATAATAATAATAATAATAATAATAATAATAATAATAATAATAATAATAATAATAATAATAATAATAATAATAATAATAATAATAATAATAATAATAATAATAATAATAATAATAATAATAATAATAATAATAATAATAATAATAATAATAATAATAATAATAATAATAATAATAATAATAATAATAATAATAATAATAATAATGATGATGATGATGATGATGATGATGATGATGATGATGATAATAATAATAATAATAATGATGATGATGATAATAATTAATAATAATTAATAATCTCTTTAGTTATGCTTAAATAAAAACACAAAGTTAAACTTCATTGGAAAGAATAAAGGTTGTAAACAAAGAAAAGTTTGGAGGAAACTCTACGTGTAGAACATCATAGCCAGATAGACAATCATTTGTGTAAACCCCGATAATTCCTTATATCAATCATGCGTATTTATTCCAAAACCTCTATCCACTGATTTCTGTTAACGGTTAATATTTGTAGATCTAACGAATTTAAGCAGGACAGGAATATTCACTTCTATAATGCGCAGAAAATATTTTTGAAGGTGCCTGCGCAGGACTGAAACCTTGTCAATAATTTATAACATTATTTTCTCTATTATTTTTGCGAGAATGGAGCTAACGCAAAACACATGAAACACATTGCTTCTTAATTTATTGGGAGGATATCAGCAGTTCTATCGCGGTAATGTTAAATCAAAAAATTATATAATATATCAGATCTAAAATGTTTTAGCATGTTATACATACCTTCGAAGTACCCTTATGTGTTTTCATATCATAAGTTTATTATGGGAGATAGGATAATTTCTTTCTTACTTTTTTATTTTGGTTTACTGCATTTTGATTGAAATTTATCAGCTAGTATTCTTTAAAATTAACAAAGCAAGTTATTAACACCAATGTAATCTAAAACAAGTCTTAGAGATTGCCCTTATCATTCTCAATGTTAATACAGGGGTCGTCCAGAAAGTAAATTCTGTTTCAATTTATCTCCGCTGTAGCGCTGCGATCGCAGTTCCGCACATGCGCGCTAGACGCTCTGTATCAAGGAGAAAAAGAAAACGTGCGGCATTGTGAGATCGCTGTCAGCCACGTACGCTTTGTTGTGCTTGTTTTCAATGTCGGTGTTGATTGGAAATCCCGCCGCTGGTGAAATCAGATCTGTGATTCGTTTTCTGAATGCTAGGAAAGTGAAACCAATTGAAACTTAACGGCAAATTTGCGATGCCAAAAGGTGTTGTGTTTTTTCAACACGACAACCCACGACCAACACACTGCAAATGCGACGAAAAACATCCTACAGGGATTTGTCTGGGACGTGTTTGACCACACCCCGTACAGCCCTAACCTCACTCCTAGCGACATTCATCTGTTTTTGCATCTCAAATCTTTCCTTTTCAGTCAACACTTCAACATTGATGAAGAGCTGGAAGAAAATGTTTCCAGATGGTTGAAGACACAGGCGGCAAACTTCTATAAAGAAGGTATACAAAAAATTGTGCCTCGCTATGACAAATGCCTGCAAAATTTCGGCAGTTATGCGGAAAAGTAGTTTAAGAATTGTAGAATTTTGTGCAATAAATAATTTTTCTGTATCTGTACACAATTTAATTTTATTACCAAACAGAACATACTTTCTGGACGCACCTCGTGTTTTACCTAACTTCACCAGTTCATACGAAAAAGAATCAATTACAACTCAAAATTTCATTCACAGAAAAAGCTGTTCAAAGTAAAAATGAAACTTTCATACATTTGCAAAGGAAGAAGTCGCATGACTTAAGCACGTACGAGTAGCATGCCATTCTCAACAGTATTATCAATTTGTAGAGCAAAACTTCTTGCTATAAGTTGGGCTAAAGCTTACTAATCTATTTAAAACATCTAGAAGTTGGTGTTTGTTTTTGTGAAGTGATAGAAAATTCATTATACCGGATTTTAAAGTTTGCTTAAAAATACTCTATTTTGTCTGTACTGACTAGAATAAAGAGTAATTCTAATTTAACAGTCTACACAAAAACTAAAATGATCCGTTTTTGGCAAGTTTTGCCTTTAGTCTCCTATTAAATACTACTTATAAACTTCCACCCAAGAGTGTCCTTTTCCATACATAACATATCCCATTACTTGGATTAAATGTTGGGGAATGCAACTACATTAAATAAAGAGGTTAATTTAAAATTGGGCTACCGTTACGATGGTAGCGTCCGTAGGATGATCATTCACCGAGTTGCAGTGATTCCCAAGACGTATAACAGACAATTTTAAGTTTTATATACAGATACTTCCACTATTTCCATATGCATTTGGAGATGACTCCTTTTCTTTCCTTTGTTGCAAATTTTAGCTTGATCGGTTAAGCCATTCAGAAGTTGTTAGATGCAAGAGTATCAGATGCCTCCTTTATGCGGCGTTGTATCGGAAATTTCACAAAAGCACTTGTACGTCATATTCTATATGCATACAACGTGAATGTGTATCGGTTATCTAGCACTCACTGGATGCGATTTACTATTCTCTTTGATGACTGTACGGTCCCACCCTCTCCCCATGCCAAGCCTCCCCCTCACCTCGTTCATTTCCCGCCTTTCTCATCCCTTCCCTTTTTTCTGATAATTTCCCATTCTATCTCTCTTGACTCCTCCTTTTATATTCTCTGGCTCCTTATTTTTTTGTTTGCTTTTCTTGCCAAGTTTGGTTAGGGAACGTCATGGCACCTTGTCTCGTTGTCAATGGGTAGCTTCAGTGTGAAAGGCAGCTTTTAATTTGCACTGAACCGAAACAGTGATAAAAGGATCACAAAAAATGAGGAGTATTTAAACGCCTCAGTAGCGAGACAAAGGCCTACATTATTAGCTACAATAGCTCGTACATGCAAAGGGTAGTTACCCTAGAGAGGTCGCGTGGCATAGAACATCCTGTTGGCTTTCATGGATGTCACTTATAAGTCCTTGGGTTAAGCCCAAAATAATTATTGCAGGAATTTAATGGAGCACGCCTTCATTATCTTAAAAGCAATTTGAACTTGTGCAGTTTATATATAATAGCTTTCCTGTTCGCCAATCGTAGTTCCTGAAATATGATCAAAGGGTCTTGGATACCCTTCCTCTAAACAACTATTAAATTATTCCAATTTGAGCAAGTTTGTACTTAAACTAAAAGTTTAAAACGCACTTCTGTCCCGCTTCAGAAGAAAGGAACATCTTGTTAGCGTTTCCATTGTTTATTGACGATTTAAATAACTTTACAGTTCCACTCTATATTATCAGGCTTTTTCTCTTTTTTTTTTTTTTATTTCCGTCCTCCAACGTTAATGTCATATCGGGCGATGAGGGGTAATAGGTGAAATGATGATCAAAGGACCCCAGGGTCCTTACAGCTTAGTTCCTCGACATTTATCTTTCAGGATAAGGAAAACCCATAAAAACCTTATCCAGATTTGAACTCGCGGCCTCTTGAATGTGAGGCAGACACGCTCCCATCTACGCTCCAGAGGTGGACTGTCAGGTTTCTTGGTAACATACAAGTAATTTCCTTACTTTATGTGAGAGAACTGTATCACGTATTTTCTGGTACTCATTACACCCTATAGTCGGTACACAATATGATACTGCGTGTTTGCGCGTTGTTGCTTTGCCACAACTCAATATTTGAGTTCGGATGCGAATTATATTTATCGAAGGTAATTTTAAAAGTTAGAGAAGAAAAATTGAAATTTTCAGTTTACAAAAGAAAAACTTGAGCTTGTTACAAAAATCTGACGTGTTGCACTTGCATGTCATTTTCTACTCTTGTGCAAATTGAACAAACGCCTGTTTATCCACTTAACGTTAATCGAGATAAACATTTGCAGATATTGTCTTAATGCGCATTTCCTTGTAGCTACAAGAGAAATAAGTGAATGCAGCAGGCTTAAATGATTACCAATGTATTGAGAGCTGGTCGCTAGGTGATGGCTTCGACATTCCGTTGTCTTTGCAAGCCAAGGCGTAAAAAGCCAGTAACGACCTCATTTAAGAAAATGATGCATTAGGTATGTGAAAACTAAATCAGTAACGAGGGATATCTTGATAATTATTTCCACAATAAAGTTTGGCATGAATTATGTGCTTTAGCCAGCTCTACATTTCTTGTGCAGTAAGCCCTTGTCTGTCTACAGACAGAAGGTCTTTGCATAAGGTTTACGACTTACGCAAAAGCAAACCAGAATCGAACACTTCAGAGGCTATTCCCAGAAAACTCAAAATATACTTACGTTTCATTTGCGGTAAAGGTGTCTTACGTATAATGGTGCTTTAAACAAAATTGTTAGAACCATTTCTGACAAAATCAAAATTTTTAAAAATTATTCTGTCCAATGGGTAGTTCGGTATTTCCGATAAAAGCTATAATTTTTTTTAATGAAATTCACATGCATTGCCAGATGACAAACATTTCAGGTCCTCCAGGTTCTATGCTATCACCTCAAAACAGTATTTATAACTGGCCTGTCTCCAGGTATTTGGCGTTTGATAAATTGTATCCTTTAAACCTTATAGGATATAGTAAATAAATGATAATCTAGAAACATATTAAAATAAGGCAAATATTTTATTACAAATATAAAGTATGTAGTTTTATATTGTAGTTAAACCATTATACGAAATATGAGATGTCTGTATTCTAATATCCTCATCTATAGAAAGGGGATACTTTCTTCGTTTATGAAGTCACTTTAATACATTAAGTGGTTGATGCTATACCATTTAAGGATTTCTGCATTTCTGTTGCCAATTTTCCAGCAAAAAGCTGTATTATAAAATAACATTACAGTTATTGTTTAAATGTTCTGTGATATGTAACAAAAATTATTAAATATTTCGATGCTTCTTGCATTGTTATTATGCGTATAACTTTAAAGTTCTTGCTACCCCAAGGTTTTGTAATATCAATTTTAAAGCTGTAAACGACTATCCTATAGTACTGTAGCCTTTTGAGAGAACGTAATACTGTACCGTTTATAAAACACACTGCCTTGAACTGAAACTCCGTAGTTTTCTTAACCTCTTGCTCTTCCATCATACTTTGCTATTCAAAATACGCGTAAACCTCATTATTAACGAAGTTTGTAAGAGAGCTTTACGAACGTAATAGGTCCAATAAATATTTAGCTAAATTTCATTATATTCTGTATGTTTGAAATTTCGGGACCGATGCAATAACTATGGTGTCAAGAGCTTTTATTATTATTATTATTATTATTATTATTATTATTATTATTATTATTATTATTATTATTATTATTATTATTATTATTATTATTATTATTATTATTATTATTATTATTATTATTATTATTATTATTATTATTATTATTATTATTATTATTATTATTATTATTATTGTCGTCGTTGTTGTTATTGTTGTTATTATTACCATTATCAATATTATCATCATTATCACTATCACCATTATTATTATTATCATCATTATTAGTAGTATTGGCGGCGGCGGCGGCGGCGGCAGCAGCTTCTTCTTACAGGAGGATAGCTTTTTGTGTTCCTCCCACATTGAGCTAAGGCTGTGGAACTCCCAACTTTGTCTTTGATTATGTATTTTAAGGATATGTATGACTGAAATTTCATGAACATTTTCAAAAATCGCATTTTCCTCGTTTTAATCTATAATATAGTGTAAGCCTTCCTTAATCAAAAGATTGCATAGATAGTATCCGCAAGCCATTTTTAAATGTTTTAATCTAGTTTGAAAATTACGCGAATGCTAGTTTTATATATGAATTTTAATTATTTATCCTCGTTTTCTCGCTATTGAAAATGTCAGCATTTAAAATGCTTCTTGGGTCGCAGTTTAGTGTTAGACTAATGAAACTTGCGACACAGTGAACAGAAATTGTCGTGGGGTTTATTGTGAGAGGCATTTTAAGTCCAGTCAAAACACAAAAATATAAAACTTTGGGCAAAAAGCCATATTCGTAGCTTCAAAAATTTCTGGAGCCTAAAGTTATTGAGACACAGAGAAACCTAAGGCAAATTCATAAAATAAATGTATTTGGAACCTGTTGTTAAAATATTAGACCAAAATTTAAGTTATTCGGTCACAATGGACTTTTTAGGTGACGTAACCAAAAATAAATAAATTTGACCATATTTTCCAAACTGTCAGTGAAATTGACAATATTTGGGCTTTATCATATTTGCACTAAGTTACATTTGCGATATAAATCTTAAAAAGCTAGCGTTATTAGTTCAGGATTTCAAGTTTTCAGTCATAGGTATCCTTAACTTATATTTGTTCTCATTTATTCCCATTTTTAGTCTCCTGCCTTGTGACCATGAGTCTCGTTTTGGCACTAGGTCTCACTCGTTTTGGCACTTGGCATCATTTCTTATTTTCGGGGTGGTATATTCATGTATGCCCCATCTTCGTTGACACGCAGTCATGTTGAGTGTCTTAGTTGCTCAGCAGTTGTTCGTGGACCTTCCAAGTGTTTGTCGCCCTTCTATACCGTCCTAATGCAGGTGCTACCATATAAAAAGTATTAAATAAGAATAAGAAAATTATGTAACATCTTAACAAAAGTTTTACATAGCTTGTTAACGTTTTATGTGGAAATATGTTTCAGGTTCTAAGTGTATAGTAAAAATGTCAAAGCAATTAAAAGAAGGCAATTACTATCTTAACACTGATAGCGTATAAATGTCTTACAGGTGGCATTGCATCAATTAAACTGCTTCTAATAAATAGACCTTGAGTTTCCTATTAACAAAGTAAAGAAAGAAAAAATAAATTAGTACGTAATAGCTGAGTGCACTCAAGAATATATGGTGTGGTTAGAATGATATGGAGTTTATAAATGACAATAAATTTTGAAATGAAATACTCTAGCATAAAGAGATGCCACTCTATGCATGTTAAGAAACGAAAGATGCACTCAGCAGCAAGAGTTGCTTTGAATGCAAGCTATGGCAGGAATGCATCTAGAAAGCTGTTGATGCAGCTCTTGTATACTGACAAAGAGGCAAAATGCCTTATCCCCTGATGCAGCAGTGTTATATACCAGGATTCTCGTTGTATGGCACTGCACACACTGACAAGTGGCAACACGCTATTTGCTGTTAACTCCATAAAGCCTTTCGCTAGTGAACTCAAGTTTTCTCTTGACGTACCCTAAACGTTCTACCTGTAAACCATGATTTAGTACTACTCGCAAGCATGTGGTAAAATCATATGCTTAAAATTCCATTCGTTTTATCATTATATGAAATATCTTATTACACACGATGTTTCAAAATCTGCTTATTTTGGCATTGAGTTTTCCAGAAAAATGTTTTTGTATGTGCCACGCGAATTTCTTTATTCTGGCTCATTTGCAAAATATTGTATTAATTCACAAAGTAAACACATATTTTTCTTGTGATTCTTCAGCTGTGACAATATTAATATAATGAAGTATTTTCTGTGAGTAGCCATGGGTACATCTGTGAAATGGTTGATTACGGAAGCAAACTCGTAACGAGGATGGTGTTAACACAGTGCCGGAAAACCTAAATGTGTAGAAACTTGTGTTACAGAAAATTTTACCATTCAACTCAACATTCCCTGTCCAGTGACACATCTTTTCAACGCACTCGCCACATTTAGAAGCATACTTTTATCCCAGTTTTTCAGTTTGTCTTACATATTCAGCTCTTTGATGGAATTAGAATTCTCCCCTTAAATGCTTACTAAACGCCACGCAGGCAAGGCACAGTAGTTGCCTAGGTAGAACGTCATAGCCGGTTTTTTTTTTTCCACCCCTTTAACTCTACGGGTGTCTGGTATAAACAACTGGATATTTAGTGAGAGCAAAAATGAAGAATCTGCTCGCATTCTGATCACTATAAATTTCGTCATGATAAATATCTAATCAAACCGTTTTTAAAATAGAAAATATTGATTTTGTCGTGCACTGGATGTAAAGGCAATGCTCCACAATTCATGTATATATTTAAGTACATAAATGTTATGTTTTTAGATGCCATAATACACTTGAAGTTCATTTATGAAAGCTCGCCCATTTTGGAATGTTTTCCTATGAAGTTCAGAGATAAAGATCTAAAGCTGTAAAAATATAAACTGAAACTATGTTCAGTCTAATGAGAATTTAAGGCAATAAAATAAATTTAATTAAAGCCCTTAAGCTACAACACATTACTTACAAGCCAGGCTTCACTACGGTATAGACTTTTTTATTCCGAGTCTTGGCTATTTTACTTGCCGTAAGAGAGAAAAGTGCATAAAAAGCAACGTTACGCCACGGGCATTATTGTTATTCCCGGGCTTTGTAGGCTTCATAATTCTGCCGGTGCTTGGATATGGCGATTTTGTTTTATTACGTTGGAACAAGAAAACGTAGGTCCGCAACTTATTGAGCTTAAGTGGGTAACTAACTCGTGTACGTAAGAATGAGAAAAGTTGCCCGTGAGCAAAACCGAACAGACCCCGGTGGGCGGGTGCAAGAGAGAAGTATTATGAAATGCCGACGCTTAAATAAACCCTTACCAAAATCGATATGCCGACAAGCCTGCCCCGAGAAAGCGTAAACTCGAAGCCGCCGATAAATAAATGAAGGGTTTGGTGCAGCATGTTTGCCTTCAAAGGTTAGAAAATATTACTGAAAACGACGTCGAGCAGGAATCGGCAGCGAGCGGTTAGCGGCATACATCTGGAACGCATTTGCCCTACGTCATGGCAGCAATAAATGCGGTGCTTCAAAGAAGCCAGCAGTGATGATAACAGTGAATAAACACTGCTTGCAAATTTACACCCCTTTTCTTCAAAGTAGGTGGTCGTTTCTTTGTTTCCAGCGTGGAGAAGCACACACAGTTGTAAAAACAAATGTGGTACCATCTGGCGTTTGAATATATACATATTACCCTAAATAACTGAAATTAATCTTGGTGTATTTATTTTCTGAATGTACTTCTTTAATTCAGTTGTCAAACCTGGCCTCAGTTGGGTATTGTATCAGATTGTCCATAAGCCTTTAACACAAAGCTGACCGAAGTCGTTAGGGCAGAGACTTGAAACGAGAAGTCCGCGGTCCAAATCTTGCCCTGACCGACGTGTTTTGCTGATGTATTTACAGGTTTTTCTCAGTCTTCATGGTTATAAAATGCAAAGAAAGTACCTTAAATTTAGACCTGGAACTTTCCGATGTTCCTTACCCAATTATTTCATTTCTTGTATCGTCAGTGTTCATTGAATGCAATAAGAAAGGCGCTAAACACTATGAAAAATAAGACAAACAAGGCTTGTATTTCATTTCTTGCTTTCTCTGTCCGTAATTAAAGTACTAACTTATCAATAACAAAAATTCACGGAAAAATAGGATTATTCAAATACAAGGTTTATATATTTTTCTACTTCACATGCGGTCAAAGACAAGAACACATTCTGCATATCACTGGATAGAGAACACTGAAGTTATATTTGTATAGTGGTTGAGGCTGTATGCATTTAAGGGCACTGTACTGAAATTGCTAAGTTCATAAAATTTATGCTAATTTTGTTGAATATTCTACATATTACTTAGAGCAGAAAATTAACTTTCGTGGTTTTTCGTGCCTAAATTTAGTAGATTGTTTTCAAACTTGTCAAATGGAAAGTATACTTATTTTAAAACCTTGGATATCAGTACTAAAATATAGTTGCTTTAAAATAAACTATTATATTTATTTTAACATTAAAGCTTCTGAAAATAAATTTTACTTTCACTCTAGCTGTGTGTATAACAAGGTTTCAAGGTAGAATCGGGCTGAAAGATTAAATCATAGCCGGAAACAAAATGGTTTATTGCGTAAATAATAAATTACGTAATACCTTGTATTTTCAAAAACTCAAAATACGAACTCTGATAACCGATCAGTGTATTGTTTTCGTGGATTAAACGAACACAAGCGTTCGGTATGACCAGCGAATGGCCTTCCAGGGGATGCAAGACAAGAGGAAAGGAAACTAAACACTAGTACCAGCGATCATCGATTAAGAAAGACCGGCAACGCCGAGCTCCGAAACTGGCTTAGATCGCTCGTTTACAATGTGTGCAAATAACGCGTAAAATTTGTCTCGTAATATTGACTTCTTACTCCTTTTACAACTTTAAAATGCTCCCAAGTAGTGTAGTTTTTGTTCAATTCATTTTAGGTTTTCAGTGCCGTTCTCTGAAGACTAAAGAGACCTAAACAGTCTTATCTGCAATTAAATTTAGTTCAGGATTTTGGAATTTAATAATGTTATTCAACATTGAGTTATAAAAGGTAGGTGTTACTTCATTTTTTTTTCAAGAAGCAGTTGTAGTGTTACAGTAAGTTTTATCCTCGTTTGTAAAGAACAATATATATGTAATATTTAAAAATTTAAAGCATTTGAAATGAAACTAATTTTAATTTTTGAAAATAATATTTTTGGAAATGTAAGTATATACTACTGTTAAAATCAGTTGTATCCTCTAATTATGTTAACCATATTGATAAAGTCCCCGTTAGGTAGCATTTTTACTTGATTGGAACGAAGGCTGTTAGGTTATATACACCTGAAAAAGTAATTGTTTGGAATTTCTGTAAATTAACAAATTTACCCCGCGTTTCCTTAAAACCTTTGCACACATACAGTGATGCATGGAGTGTCTTCTGACTTTCAAGGTCGGTTTGGAGTATAGCTTGAAAATGCTCTCCGTCCTGAATAAGGGTATATGCTCATACTTGAATCGTAAACAATTATTTTGTTTTTACTGCCACCAATGTAGAGAAAGTATTGCAATTATAAATCCGCTATCGAAATTTTATTGAAATTACACACTTAAGTGAGAAAGGAGGGGTAGGGGAGTGCGTATGAACAGCTATCATTGGAAAAAGTATTATAAATACCAGACTTTACAACTACTTCAGGCACGTTCGAAAGATGTTAAGTGGAATTCCCCCAATCCAAACAACCGAGAATGGTAGGCTTTTTCATTTTCTAAAAACTTGTTTTTAAATATAACATCCCACAGTGTTTGTACGGCAAACTGTACATCCCAATTTCCTATTCAGAGTCCACCCATTTTGCACTTGATTTAACTATAAACCAATAATACGATACATAAAATTAGTGCAGAAAAAATATATAACTACTTAAAGCATGTTACACTTTGTTTCTATTTTTACTCTTCCCTGAATTTGATATCCGTGAATATTTTTAAAATGAGCGATCATTTTAGCATGCGTTCAGAAAAAAAGAGAAAACTCACTTAACGTACTGGATATATTTTAGTGGTTTCAGTACTTTTCATGTAAGTTCGTATTCCGTACCTTAAAATCCTTTCTATAATCTACCTCAAAATACAAAGTACCCCATTTTAAAAATAATGGAGTCGAGAAAGAGAGACAGGCCTTATATACCTTTAGGCCCGGTTGCATAAAAATCGCTAACTGTAGTTCATTTATAATCGAATATCAAAACTGAACTAAGTTTACGAACCCGCGTGGGTTGTAAAATGCTGATCTTAGATCAGGCAAACTCCTTTCAGTTCTGATCTCAGATCACACAAACGGATACGGCAACATCGCCAAACATGTTGCAACTTTCGTGTTGTATCGAAGGGATTCGAGAATTATCGGAACTATTTGACTCTGTATTAATCAAGTGCTCAGAGTAGCCAATCTAGACATAACAAAATATAAATAAATATTTCGCTTTATGTTTATTAGTCCTATAAATAATGTTATTTTATATAAGCAGTATAATAATTTACTCCATATTGAGACGCTTTTTATCAAAAGTTAATCCTTTCGCTTACTTTATCTCTATTAAATGTCTAATGTACATAATTTTCATTTTCGTCTGTTTACAATACTGTGAGTTGCAAAACAAACAAAAAATGGAAGTTGAAGCAAAGAAGATGCGTTCAGCTAATTTTAAAAGTGAGGAGAAAACTATGTTGGTGGACATTGTCCTCCAACATAAAGAAGTAATAGAAAATAAAAAACTGATAGCAATAGGACAAAGAGAAAGGAACAGGCATGGAAGGAAATAACATCGGAATTTAATTCCAGAAATTATGTTGCACGTGAATAGAAAACCTTAAAACTATGTTATGAAAATATTAAAAAGCGCACAAAAATTAACGCTGATGATAAAGTTCAGATAGATAAAACAGCAGGAGGTATGTTTGTGCTGTCTTCCTTAGACGAAACTGGGCACAAGCTAATTGCAGCACTAAAGCCGCAGTTTCATCCCATTAGCTGCGACTTCGATGACGACGTGGGTTTCCACACAGAGGAAGTTGCAGAAGTGGCTGTGGATGTCATGTGTTCACCCCAAGTGGGCCTGAATGATGTCCAGCTGGAAGTCGTGGACGTCTGCAGGTCCGAGAATTCCTCGGAAATGGTGCAGCTGATTGAACCAGGTCCTTCAGCTTCAGCTTCAACTACACTCCGGTCTTCATATGCTGTTAAGAAAAGGAAGGAAGACGTTAGGGAACAATTTTATAAGAGGAGGCTGGAGTATTTCGAGAAAGAACATGAACAAAACATGGCACTTGCTAGAAAAGAACAGGAACTAAGAATGAAAGTTTTACAATTGCAAGTAGAAGTAGAACAGAAAATATTAAATTTAAAGCAGTGAAAATTAAGGTTATGTAAATTAAAAATAAATAGTGATTACCTGAATGTGTTGTTAATTAGTGCAGTTCTCAGTGATGTGTTTTCCCTTCTATCTCTTTCATTTAAAAATCAGGTATAGGCACTTCTTGGTACACTTTCCTTCCCCTGTAAACAGCATTGTCTACGTCAGGAATGTCGTCATCTGCATTAATGGCCAAGTTATGTAATACAAATGTTGCTACTATTATGGGAGGAACTCGAAGTAATTTCACAGCTAATTTCATTCTTAAGCATGGGAATCGTCTTTTGACAACACCAAAAGACCTTTCAATAACTGATCCTGTTTGTCTGAGCCCTGTTATATGCTCGTTCTGCAGGAGTTTCTTCGTGCAATGTAGGTGTAAGTAAGTAATGACAGCAACGATAAGCACTATCTCCTAGGAGCACGCCTCGGGAAAATTCTTCAGCTTCAAACTGTGCATGAATTCTAGAAGTTCTAAAAATATTGCTATCATGTGCTGAACCTGGCCACCTAGCAACAACATTCAGGAATCGGAAGTTTTGAGTCACAGATAGCTTGAACATTTAAAGAAAACCAACCATGGCGATTTCTGTAAGTCTCGGCATTATTCCCACCAGGTGATACAATTGGCATATGTGTGCTAAAACTCCTGGGAAATTACTATATTATGGAAATCTCGCATAACCCTTCTTATTTCACCCTCTTCCATAGGCATCCTGATGAGATGAGGTCTTAAAGCTGCAATCTCCCTTGTAACTCTATGGATTGTTCTACACGCCGTTCCTTTATTTATATTAAATATATCCCCAATCACCATCTAAGCTTCCAGTTGCATAAAACCGTAATGTGAGCAGAATCATAAATATTGGATTGAGTGCATAATTCCTTAGGGTTTGTGTTCTTAACTGTGCATGTAGCCTATGCTCCAGTTCTTCAACTACATGCATTGATAGTGGAAATCTCATTTTGAATTCTCTGTCATTAAGTTCTATCATGGGATTTCCTCTATGTTGGAAAACACGAGGAGCCCTTTCAAATTGAAAATTCTTATCATATATATATATATCAGAGTAATCTGAAAATAAATTGTATAGGTTGTGAACACAAACAGTGCATCATTAACATGCATTTGTGAAATAAAGAGGATAATTATTTATCCAAGTAACCACAAAAAATGCATTACTTACCATTTTATTTAAAGCTGCACTACTTATTTCTTCTCAGGAACTATTGTGTAAATTCTGCAGTTCTGCTGATCTAAGTTCAACCAAGTTAACTGGAGAAAATTCACCAGTTAGATTAGATCTTAGATCAAGAGGCCATGAACTTAGATCAATGTTTATACAACCAAAATTCTAAGGTTAGCTTGACTGAAGATCATTTTCGTATGCTTCAACTTAGGATATCTTTTATGCAACCGGGCCTTAAAGAAGAACTCTAATGCCGCCCTTTGGTTGGTGCGCCGGGAACAGCCTCTATAAACACCCATTAATGTTCCTCCAAACAGCAGGCTAAGAGTGTTTCGTTAAAGTAAGCCTGTCTCTATCTCACCTCTCAGATGTTTACCATAGAATCCTTCTACATTGAGATAGATTATAGACAAAATTATGTTGGATAAAGGCGATAGTGCACGAAATTTTGGATGTCAGATGTTGATCAGGCTTTACATAGTTTTGCCGCGCTGTAATTTTCACCAAATTTAGTCCCATTCAAAAGCTAAGGAATACTACAATTTTTGTATCAGGAAACAAACGTGTACTAAACGTTCTGCATTCTATTGTTTACAGAGCTAAACATCCACTTTTGGTATTTAATGTTTCCGGAAAAGGGCGCAATCTAGAAATGTACGAGATATTTCAGATCCAATGAGTTAATGTTTTTTTCAGGTCTTTATTGCACTTAAAATGTGGGTGGCATCTTTAACAGTAATACAATTTGGCAACAGAGAGATAATTTTAATTTTAAGATATTTTTCTTATACTCGTAGTTTATAAAAATATAATTATTTGAACAATTAGGTTCAAAAGGCTTGCAATACTGAATAAATAACAGCTGAACCTTTACCTTTGATACTTAATATTAATACCAGTAATAATAGGCTACTTGCTGGACAATGTATAAAATGACAATTTCACTCATCAACGCTCTTAACTTAAACTACATAGAAGAATTACTGTTTTTATATGAAGAATATAACACTTAAAGAACATTTGTGAAGTTGTTACAAGTAGAGGAAGTCCTGAGAACATTACACATGAGGGGTTTAGTAACACAATCTATAAACAGCATAATTCAAAAACACAGGTTAGATCAGCACATGCTCGCCTCGGTAGCGTGGTGGTAGCATGTCTGCCTCACGTTCAAGAGGTCCCGAGTTCGAATCTCGGTCAGTGTGAGTTACCTGGGTAAGGTTTTTTCCGGGGTTTTCTCTTATCCTGTTAGACTAATGCCGGGTAACTCTAAGCTCCATGGATCCCGGACTCATTTGAGCCTCATTTCACCCATTCCATTCATCGTCCGATATGACTTAACGTTGGAGGACGTAAATTAAAAAAAAAAAAAGATCAGCACCTTCTATCATAATTACTAAAGGCTGGAGAGATGTGCGCTCGCATGCGATACAAGTTAGCTGGACACGAGTATGAATGACGTCATATGTACATTACGGCCATCAAATGTGCAAACGTCGAAAGCAACGTAACTCTGCGAACTAATGAAGCATTGCCTTGCAAACGTATGCAGACGCAATGTGAAGGTGCAGTATAACGCAGGTATTTTATTTCCTCTCGCAGTGAGGCGGTTGTCATGGTCAGGCTATACCTACCTGTAGTGGTCTGCATGCGAGACCGATAACAGTACAGTCCATGTGCAGTATACCTATGGGAAAACGCACCCGTCTCCGGCCTTCAAAATAATAACCAATGTCGGACACAATTTGAAGACGACAGAAAAAGTTTTCTAGGATTATCCACCTCACACATTTGACTGTGAAGTTACATAATGGATAATGAGATCTGAATATTTAATTATAAAATCTTGTAGTTTTACGTATTTTCTGAAATTTCGAAAGTATTTACGTTAAATACTTGTGTACCTGTGTTGAAATGTGTTAAGAATAAAGTTGGTTATTTTCACTTTCAGGGTATGTGTGCGTGCGTGCGTGCGTGCATGCAATGAGATAACAATCTGCTAATGGCGATTCGACAAAAATGATGCTTATAAATTACAGTGTATGCTGAAGCCTGAATTTTGACATTTGACGTAGAAGTGCGTGCAGAAACTGTGACTCATTTCGCTAGATGACTGTATTATATTTATTCACTAGGGCTTCCACATTAAAATTATCATTATACTCCTACAAATTAAAAAGTAAAGCCAACCAATGAGTTTTATTACATTTAATGTGAAATGAAGCAGGAAGTAAGATTAATCTACTTTATTAATTATGCTCCAATTGGTGTAAATTACGCATACAATAGTTTAATTTAATAGACTGTAGACTCAAACTTACAAATGGAGGGTTAGTTGTAACCTATATAAAATCCTCAAACTGAACAATATTTTTGTGGAACGTTTTCATCTAAAGCAAACAATAAAAACGAACGTTATATTTGCCACCTAGTCGGAGTGTGACGTAGCAAGGGCTCCTGAATTGTGTAATAGCACTTGAACCCGATGCTGTTACGAAAGGAAGCTGTTCTTATGAATTTGTTAATTTTAGTAACCAGTTTCTCTTAAACTTTTAATATACTTAATGGTATTATTGTTGTTGTTGTTATTATTATTATTATTATTATTATTATTATTATTATTATTATTATTATTATTATTATTATTATTATTATTATTATTATTATTATTATTATTATTATTATTATTATTATTATTATTATTATTATTATTATTATTATTATTATTATTATTATTATTATTATTATTATTATTCTACTTCGAACAAAAATGGCATCAGAGTGTGTTACACTCCGTCCCCCTCATGCGCTCCATTAATGTACTGGCAACTTTCTTGGGTGCAAATGCATATCAGAAAGAAGTCAATCTGGAGTTTCCTAGAATCAGTTCTAGTAAACGTTCGAGTTGAATGGTATAAACCAACAGTGATGGAATATCTTCCTTAGCAACAGGCAATCGAACTTCGAATCTCTGGATTCACGCACCAGCGATCTTTTGTGTCGTAATCGTACTCTATTACAGTTCATCCTTATTCCCTTTTCCGTCTCTCTCTCTCTCTCTCTCTCTCTCTCTCTCTCTCTCTCTCTCTCTCTCTCTCTCTCTCTCTCTCTCTCTCTCTCTGTTGTAGTTTTCCCTTTTAGCATTCCTCTGCTCAGCTCTTACGAAGACTACATATACTCTTCGGTGTTCTGTTAGAACGGACCCAAACATTCTTAAGATGATCAGATCATTTGGGTTACAAACAACCGGAGATTCTCTATACTACACAGAATCGGATAAGTAATGTAGAGAAAAGCAGATGTGCTAGACTATCCAAAGTATAAGGTGACAGCCATTGAGGTAAACTCGTGGGACACAAGCAGGACACAAGCTTAGCAACCAGGCAACAATGTGTAATTATAAAATCATGATACCGGAATTATTCACTGATAAGATTTATATGTTATAAACTATTGGCAGATAGATATACAGTTTTAAGAAAAAATGGTCAAATGTTAAAATCAATGTACATAAATGGAAGAACCAAAAGTTATATTTTCTCATGAAAAAAATATCTGTAGTCAAGTTCAGTATTAAGAAAAAGCATTTAGCATAAATAAGGCTATTGGGATTCCAGTGAACCCATTCAACAAGATCAATATTGAAGGTTCGGGTAATCATAAGTCATTAGGGAGATCATTTTCTCGGAATTTTTCAAGTCGCCGAGCGGTAAATTCTACTTCATTGGCAAATGGTAAGTTTCGATTTCAGCAAAGCGAATCAGGAACGTTTGTGAGGAGCAATAACAGGTGGTATTAAGTTGATACTTCTAAAATTTCTGTCTTTTCCCTTGTAATTTTCAGTCTTCCAGAGGTGTTCCAGTGATTTTCTGCAGTTCCTAACACTTAGAGCCCAGACTTGGGTTATACCTATACCACCAGAGAGACTTCAATTAGTACTTTTGCAATTCACTGCAAGTTATGCGTCTCATTACGGAAACAGTTATTTTACACTGCAAAGTATTGATACGTCAGAAATTAGAAATCAACAGCAAAAGTTTTCCGTTGTTAAGATTCAGAAACAGTCAACAGTACATTGGCAACCCGCTAAACTAGCTCTTTGTTAGCTCCTTTAAGTTTATCAGCCATCTCAACTGGCATTGTCCATTCTCACACCCGCTCACGTTTACCTTGAGAAAAAGATCTCGTAGTTCACCATTGGAGCAGGTGGCAGCGGGCTCGTCGAAGGCCGAGAAACTGGAGAAGTTGGTCAAAGATAGGCACTCAGTGAGAAGATATCAGTCGTCTAACAACTCTTTTCTCCAGCTGTTTACAAATTCTCCAAATATTTCTGCATCTAACTAGTACAGTTCTGGTAAATTATGTGTCCCTAAAGGAGGACACCCTTACAGTTTAGAGTGAATCATTAGAGCACAGTTTTATTCATTTATACTTTCTGGAACATCATTTATTGCATTTTCGTGCACTTGTTCGTTAGTCATCAGGATCAGATCTTAAAATATTTTGTTTTTAGGGAACCTCCAAGTGGAGGAAGTGATTTTTAACATATTAAGACATTTTAATTTAGCCGATTTGTATTCCTTGGAATTTAGTACATTTTCCGCAACATCAACCTATATATGTTAAAAGCAGTTCATTCCTTTTCTGATGTGTTGTGAAAAGTTGGTATAAGGAGAAATGCTCGTATAAGGAGAGTACCGTGTGTGTGGCTTTTTTACGCATATAAATTATATGTTAAAGTTACAGATTGTTCTTATGGAAAAGAACATTGCAAATAGTTTGTGGGTTGAAATTAGTATCAAAAGCCGAAAATCCTCGTGCCAAAAGTGAACCTGTAGTATCAACAGAGAATTATATAATTTATATCCAGTGTATTTATAGTGTATGCCATGAAGCAACGCCAGCAATACGCCGCTGTAGGAAGTAGGAAGTTTGTGTTCAAAAAATTAACTTTTTGTTTGCGCAGCTGTTATAGTAGATGCCAGAATAAATATAGATATGTGCAATTTGTTAAAAGTATACAAATATAATGATGACATGTCCAAGTTCGATAAATATCCATAGGGAAGTTAACGAACATTGTCATTTTAAGAGAAGGCTCATTTTCAGTCGCATTAGGTTTTAACTCTTAAAAGCTAGCCGTCTTCCAGGATACGGGCAAAAATGTGATTCTTTGGTCATCGACCATATAGGGCCTACTCTTCATAGTTACTCAAACATATTAAAAATACAGCTTTTCGCTTGTATTTTCCTAAGGAAGCTGGATCACTTCACACAGCCATTTATTTGATACAACCGTTGTAATGTAAGATAGAAATACTACCTGCTATTGGGATAGTACAGATTTTCCTAAATCTTAGGCATCCTTTAAATCTGGTCTTTTGCTCTTCCAGTTCTCACTTGATTCATTTGGACAGTGTGTAAGACTCACATTCGGGAGGAACCGGGTTCGATTCTCGCTGTCCCGGCCACTCTGACCTTGTTCTTATTCACGGTTTTCCATGGTTGGGGTAAGTTACATAATGTCGAGAATTTCATCCATTTCTTGTCATGTCATTTCCTTATATTTCAGGGCCGAAGGGCAACGGGTGGGGCTTTTCTTTGTAAAGATGCCTGCTTTGGCGTTGTATGTGTAGGGAACCATAGAGAGACCATTGGGTGAGTAGAAGTAAGCGTTTAGTGCGTCTCGCTGGCGTCACAATGTCATATCTGGAGACGTTATGGACCCCGCCTGCTGCCGCGGATGTCATCGTTCTGTGTCAACTTCGAGGCTACCAGAGTACAATAGGCGAATGTGCGCTTAACTCCCGAAATTGTTCTCCGCTGCTTTCTCCTATATTCGAGATACACATACACTGAAAATATTATATCACTCTCAATGCAGTACTAATAATACACTTTGCAAATATCAACACACTGCTACTGCCGGTTCGTCACAAAACTTGAATAGTCAGTAACTCAAATGAAAACGTACGGCTGCTTTAAGATTTATGAATTTCTGAAAAATAAAAAAGTTGGTAGGTGTGCAATGGACATAAATAAATAAATAAATAAATAAATAAATAAATAAATAAATAAATAAATAAATAAATAAATAAAATCTGAATATTCTACCCCGGCACCTAGACAACTATACCGGGGCATATATCCAAATTTTCTCTTTATTTTTCCATAAAATCCTTACAAATGTTGTAATTATACAAATCTCTCAGAAAACTACTCTACAAAAATAAAATGAAATAAAATAACAGAAATAAACACAAAAAAGCAAAAAACAAAAGAAAACAACTATAAAAATCACAAAATGGACATACTAATAACTCAGTGCGTTGATAGGATTTGACACTTTGCAAAAGAGATAAACAAATTAGCAGTTCTCCTCTTGGTATTGTGTGCTGCTGTATGAGGACAGCCGTCGCTCTTGCGGGCCTTTTGCAGGACGTCTTTCGTATCCCAGATCACAATCTCCTTTTGCATAAGCTGCTTATGGTCAACAATGCTCCTTGGTTTATTCATAGTTAGGGAATGCATCATACAATCCGAATTCCTCAAATGAAGTAGTAATTCTACCCTCTCCCTCGGTTGCTCTCGAAAATTCATACATCGCGCTTTAGCATCTTAGTACTAAAGCCCTTGCAACAGCATTACTAGTTTATTAATTCTTCGGTTTAGAATATAATTGCTTTGGTATCGAAGTAATTCCATTCTTCGAATTACAGAGCTGCAGGAGGAAAAGTTTACTCAACCGGTATACAAATCGGAGCTAAGTTTCTGCGAACGATATTGGAATTAAGTTTTTTTTAAGAGTATCTTTGTGATACCTTTGTAATCAAATAGTGTTGTTTTTTTAATCAGACATGAACACTGTTCGCTCACTGGCAATTCAAGCAGGCAGGGGTTGAGCTAATGGTGGTAGGTAGTGTTCATTTAGTCGTAAGCAAGTGAATAAAGGAGACAATGTTTCCGGTAATATTTGGGTGTTCGCTGTCAACAGTTTTAGGGTTAATTAATTGTTCTTTCACACTAGCCGTGTGAAGGACGCACTATGAAAGGGTAGAGCCAGAATGAAAAAATTCAATGCCGTAGCCGGGATTTGAATCACGGATTTTCTGTAAGTACTTTAAGGCCTGGATCAGAAGATCCGTGGTTCAAATCTCGGCTATGGCTTTGAATTTTTCAGTCTGGCTCTACCCTTTCACAGTTTTAGGGTTGTCATCATGAGTCTCCAAGTTAAGTCTCGCACCACTGTTGACTGTTTTCCACGGTGTGCGGGGTGGGTTCAGCATACTGTGTACCCCTCTCTCCAGTAGCGTTACTTGATAGACAGACTACCCCAACACACTAGCTAAAATGCCAGTGAACGAACAGTATATATAATATATAGCTAGATGTAATTTCTGTTGAAAGCATTAAAGTAACTAACCATTAACTTCATATAAAGACTCAGGTTACCTCTGAAGTCTTGGACTTACTACTTTATTCAAAATTCGTGTTTTTTGTTACTTCCTTTTGTTTACACATACCGCTTCATGCATAGAACAAAGTAAAATAATGAGACCAGAGAGAAACAATTAAAAATTGACTCCTTTAGTGTATTGCACTGACCTATTAAACTTCTTCCTGTTTTTAAAATGGTGAAAATATATTGAATAGCTGGACAGATAAACCGTTATATAACTAAACTTACTTATAACGTAAATAGAGAATTTTTTTTCAAATTTAACAATGTCATTCGCGTCATCTTTATATTATTTGAATAAGGAATATTAATTCCTGGATATTTTCAGTACACGTTCCAGCGCACAACTCAAGAAGAGCGATGTTTGCCGCTCTATTGCTGTACGGAGTTTAGGCATTTGATGTACGGACGGAAACAAAGCATTGAATACAAATGGGTCAGAAGTAATATGGATCACCCTGTCATTAGCATATATTGTATTACTTAAATGAATGCAGTGCACCGTCTTTGTGCCCTAACAATGCCCTGAAACGTGGTGTACGAGGTCACGCCTTTAGGAAAGGTCAGATCCTGCGTGCATAACGCTGTAATGAAAGTTTCCACAACTTGAGTTATGCAGGAATATAATGACAGGTGAAAGAGAATAATACTTTGTTCTGAGAAAGAAACCTAATATATGTGTTACCCTCTGTCCATGAAAACTCTTATTCTTCAAGAGACACAACAATTAATTGGGCGTAGACATTATACTGAGTAGTACCGTCTTGACGCTGCAATCCAATACTTAATCAAAAATCATCAGAAAAGTGGATGTTAGTCCTATTATTTGCTGCCATTATATGACTTTATAAAAAAATCAAATATTTTATGAACTCGAATTTTAAACCGTACGTTTATAAATGTTGTTTGACTATTTTACTTGTTAAATAAGTACAATATCAACAAATAGCATTTAAGAACAATGTTGACATCAACAAAGTACAGCTTTTGTACAGAAAATTGTTGTATTGGAGAATGTAATAATTAGGCTTGTAATCATTGATCTTGTTGACCGATAACACAAAATGACTGCGTTACGGTACATAAATTGTCAATTCGACACCTTAATGACAGATCGGGGAGTTCATATTGCTCACTGTCGAAAAGAAATCTAACCTGAACACAGGGCATTCCACCCTTGTCGGTCTGAAATACACGCTTATTTATAATCATAGAACAATATTCTCCTTTGTATTTAAACGCACTTTTTTCTGCAGTGAATATTGTTTGACACTTAGTTCCAATGGCGAGAGATTCAAAGCAAAATTGCTGCTCTAAGATTCGATTTAACGTGACATATTCAGTAAGTTTATTTTAAAAATAAGTTTATTTTCAGAGGCTTAATATTATTTTGTTAAAATTATTTTGTTACTAGCATTATTTTGTTATTAATATTATTTTGTTACTAACACTATTTTCTTAATGTAAATTTTCCCTTTTGGCTTTGAGACTACACGTTGTTGCACAACTCAGCATTTTTTTATTAAATTGTATAGTATTCCGTGATTCCATGCTGCTTTTTCTTTTCTTTTATTGTTAATAGAACATGGGTGGAGATTACTTATTAGTGTGCATTTTGGAATAGTATGCAACTATTTTGTTTCTTGAAGTAATTATGAGAAATATAATCCTTTTTTTTAGTTTAATCGGTTAAAATTAAACATATTTTGCACTCACAAACTTATTAATTATCCTAAAAGCTCTTGTGGTATTATCTATGACGATTTCAAAGAAGCCCATAAATAAGTTGGCCCTTTTTATACGTGAATGCAGGGTTACGGATTCTGAGAAAGCTAATAGAGACACGACCAGTTAGCGAAAAGTATTTATGGTAAACATTCCGACTAGGTTGAATGTTGACATGGCTTCTATCGGTTTTCTTTGAATTCGTGGAGGTTCATAAAATTTGTGGGGAGCACAATTTGTATGTCACTATCTTCATTCACAGAAAGTTTAGGAATCGCAACATTCAACAAACCTTAAGCCATACTGCCTCTTTTTGCTGAGAGGAATCGATTATGTTGAATTTTAGGGGTATTAATAAATAAGTAAATTAACAGAATTCAAATATACGAGGTGTGTTCAAAAAGTATCGCGATGTTTGTGTTTTTTTCCCAAAAAGTATTTATTTATTCCTGGATATCTAGTTTGTCCTCTTCAAAGTAATCCTCACTTATGCCAACGTCTTTTCCAATCCTCGAAGCACTTTAAAAATCGTTCCTTTTTTATCTTGTTCAGCTCCTCCTTCGATGCCGTCTTTATCTTCCCAATCGTAGCCTAGCGTCGTCCTTTCATGGGCCTCTTGAGTTTTGGGAACAAAAATGGTCACAGGGGAGCCAAGTCTGGGGAGTACGGTGACTGCGGCATCATAAGTGTGTTGTTCTTGGCCAAAAATTCGCACACAAGCAACGATGTGTGAGCATGGGCGTTATGTCGCAGAAGCCAATTTTTATTCTTCCACAAATCCGGGCGTTTCTGGCAGATTGCTTCGCGCAAATTGCGCACAACTTCCAGGTAATATTCCTTATTGAACGTTCTACCCTGTGACAAGAACTCCTAATGCACCACGCCCCTACAATCGAAGAAAACTGTAAGCAAAACCTTCACATTCGACCGAACTTGGCGCGCTTTTTTTGGTCTTGTTTCGTGTGGCAGCGTCCATTGGGATGATTGAGCTTTAGTTTCTACGTCTTAACCATAAACCATAAACCATTCGTCACCAGTTATGACCCTCTGGAGCAAATTTGGGTCGTCGCGGACAGAGTTCAACAGCTCCTTAGTAAACTTCACGCGATGTTGTCTTTGATCGAATTGGTACGAATTTTGCGGCGACCGGTCTCATGCACAAATCATTGGACGAAGTCGAATGGCACGAGCCAGTCAATATTGTGACTTTGTGGGTTCGTGAAATGAAAAGTTCAATTTCACCACTCAAAAATGTTCTTTATTTCCACCGACTTACAGTTTAACACTTGCCAATTACACAGAATTACTGCTGCAACAATTACAATTCACCAGTCCGTCCGTTACAATTTCACTGTACTCGCGGTTACGTAAGCTCCGATACACATTCAAAGTTACGTGCAGTCTTCCGTTGCACAATCCTTTCGTTCATTAACACGTCACTGACTAACTCTTACACCAAGAACTGCGACTGTCTCCTCACTCACTGACAAAACCAACTCACTGACTGACTAAAACAAAACCAACCCCGTCCGTCTGTAACCTTCTTTATATAGGAATATCGCCGGTTTCTAGGGACCAGGAGAATGTTCCAGATTACGTAATTTCTGGAACCAGGTGGAGGAGAAACAGACCGCACAATTATGTTTCTTTCCCCAGTCGTCCCTGTCACCACTATAAGACAAACGAGGCGAGGGCGTGGCTAACCGAACCTCCCCTACCTTCCGCTGCCAGCTGCTTTCACAGGGTGTTCTAGCGCTCCCGTTACACTGCTCCCTCCTCAAAGCTGTTCGCCTCGAACAGCCCCATCGTAGCGTGCGAGGCGGTCCAGGTGTACCACCAGCATCTGCTCGGAGTCTCAGCCAGAAGTAGCGCTGCCGTAGTTTGTGAATCATTCGGTTCGCTCCCAGGTGTCCTCCTGAAGTACCGGCGTGCACTTCCTCCAAGACTTCCGGGACCTTGCTCCGGGGAAGTACCAACTGTTCTCTCTGCGCCTTCCCATCGGGTGACTCCCATACCCGGAACAGCACGCCCTCTCTGGTCTTCAACGAGTCCCATTGGGCCCAGTGCGACTTGTAGGTGGCGCTCCTCGGTGCGATGTCCTCCCAGGTTGGTCTCGTCCCTGCGTCCACTTCCCTCAAGAGTGGCCCCAAGTCTGCGTCCGCCAGCTGCTCCCTCCTCAGGCCTGCGCTATCCCAGCCTTCAGCAGGCACTGCCACAACTACTCGGAATGCTGCGGCACGCTCCTCCTCTTCCACTCTTGTGCGCTCGTGGCCGTCCTGGATCTGCGGTAGGACACCTCCAATGTAATGGTCGCTAGCGTCGGTGTCCACAATGAAGGCGCCACCCGGTTGTGGGAAACCCAAAATTGGAGCACTGCACAGGGTCCCCTTCGGGTGCTGGAAAGCGTCTTCGGCGTCCTCCGTCCACACATAAGGCCGGTTTTCCTCCGTCAGGCGGGTGAGGGGTTTTGCGATGTTGTCGGCCTTTTCCTCTAAATCATTAAGGCGGTCGTCTACTTGACCCTTCCGCTTGCCCAGGTTCGCGACGTCATCCCTCACGCCGGCCAACCGTTCCTCAAACTTTGCGGCGGGAGCCTCGTTCGCCGCCTTCATTTCCGTTGTCAGTTCGGCCATCTTTGAGGTCATTGTCGTGGCCAAGTTGTTGTTAGCCGTTTCCGTCTTCGCTGTTAATTCGGCCTTCATTTCTTCCATCTTCCCTATGATGTTGTCGTTTGCCGCTTCTGTTTTTGCAGCGAGGTTTTCATTTGCCGTCTTCATTTCTGTCAGTTCCGCCTTCATTTCCATCATCTTCTCCAAAATGTTCTCCAATGCCGCGTCCATGGTTGTAATGCTCGGTGATGTTATCTTCCCGCTTCCTGACACCAGTGTGACTTTGTCGGTTCGTGAAATGAAAAGTTCAATTTCACCACTCAAAAATGTTCTTTATTTCCACCGACTTACAGTTTAACACTTGCCAATTACACAGAATTACTGCTGCAACAATTACAATTCACCAGTCCGTCCGTTACAATTTCACTGTACTCGCGGTTACGTAAGCTCCGGTACACATTCAAAGTTACGTGCAGTCTTCCGTTGCACAATCCTTTCGTTCATTAACACGTCACTGACTAACTCTTACACCAAGAACTGCGACTGTCTCCTCACTCACTGACAAAACCAACTCACTGACTGACTAAAACAAAACCAACCCCGTCCGTCTGTAACCTTCTTTATATAGGAATATCGCCGGTTTCTAGTGACCAGGAGAATGTTCCAGATTACGTAATTTCTGGAACCAGGTGGAGGAGAAACAGACCGCACAATTATGTTTCTTTCCCCAGTCGTCCCTGTCACCACTATAAGACAAACGAGGCGAGGGCGTGGCTAACCGAACCTCCCCTACCTTCCGCTGCCAGCTGCTTTCACAGGGTGTTCTAGCGCTCCCGTTACAATATGTTAAGTCATCAGCAACTTCTCTTAACGGTGATTCGACGATTGTCCAACACTATTTTCTTCACTTCTTCAATGCTTTCGTCTGTTGTCGACGAGCTCGGGTGTCTGGGACGCTCTTCGTCGTTCACATACCCTCGACCCTCTGAGAACCTTTTGTACCACCGATAAAAGTTGTGGTCCAAGGTAGCTTCACTATATGCCACAGTCAACATTCGGAATGCATCTGCGCACTTACTTTTGTTTTTCACACAAAGTTTGATACTGATTTTTGTTCCATTTTTTTTGGAATAGGCAAAAAGTCGAAGCCGAGCGAAAATGCGTCCAAGCAAAATAGCTGTGAACAATTTAACTGAACATTCAGAATGGTAGAGCTTGTCAACATAAGTGAGGGACATGAGTACCAACATAACCACTCAACATAACATAACCAACAAAGCAATCGAAAATCGAATATAGTAGCCCTCAAAAATTCAAAATTCGCTATACTTTTTAACAGACCTTGTAAAGCTCCAAGAAGGCATTTATATTTGTTCTTATACTTTGTATGCATTTTGTGATATTATTGTAATTCTATAGTGTTAGAATGCACCTAACCTATTTATTTTCCTTTTCAGGTAAGCTGTTCTACTAGATAAACATTTATTCGCCGAAAATCCTGTTCTTCATAGGGACACACGATAAGTATGGCATTGAATTTTTTCTACAAATTTGTACTTGAAGGCTGAAGGTACGGTAAAGTGATCCATTTAAGGGTATTTCTTTATGGAGTTTTCTCCTGTATAAGCTGCGTAGAATTTGAAATTTCATTAGAAAGCCCTTATGTGGCAGACATTCTTTAGTAAATAACAAGCTATTATACATGCAAGGTGGCCATTTTAAGCTTATTCTGATAAACTCTATATTGTTGAAGTTAAATATTTTAATGAAATCACGCATTAAAATGCACTAAATTGTAAACAAGGTGGCATTTTTAAGTTGTAAATAATGTATAAAACATTACCTCTTGTTTGTCTTTCGTCAAACATTAACATATTTAAATTCAACACCGCGGCTTTCTTTTATCGATACCCTAAATCAGATAAAAGTTCTGAAGTGCGTTACGCAACTTAGTAATATTAAAAACGACGGCAACTCCTTTGACTACAGATGTTATAATGCAATAATGAAAGTGATAATACTAGCAAACTTAAATTCTACGAATTACATAACTGTAAGTATAAACGATCTTATTGTTAATATTATTAAGCAAACTAGTTACTGAAATTGACAAATACATGGAAATAATAGTCTCATTTGAGTGCCATTTCACCCATTTCATTCATCGTCCGAAACGACCGACGTTGGAGGACGTTAAAAATTCATCTATAAGGCTGACTCGCTAATCGGATTATATTGGGCTAACCCGTTTACACCAATCATAGTGGAATTAAACGATACTATTTTTTACTTTGTTTCAAAAACATAACATCCTTAATTGGTTCACTTCTGTTTAATGGGATTTGTTTCAAGTCTGTTATAAAGAGGTGATAATGTCTGACTGGAATTTATTTTCGATAAATGTGGAAACCCTACGAAATATAATCTTAAACCCCGTAACAAAATATTTCTCAGGAAGGATTTCATACTTTGTAAAATCCAATTTCGGGAAAAAGGTTAATATTATCTGACCAACTTAACCATTTTTAGGAAACTTTTTTACCGGCCCGCGAAAATGTCAATAATTTGACATTTTTAAAAAAGTTAACATGAAGATTCAACCTGGTTACTGGGAACTAGATATTTACACACAAGACAAGCTCAGTGCAGCCGAGTAAAATTGCATTCGGTAATGTAAACTAATAAACTAATGCAACTTTCATTGTGTAAAAACGAATGTAGAAAGGAATTTAACCGTTGATGTTTCAGAAGGTACGTTCTGTCACAAAGCACATGCAGCCTCCGTTTCCACATCGTTGACTGTGTTTTCCGTTGTCGTTTTTTATGTTCACTCGCAGTTTAAAATAACAAACTCAGCGTCTGTCTTCCGTGGGCATGGAAACCACCGTGCCATAATCCATTCAATATCTACATAAATTCAAGGGTGTTGGTAATAAGCACCGTGAAAACTAATGGCCAGAGAGGTTGCGCTCGCATGCGATACAATTTAGCTGGACACAAGAGTATGAATGACGTCAGTTGTACAGCACGGCCATCAAATGTGCAAAGGTCGAAAACATCCGAACGCAGTACTCTGCAAACCAGTGAAGCATTGCCTTGCAACTGTATGCAGACGCAAGGTGAAGGTGTAGTACAACTCGACTGTTTTGTTTCCTGTCGCAGTGAGGCGGTTGGCATGGTCAGACTATACCTACTACCTAACTGTGGTTTACATTCGCGAGCGATAACAATACAGTCCATGTGCAGTATACATAGAAAAACGCACACGCCTACAGCCTTTAGAGATAACTAATGTCAGTTCGTACGGGAGTTTACCTATGCACAGTACTCGTAATTTACGGGTGAAGGGTATAGCCGTACCAGAGACCACTCACAGTGACACTTTACCAGAACACCGTGCTACCTGACTAAAAACTAGTTTCTCCCTAATTACTTTAACTGGCCACGCAAAAATTAAGCTGCTAAACTTTACCTATTAAAAATAATAAAGTCTGTATCATAATTAACGTCTGTTTGTGCGTGAGGTAAAGAAAATAACGGCGTGAGGTAAAGCAAGTAACGGTAGTAGTATTATTGTATATTTAGAGAACTTAGCCTGGGTAATGTCATTGCCAGGAATATCACTGAAGGTAATATCGTTTATTTTCCAATTATGCTTTATTTACTTTCTAGTATTACGAGAGTGTCATAAAATATTTGCTATGAAAATATTCTTCCTTATGTTCTTATTTCGCTTGTTCAGTATCAGTTTTATGTATAATAATCCCATGCCGGAATGCTTTTCCCTTTAACGTTGAATTGTTTATTGAATTTCTTGTACACAGGCCTTACTTTAAGGAAATTATAATATGTGTCTTTTTCTGTGTTATTGCTATTATCATCATCATCATCATTAATTGTTATTTATTATCGCTTATTACCTCTGAAACTTGGGATATTTTTTGCATGCCTAGCAATAGTATCAGCTTCCTGTTGAATGGTATTTGCTTACGTCTATACAACTGGATCTACTCTCGAAACCACACAGCTCAACCTTGGATTCCAACCTTCAGAACGTTATCCTATTTGCCTGAGCAGGTTCGTGTAAATCCCGAAAGAATTGTCTTTCTCCAGTCACTGTTCGACAAAGTAACCTTGGAAAATTCGGGGTATTTCTTTATGACGTGTGCTTTTCTGATTGTATAACCAAGTGTTATCAACCATCCTTATAGGTACGTGAAGCCGAATTTCTCCCATATGGGTATATTCTGTCATGTCAAAGGAAGTATAAACCCTTCATGGCAAAAACTACGTTGAATTCCTGCTAAATAAGTCATGTGGTTCAATGTGTAGTGTTTAACGCCCGCTTTTACTACATACGGCACCGCAGGCGGTGACACTGATGATACATGAGATGAAGATGGAGCACAGGTGGAATGAGATGACGGGGGAAACCGGAGGTCCCGGAGAAAACCCGCCCCAACGCCGTGTTGTCCACCACAAATCTCACTTTGCTGTTGCCTGGGATCGAACCGGGGCCACCTTGGTGAGAGCCAAGCGGTCTAACCACTGAGCCACGGCGTGGCCATCATGTGCTTCAAGGTCATAACCAAAAATATTATACTATATGTGCAAGATTCCTTGAGTGCTGGATTTACGGTATGGTGCGGGAAGAGGGGATGAAGAAAGAGCTAACACGCTTTTGTTTCTGCAGTGTGTTCAACCTAGAAAAACACAATTCAGACAAATTGCGGTAGGATAAGTGAAGATATGCACCGAACATATGAGATGTGTCAACAAACAATTGAACTCCATCCGATATTCTCTAAGCTTATATATTTACTGTTATGAAACACTTAAAAGTAGAAAACAAATATTATGACGGCTGTAAACACTCACTCGGTTTGTTATTCTTCAATTTTCAAGTCTACTGCGTCACTTTCATCGCTGGTATCCTCTAACGTGTTAATTTTATAAATTAATTTTCTATTACACCATCGTTCCCCCAATATTGCACTTCCAGCTCTTGGGCCTTCTTATCGTATCCTTCCCAATCTGTCGCTTCTATAGCAAGTTTCCTCAGATTTGTGGCTCTCGTTAACATTGCGTACTTTGTAATCATTCTTTATTTTTGCCCACGCCAGCTCAATTGCATCCAGATCATAGTTATACGGAGGTAGACGAAAAATAGTGTCCCCTTTTGAGAGCCATAAAATTGGCAGCATAGTCTTGCTTTTAGATTTGTTGTAAACTGGTTAGCTAATAATTAACCTCAAAATTGCTCATAATGAAATGGCGTACGTGTGAAAGCTTAGCATATTAGCCACTAGATGTCACAGTGTGTAGCATATTTCATGTTTCAAAGTTGTCATCTGTGTTTACGGAAATAGGCGAAACCTACCGAATGAGCATTTGGGACCCGAACGGTCAAGAAATTTTGCGTATATAGTATGGAAGTTTCAACCCCAAGCCTTAGCCATAAATGTGAGAATTTTGTAACGACAGCGTAAAGTGCTATGAAAATGGACATCTCCATATGAAGTGTAGAGTAGTTCTATTGTTGCATGAATCGCTCCCCTATTTTTCTTCAGTACAAAAAAGGTGATCTTTTGCTTCTATTTTCATTCCCTAAAGTAAAAATTCGTAGTTGTAATTTTCCATGCAGTATTCTAATGACCAAATTGCTTTTAGTACCAGCATGTGAAGGCAGATTTCAGTATTAAGGGTTTGAACTTTCCTTTTAAGCCGCGTTCCAGACTTTTCATCACAATCATTGCTTAAAATGATAATTACAACCACAAACTTTGCTGGTAGAAGTAAATTATTTATTGACCTAATGATTATCTATAAATCAGTGACCACAGTCTGTGAACTGCAGTCCAGCGAACAATTCTTCACAGCTTTGAACAATCGTATAAGCTTCTGTCTTCTTATTTGGCTGAGTGTATGCGGTAATGTTTGGATAGTTTCTTCTAAAGAACTTCCCAAATACGGCTGAATTACGAAAACTGCTTAACGTGCTTACTAAAGCTCTTGAGTGTTGCATTAATAAGAAAGCAAGAGGAAGTTTCCCTTTTCACTGGTGAACACTAGGTGCATGCCTACCTTGAGGTCTGCGATTATCATCGTCCAAGGAAATTTCTCTGTCGTTCATTGTTAATAATAATTTCTCAGAGACCTCTCCATCACGAGATGAATCGTACAACGAAACGAGGTTTTTCCTCCGAATTCAGAATAACGTCTGTTTACTAGTCTAATGTTGGCATATCAGTCCTAAAATCGTAAGCACCATCAAATAGTTTTGTGGCTTCTTCCGAATATATTTTTGAAACTAGTTCATTTGATTCCCTGGCTATCATTCCGGCGTTAGTCATTGTCTAATTTGGTGCATCATCCGAAACACGTATAGGCAGCGGTTCTCCCAAAATGCCGTTTTTCTTGGAGCCCATAATCCTTTTTCCTTTGCTATTTTCGGTAAACTCAAAGAAATCCGCAGTGAACACAACTTAGCGCAAAAATGAATTTCACTCAGTTTATCATGACCGAGTTAGGAAGAGCCAGCTTCTAGTGCAATAGGGGAGGATTTACCCCATGTACCCTCTTCTAATTGACATCCAATCTTCAAACAATGAAACTGAAATTTCCAAATCGTATAATCAGTGGTTTCCCAATATTAGAATTCTGCAGGAAAATGTATTTAAACTGTACATTCAGGCTAATGTCACTACAGATAAATGTTGCAAACTCTACCAGAATGCTATATTTAATTTTATCTTTAACAAAGTATCTCTACCAAAACTATAAACAGAGGATATCTTGCATATGTGTGATTTATTTTTAATTCTGCCCACTAGCCAAACAGTTTTTATAACAGCTTCAACGTTGATAAGTCCTGTATTGCGACGGACTATAAAACATATTCTACTATGGATATATCTAAATTACCAGAATGTTAAAAAAGATTTACAAGACCTGAATTACGAACACATCGAAGTTATAACGGAATGTGCTTGCAGAGTTGCCACTTCGTTGAGAATGTCCTGTAGTAGAAAATATGTGTGTGAAAAATAAAACGGGGAATACATACGATCGCATTTCGATTTTGCTGATAAGGAAATAAGACACTAAAATGCAGTGAGATCAGCTCATAAGGCTACATTATGTATGCAAATGAAAAGCCCCTTTAATAGCCCTTAAGGTAAATAAGTTCTACTGTATTTCCTTTGCGTGTTGCCACAACTCTTGCAAGTGTGTGCCAAACGTATACAACAAGCGACATTGTTTCTCGTGTAAGATCAGACGTCAATCAACTATAATATAATAATGAGCAATGAACGACTATTTTATTATGGTTACCGAGTACGTCCCATTTCCAACTTATTTTAAGCACGTGAACAAGAGATACAGAAAAACCTAATATTTCGTATTTTATAAAAACTGTACCCTTTATGTTATTAAATAATACGCCGACCAGAAGCAAGTAGCATAATATCTAAAATATTACCTATTTTGACAATTCTCTCGTTGCTATATAGCCTTTTCCAGAACTTGGAAGATTTTTGATGGTAGATTACTAAAAGAATAGATACAACCTCCGTTGAAATTTTATACCCATTTCAGAGTATTCTTTATCTATTGCTATATCATGGGGATTTAGAAATTTTCAGTTATAGACATCTATAGCCAAAACTTAACAAACATTTTCAAAAAATTACGAGATTAGATTTTAAGTCCAAAATATACTCTGAAGCTTTAGCTTGAATTACGTTCAGTTAATCTTAGATTTCAGTCTTCTGAAGTTTTAACACGTCTTCAGATAGACTCCAATGAGCACACATCCTAATGACCTGTAGTAATCAATTGCAAACCATTTACTGGGCTAATTTTTCTTACCTGCACTTTTGCGCAGTAAAAATGTTCGTACAATGTGGTTTGTAACAAATATTCATTACATTTTCAGCATAAACTTAAAAACTGGCGTATGATATTTGCTTCACCTTTAAATTGTCCAAGATATAGACAATTCAGTCACTGTAGGAACATTGCTACAAAAATATGTTCAAAGATTCAGAAATGTTCGTTAACCGGAAGACTGAAAAAGTTCTATATGCCACTTTTGTGCGTTTGGTATTCAAAGAATGCGCTGGTATCTTTATATTTGTGAGAATTGCGATTTCTGCATTTTGTGCAGTGCCTGGTTTATAAGGATAGTAAAATTAAAATATAAATTTTTGCTTAAAATTTATTAAATATATCTGCATAAAATTTAAAACACTTTGGTGCAGCACCATTAGACAAGATTTTGAAAACATCTAGAAGAAAATTACAAATGCTAAAGAGTCACTTATGGATCCTCTTAAGAGGTAGATTTTGTTCTACAGTGGTTTAGGAAACCTTAGTGATGTAGAGAGAGATTAAATAGTCATTCGAAGTTGTTACCCCTGCAACGTGGGGTAAGCAAATCAGTAATCTATAAACTGGCAAGAAAACTTCACTTCACCATGTGCATTAAAGAAGCGAAACATATGCCAGAAATACAAAGGCAGTATTTTTCAGAACCCATCGAATGTGACTGTGTTTATGCATGGAGGTTAGAAATCCCTGTGGGATGCAGAAAACCTATCTGCTGCAGCATCAAAATGTGTTGCTGAACGAACACAGAAAACAAAAGGCAGGGGAACAAAGAGCCGTAGATAATAATCCCGCAGATCTGGTATTTGCAAGGAATGTTGCTTGTATCAACTGGCTATCGTCAACTAACACTCAAGTAGTTCGTTTAACCTAAAATCGCTGAACCGGAAGGGACCGAGGTTGATGGGAATTTTGCTGCATAATGGCAGCTAATAGAAACTCATACACTGTATCACGCTTAAGCCTTTAATTTCTGTTTAGGCAGCTTATGCGATATTGGAAGAAGTGTTTGTCCACTATACAGGTGGAGATGAAAGTACCAAATTGCTATTGTATTACAACCGGCAGAATCTGCAGCTCCGCTCCCGTTATTGTATTAACTGTGAAGTCAGCAATAAAACGTTAAAGAGGATTTAAACATTTTTAAGTTTAAAAGTTACACAAAATATGTTACTAATGATTCATATGCATTCGCAACCACAATGGCGCCATGAAGCTTTCGTCTTCGTTTAAAAAGAGTTGATGTATTCAGAAAAAGTTAGACCAAAATTGATTGTAAAAGGCCTGAAATTCTAAAAGCAATGGGTTTCGATCTGGCGGAGGAAAAGGAAAAGTCGAGAAATCATTAAATAAATTTCCTCTCCAACGCTTATATTTTAATAAATATATTTACAAATTTTTTTTTCTACATTTTAAGTCATATATAGAGACATTGCCAAGCATTATGTAAAAGTACTCTACTAGGAGCATATAAAACAATTTTGTAAACAGCTGATACAAAATAGTTTATCAATAATAATCGGAAATTAAAAAAAAATATATGAAAATTAAAAAAATATATATAACAGGAAAAACCTAAAGAAACGGCAGAACACCCAAAGGTAATATAATTGTTTCCTTCTTCATTTCTGCATATTAAAGCGCAGAATTTTTCTCTTTAAATGTGGATGTTAGAGGTGTTAAGAGATGATTAGTTTATTAAACCTGCACTTTTTTCAATGATAATTACAGAATAACACTATAAAGTCTAAAATGATATCTTCTTTCTAGTTTAAGGTGTACACAAATAAAACATTTTATATAGTTTGACTGCGAATAACATTCAGTTAATATCTAAAATTCTCACAACCAATATATAAACTGTAGTTGTTCCACATAATTTTTCACATAGATTCACGTTAAGTTAAAGTATTTAACTTTACTTCCTCTTATTCCTTACCCATATTAGGTAGAGGATGTATTCTTTTTTTTTTTTTTCAAAAATTCATAATAACAATTTTTAAAGAAATACATATTTTGAGGTTCAATTAACTGAAAGAATTGAAAAGGATACGCAAGTGCGCGTGTACGAGTTATCACTCCAGAGCTCAAAAACAATATGTAATAGATATAAACATTCATAATTAAGCCAGACATTGTTATACATGTCAAGGAAATGTTTGAGGAAAATGTTCCCTCTAAACTGTTCTTTTATGAATTAAGCTTTTGTTATTTTCCGTTTTTCTGTAAATCGTTCAACCCACTTTGATTAAGTGTCACTGCTTAACATATTTATATTACTTAATTTTCTTTAAAACTTGTAGTACTTCCTCTTTCTGAATGAATGTCGTATAATGTTGGTAGCAAGTAAACTATTAGAAATGTTTAAAACAACTCATGTAAACAACTCTTTTGTAGCAGCCATTTTCGTAATTATTCGTTTTCTCACCTTTAAGCTCATGCCTTTTGAAATTGCAGGCAGCATTTAAAAAGCGTCTTCGCTGTTCAGCTTGTCTCCGTTTGGGTTTGTTATTAACAAATACTTAATACTAAGAAAAATGTGTTGTTCTTTTCATATCGTGCACTTCAGCAACTCCATAATATTTAATTATATTTGTTTTCTATTCAAAACAGTTTCATGAGGAACGTAACTTTAGTAGAAGAATAATCTTCTATAAAATCTTTAATAATAAAAATGACCTCGGAGAAATAAATGATCGTAATTTTATAGTGGCGTTTTAAAAGTAAATAACTAAAAGAGAAATACATGTAATGGCTGAAATAAAGCATAAAAATATATAATTAATCCGAAACTGAGAATTAAAATATTACACAAGGTAGCTAAAAGGAGTATTGAAAAAATATCAAGGTGGTTGAAGTTTATGTATTAAATGGTGATACGGATTATAGTTCTAAAGCTGAATGTTAGTAGGCATATAGCCACAGATAATAGGGAATGCAAAAAACAATTTTAGTGGGTGATTTTTAATAGCGGTATTGAAATAAATTTAGAAATCTGCTCTTTAGTCCAAATAATTCATTGCGTTGAATTGAATTTTACGAGCAAAATTCATTAAAATTATTAAATTCGTTTTACAAACATAAAAAATAGCTTAATGTTCGTGACATATTGACTAATAACAATACGCAAAGATGAAAATTAATGCTATTGGAGCATTCATAGGAATTTTATTGGACACTGGTCTTACTTATTAATATTATATACAATTATATAATATACCAACTCTCTTTCCAAATAATGATCTAAATGAAGCATTTGAATATGCATTACAACTAATATCTTGCTGTATCCTAGAGAGCTTTAATTATAAATGCACTTGACATTTGCAAAAATGTATAAGTAAATATATATAATAAATAAATGAAAATTAAATTTCACTAGAATGTGAAAAAGTTTATATTTTTATTCAAGGCATAACGAACAATGAAATCTGAACAAAGTATGTAAATATTAAATATTTCGATTTTATTTCTTTTAATGCAAAGAAACCGTATTTTAGAGAATGATTGACTCCATACAGGATTTGAGTGAATGATGACACATTTTATCGAAATTTTATGAACAAAATTATGGAAATTGTAGATAAAGTAGCAAGATAATTAAAAAAAATGAAAAGGTATTTGTGGATGAATTTCGAAAAAACTGATGAACCATCGAAAAAATAAGCGTTAGGATTACTTACATAATTGTTCTAGACATGTATAAATGTTAAGGATAATTGCCCACAAATTGAAAAATTGTTTATATATCTACCATATTCAAGAAAGTATAAGAAATTATTGCAATAGTTATAGGAGAATAAGAGTCACTAGTACGTGAAATACAACACGTGGACGCATATTAAAGGAATTATTAGAATACGAATGTAAGAACAGAGGGCGTAAAATGGATAGAATGTACATCTAGAAGGTTTACTGATGTTTATTGTATAAATGAAAGAACAGAGTGGATTACCAGTTATAACCAAGGTTACATATTTTGTTTGTTTTGAAAAAAAAAAAAGGCTTAGAATTCAGTTCCCTTAAACTATGAGAATAGCTTGAAATTTTTCGTGTATCGAATAAATTAATCAACGCAGTACTTCAAATTTCTCAGCAAAAGTAAAATTAAGTAAAATAATGTTCCAAAGGGATTACACCATGAATACTGTGTATTTATGACATATTTTAAAATGTATTTGGAGCAACATTTGTACCATTATTGGAATGAAAAATTAGGTGAGTGGTATGATTGTAGTGACTGATTGAAAACACAACTTAAGCTTTTCAACTTGCACACGACCACATAATTTTAGCCCAAGATTATGATGATTTAGATTGTATGTGTAGAAAAATAGTTCAATATGATCTATGGGGTTGTTAAATTATAATTGAACCTACTCGTGACCTCTCTCTATTGCGTGAAACTGCCGGCAGTCGCCGGGGAAATTACACCGACAAAGGCGGACTAGAATCCTTACCTCATAATAGGTATTGGAAAATGTTGACCTTCTGCTCTTAAAACAGGCAGCATATCTCGTGTAAATATTCTCCCCAATTCTCTGGAGTTCAGCAGCAGGTATTCTTGTGATTTCTTGCACAATGTTTTCCCTAAGTTCCTGTAGTGTATGAGGATTGGAACGATACACGTCTGTTGAAACTGAAGTCCTATCTCTACACACATGTGCAAGCGTTAAAGCCAAATGATCCCGCTAAACGTGTGAATTATTGTAACTGGTTCTTCCAATCCGTAGAAAGAGATTTGATCGACCCACAGCTTTTGTTTTTCGTTGATGAATCTTGTTTTCATTTAACTGGGCGTTTGAGTACTCAGAAAAGTCGATGCTGGGCTTCAGAGAAACCCGTGCTACTAGATGAAACGCCTCAATATGATCAGAAAATTGTAGTGCGGTGTGCGATAAATGCTAGAATAAGAATAAATAGAGCCCATATTCTTTATGAAACAACTGCAAAGCGATCTCAGAGGTTCATTCTGAGGCCATTTTCAGTAGCTTGACAGATGGATTGTACTACGGAGGGGATTCGTCACGGAGGGCAGTCGTGATCCATTGTACCTACGCCTCCAAGTGGGGTACCCACCGGGAGGAAGAATGAGGCGAGAGGAGACAGAGGGCGGCCGAACCAAGGAGCCACGACAGTGCAGGGGCAGTGTCCCTACAGGTTTACTTAGAGACCTCCCCGACAGGCCAGGACAACGGGCACCTCCTGCGGTACGGAAACGGGCCCAGCAGCCGGTGCGCAAATGGTCCCTGGCAGCTGGTCCTGAAATGGTCCCAGCTGCAGGTTCAGAGACCGGGAACCGACCTATCGGTGGGGGAAGTAGTTTTCCTCAGAGTATATCATCCCGCCATGCACCGCCGAGACTCCCGCCGTCACTTCTTACCCTTAAAGAGACCACCAGATGAGAGATGGTGTGAAATGACGGAGATGAAATGGAGGAACAGGAAATTCGGGGGATGTAATTAACCTACCTAGCATTCGCCTAGCGACTCGGGGAAAGACGAAAAAAGCCATGGGTGAGGTAGGTCGGTCCCGGGAATCGAACCTGGGCCTCCCGAATGCGGGCCACAGACGAAACCACCTGAACCATCCTGCTCGGTCGCTTGACAGAAGAGAAATCGCGTGCCTGGTTCCAGCACGATTCTGCAACAGCACATATGACTGCCGAATCATTAAATGCACTAAGATGTTTGATGACAGAATAATTACTGTTGTTTTGTGGCCCCCTCGTTCTCCTGACCTAACAAGTTGTGACTTGTATTTATGGGGTTCTTTAAAAGACAAAGTGTCTCGTTACAGTCCTCATATATTACAGGAGCTTAAGGAGAACATTGTGCAATAAATCACAAGAATACTTGCTGCTGAGGTTCGGAGAATATTTACATGAGATATACTGCCAGTTTGAGAGCAGAAGGTCAACATTTACAGCATATACTGAGCCATTCCCCTGACAGTGGAACCATGACTGGACCATGTGTAGTGTGGAATTTATGCGCTCGCCGTTTTCCCAAATTCACCATTTGACTAATCGTTCCACGGTCAACCTAATACTGCATTACTCACGCAAAGTTTAAAGTAAACTGGGTGAGTTATCCTTTTTACCATTGTTCGTTTCTAGGCCGAATAGTTCCCTAATAGTATGGCAATGAAATAGGTGGATTAAGTTTAGTAGCCGTGGATGGATACATTTATAGAACCTGCAAAAGTACGCTAAACCAGCATAGTACATGAGGTCTAAGTAACGATATCCCTGAAAGCAAAGATAAGCCCATGTAACCTTATAAACACCTAGGCTGCATACACAAAAATAGGAGTTCAATAGAGCACACTGTATATCATATTGCGAAGTAATATATAGCGTATACATTATGAAATAAAAGGGTTAGTATATTTTAGCTAACATGCTGGAAATCCGTAACACAATATTTATTATTATTTAATACATTAGCGACAACTTTATATACAATGAGATATGTAGTGATTAAGAGTTGCTTATTTTCAAACTGCTAAATGTCAAATACTCCATGACGTATCTCCTGAAACTGTGCAATGATTTCTCTCAAATTACTCCATTCGTGATTTTCCCACGCCAAAAGCTTTGGGGACCATTTTCATGATAAGTGATATTTTACATAGCTATTCAATGCCAACCATAATCCGCGTCCCGTCGGGTTACGATTCGCACATGGCGGTAATCGATTTGCTTTATCTGGCACTGAAAGTCATTTAGCAGCCGATGGCCTATTGTATGTAAATAGCATATGTATATTTGTGTCCATTTTAAGTTTTAATACAGCAGACAAATCTGTATCGTTGTGAACTGCAGCTACCAAAGCTCGTAAATCAAACATGAATTTCTTTTCTGTAGCAGTGCAATGGCAATGCTGCATTGTCTCTCGGCATTTCATCAGTTAGCCTTTTAATCCCTATCAAAATACTGAAATGATCATTTTTTTATTTATTACTGCCGCTTTAGTCTTGTTGAGAAAATATATGTATTTAAAATAGGCAACATTTTGGTGAGATTTAGCTGAAGTGTTTACTCACCAAAAGTCCTTTCCATTAATTTCCCCTTCTTCCTTTCCTTCTGTATTCCAATTTTCTGTTAGCTTCATAAAGCAAGTTGTTTACATGGACGTTGTACTTAATATTTCTGGGTGCTTTAAAAGCCTAAGGAGCATTTTTGTTTGATCTGTGTCTATTTACTTAACTCCAAGCTTCTTTGAATATGTAGTAGATAATTTTGCAGATGACAAGAGCTGCCTTTCCAGAGAGCAAAGTGAAATGAATATTTGTGAAACAGTGAAAAATATAACTGAAATACTCTTAGCCCTCATTCATATTATTTTTATAAAACTTTATTTCTAGAGAAGGGAATAAATATACAGCATATCATTAACATCAATGTGGAAATCTCTTATCACGGGCGAAACTCTGGACAATAAATATTAAAAGTACTAAACTCCGAAATTGTAATTAAGGTCTTGCGGGAACTCAATATTGACATTACGAATTTCTAGGAATTTCAAACAATGTAGTTGAAAATTAAGTAACAGATTTATTCAACGTAGTCAAAATAGCTTATCTACCTAACTTTCAATAAAGTAATTTTAAAACAAAGAACATTGAGTCATTATTAAATAACCTACTAATATGAATATTTCCAAGGTCTAAATTTTGTATGTTATTTCTCCAGTATAGTCCTGCGCCGTAGCGTAGTGGGCTAAGGCATCATGCTTTGGTTCCCTGCTACAAAGTGCGGCCCGGGATCGAGGATTTTATGTCCCGGGTATAAGACCGGTGCCCACTCATCATCGTGAGGAAATTGAGGAGCTTACGAAAGGTAAGCGACCCTGGTCAAGAAAGCCAACTTGTCCGGCTTGGGGTGCCGAGATGCTGACCACATCTCCTCCCCGTATCGGTTGGGTGATCGCCCACCTCTACCTTGCGTATGTGGGCGTGAGGCCAGCAGTCGGGTTAACAGTATTCGAATATTAGTAAAGCGTTTTTTTAAATTAATAATTAACATATAAAATATTTTAACCAATTGGTATGAAATTATAAAATTTTCTATATATGAAACGTTCGTTTCTTAATTCCGTTTATCTACTTTCGTAGATGCTATATTGGAAATCCGAAAGTAACCGAAAGGAAAGTGTCACACGAGGGTTATATAAAAATGCAACAAATTCGGAAAGTATATTACGAAAAAGGTTAGATATCAAAATTGCACTCGCTATTTGCAGACGCATATACACGTCCATTTAAAGCTCATGTTTGGCATTTGAACGATCATAAAGGCAAAGCCACAATTGATATCCCGATTCCACTTTGAAAATACAAACAGGCGATTTTTTTAGAAACTTAGTTGAAAGCTCAGTATCAAGTGCCGTTAAAGCACTAAGCTGCTCTAATTAGGTCATATTTAAGACTTTATCCTATTTAACAAACTGGGTATGATAACATTTAGGCTAAATTTGCTCTGCTTTATTGCCCTATATTTTTCTACTTTTTCAAAACTAAATTGGATTCACAAATTACGTGCTAGAGGGCTGAAAGGTTTCCTTCATATTTTGTTAAGTACCGCAATCAAAATAAAATATTTAACTTTTCTTAGATCTCAGGGTTGTATATTTAAATAGTATAAAATGTACATAAACAATAAAAAAAATTTAAATATTGATTTGTAGTTATTACAAATGCTGTGCGTTAAGTTCTTTGAACACGACCCTGGCATTATAGATAGTCGTAATAGCTTTAATAAAACATTGTGTTAGACGTTTTATTTTGAAATATGAAGATATTCAAACCGTCGATTGTAATAATTAAAAATTATTCCACCTACAGCAATTGCTACGTTTGAGCTATCATTTGAAGTATCCTTCCTTCTTCAGTTTCCACTGTCATATCATCACTGTTCAGTTTTCACTATCGGTAATTCGCTTTGTTCTCACTATCACTTCACCTTCTTCGTGACGTAATGGTGTAAAAAAGTACGCACGACGCAGCGTCTTCTTGGGATAGTTCATTTACTGTGGGAGCCGAACACAAGATATCTATCAATCAATCCCTCGCAATATCAACGCTCACTGTATTCGTCACAACCTCATCAGAAAATGCACAGCATTGTCACCATTTATGTCGCACCAGACGCACTCCCTCACTATAAGTCGTTACAAATTTCCACAAAGTTCCAAAATGTCCAAGAGGCGAGGAGAAGGGAAACTTCCATAAGATCCTGATTATCAGTCGATAGCGTTTCTGGTGTTTGCGCTGGATAAGCACTATCCCTTCAGGTTATCTCTTCCCCGGCCAGTTGGTCGGTCGATAGATCTTACCGATTAAAGAGGCCCTTAGCTGACAGTAAATATTAAGCCCGTAGATTGAAAAATAAATGACATTTTACGCCCTTCAATTAGATGCTGAAGAATTAACTACACGATTTGCATTCTAAATAACAATAAACACACAAGATTACCGACGATACAATCCCCCACCCCAAAGCATGTTTGATCAAGCTTCCCTTTGTTTCTAAATGAGGAATGATGAGCCCTTAGAAAAAACAGAAAAATGAAAGAAAAAGGAAAACCTCTATAGGTTGCACAATAAAGAGTGGTGGTTTGCCAATCTGCCGCTTTTGTTAAGTCCAAACTTAGAAACGCATCTGGAACAAAATTCTGCTTTGTAACTATTAAATTAGGGGCGTAACGCACAGCAATCTGATAATCTTCTTTTATTGAATTCTCTACTAGGAGTACAGACACCTCGTTGTCATTCAGTATTGGAAGGCCTAAAATAGACCACAATTACGGCGTCATTTTAACATTATATTTGCAGTACAATTTACCATAACACGTTCAAAGGTAAATTATCTTTTTAATTAGTGCTGTTTGGAAGTGAAGTATTTCATTATTTAATTTCTAATATAGTCTTCTGATTGACAAATTTAACTGTACTGTCAAGAACCCTGAGAAATAGTACAAATCACGTAAGATGTGTTTTCAGGCGGGGAAAATAAGGGGATGTATAGCTATAGGGATGAAGCTAGGATTAATTTGTTTTTCTATGCGAAACGTGCGAAAAACGATCATACAAGTTCAGATCAATATTTGTGAGAAAAAACTGTTAATTTTATCAATGATAAAATCACTAGACGTTTTGACTTTACCAAAATAATTTATGAATGGCTAAGCCGTGGATAAATTCGTGCAGAAATCAGAAATCGGGTGGAATTTAATTAGGCTACCTCACGACTGAAGTAAAACATGTATAGATTAGAACAAAAATTATTTCTATTCAGTAGAGCACTAATTGCAATCAGACCTCTAAGAAGGTTTTGGACTGGCCTACTATGATGCCATTCTTTATCTATTCAGAAAATCAAATAAAAGAGGAATGGTTTAGGAGAAGAGTTTATTGATCTAGTTTGATTGTTATTAAAGCAAGATATGTTACGGGTGATAAGTGTGTTCCGCCGGATATAAAAAATACATAAAAATAAAGTATCAGAGATGGAATGAAAATGTTCAAATGTTGAAAAAGGGCAAAACATTACCGAAGTCATTTTAATTCAGTTTGAGAGTTGTCTGCGTGGAATTAGATTCATGTAGTTGAGTATTTGTTTTAAATCGCAAAATGCTATTTATCTCCTTCCAGAGCGTTTTAAATATTTTTATCACACAATAATATATAAGAGATTCCATATTTCGTTCTAAAACTGATACTTAGTTCACAAAATGATAAAGAAATGTATTACATTACAAACATACTTTCTTTTAAACGTTAAAGCGGTATTTATCTAAATGAAATTTCTAGAATTTTTAGATGTACATGTTTTTGCTTGTGAACTTTCTTCATATCTGAGGAATATTAAGAAAATACTGAAATATTTAAATCCTTTCAGTGACCTTTAAACACTTATTCAAACAACTTACATGAAGGTACGTTTTAAAATTGAAAATCCTGTAATAGACCTTAGGTAAAACGTCAGTTGTGACGTACAATCTATCCTTAATCGCCAAACAGCTATTTAATCTATAAAATTGGGTCGTGTAGAAGCTTTGCATGGTATAAATGTTCTTTACATGTAGAGTACAGAATAAAACGCATCCGCTTCAGCGTGGTGTTACAGCAGGGAAAGCATGTCTGTCAGGTTTACCAACGAATGAAACGTGATGCTTGTTCTTTTTAATCAAACGTATAAATCACCCTCGTAAACCATAAAAACGAAATAAAGACAAGATTTAGCGAATGCCTGACACAAGACTGTTTGTACTCGAAAAATAACATTTGGCGCTGGTTATGTAAATATTTCAAAATAACCGCATACAAGCTTGGATGCTTGCCAGAAATTCCATTCCATTCGCTTTTGATGTAACACAAGAACAAACATAAGTGTTAAATGGAGCAAACTGCTTCATGCTCTAGTAAGCGAAGGAGCTATTGTAATGTTAACATTCAATATTCCAGATATTGTTTAGGTTTCCAGGATTTCAGAATTCGGATATGTGACAGGAGCAGACAACACAATAGCTTTAATGGAAACATAACCAGATTTCACACATAGCTGTGATTCATAAGGCAGTAGGTGTTTTGGAATTTTAAACCCCTAATTTATCAGCAACTTGTTCAACGAGTGGAACAGAACATCCTGTTGCATAGCTAAAGCTGATATATTACGGTGCTTAGACTACAAATCTGTGAACAGAGTGATGCGGAAACCACGGGTTTCTAATAGGATAGGATAGATACCAATCCTAAGGTCACTAATCACAACAAACCTTGAAAAACTCGCGCTTCCCTATTCGTGCACCAAGAGCCATAGAGCTGTATGTAGCTGAAACACACCGTACGTCGACGTATAACCCATTTTTTCTACGTACTGCAACAGAAGAGCATAGGCAGTGCTATTATGTGTTTCAAATGGGATGGTGTTTGTCCTTGAACGCTACTAGGTGAGCAACCAATCGGAGTCCTGCGGTGTTGTATTGCATTCCCCTATGTGGTGTGTGACGAGCGCCAAACTAATCAATCTCTAATAAATACTATTCACGCTAAGACAAAAATTCAGATTTTGCACAAACTGGCCCTTGAGGAAGGAGAGAGTAATGTATTTAACACAACCGTAAAAGCCCCATATTTTTAGATCAAATAGTTTTCCTAATACAAATAAATAAAGTACCATTATATTACAACAATGCATTGCGACGTAAGCACTGTAATGAATATCATTATTGCTTGACATGCATGCGTGAACGCATATTTGAAATTACTGAGAACTGAAACGTAAACATTTCACATGGCGTGATAAAAGAAATACTTTGAATAAGTTAAGGTGTTTGTTAAATTCGATGAGAGGAAACAATGCACTTCCTGCTGGCCTGGCAGAACGTGTCTGGTCACATATCTTTGTTTATGAATGGCTCGTAATCTCTATTTACGCTAGTGAGCTCAAAACAGTATTATTCAGTTACTACATGGCAAAGCGAGAAGGCGTATCGGAAAAAATTCGCAACACAGTTGTTTACCAGAGCTTATCGCACATACACGATGAATCCAGTGTATGTGTACTCTGTACAGATATAATCATGCCTTTTGTACAGCAACGTGTCATACATCAGCAGGCGCGAGAAGTCATATCATATAGACACACGCAGCTTTCAATCACTCTATTTGTGTTTCGTGACTTACTTTACGTCAACTTACTAATATTTCACTCTTCTAATCGACCAGAAAAGACCCGATAAGGAACGATCACAGCGCTGGTCAACTGAAGGTCAATACACCTCAACGCTCTGTCAAGTAATACTCTTCCGTTTAAAAACCATGAAAAAGTGTGTCAGTTGCATCAATGAGACAGGATCCACCTCCCCTCTTACCACTACCAGCACAATCCATTTGAGTTAATGTGGGCTCAAATTATGTTGCAAACAGAAATATTTTTAAACTGAAATGACGTTGAACCACTTATTCACGAAGAAATTGTCAAGGAACTCAACAAGACTGCGTGAGACATCAGATAAACTACAAGAAAACGATTTTTTGAAAGAAATAGCACTTAACAAGATTTTGGAACCTATCATCATAAATTTGCAGGACTCAGACGATGAAGACAATGGCAATGGCAAACTATCTCTTAACGTAAGTAACATTCACAGCTATATGGATGCACTGCTGGCAATTTCGTTGGATTATAAAAATAAGTAATTCATAAACTATAATTTTAAACTAAATATTTAAATCATGTGCGCAATATACTAATGTCCATGTTGCAATTCTGATTTCAACAACTAACTTACGTTAGCGCCAAAAAGACTCGCAAGGGTGAGAGAGGGGGGGAGTATAAAAAGAGTGGGAGTAACGAGGTGGCAACGCCGAATGTGCTAACGCATCTGATTCGTTACAGGCGAGAACTCTTCCCATTTGAAACACATAATAGTGTGACATCAACTCGCACCGTTATACATGCACAAGTGTTCAGCGTGTGACGTCACCATGATTGGTATGAAATGCAGTGACGCAGGGAACACAAAAAGCATATTTGATGTAACAACGCAACTGACGTCTTTAAGACTGGTACCAGCAGTACTCTACTGGGAGCTCAATACAGCTACGTTTCAAATCCCATTTTTCGCAAATACTATGTCCCTGTAAAGCCCATAAAGGTTCTGAATGCGCGTGTTGATTACCATAGCATTTTCCCAGCATTCTAAGAAGATATAAAGTACTAATCGATGACTTTAATTTAAGAGTTAAATAAGCTGTGAGGTCATATGAAGCAGTGAGGTTTACAAGAATATGCCTGGTCAGCAAGAACAAGGAAAAAAAGACGAGAGAACCTAGTTTTGATTCAGCAAACAATATTTGTTTAAAGGTTTTGTGAAGTGCAATTCTTCGCAAATAAAGCTCATGAGACGTGAAAATGATTTTGTGATTCATTAGTTGAATAATAGCCAAAGTAGAGTAGAATCACTAACGGGCATTTTAGGTCTTTTCCTTATTAGTTTTAAATGGAAAACCCAGAACTTAAGTTTTTTTAACGTGGAAATTCAATGAAAAAGGGAAACATGTTTCGTTCCACTCCCTGTAAGAAACACTTAGTAATGAAGTACCTATAAGTGTCGACCGCCTCAAAATAGCAGTAATTCACTGTGTTTTTTCTACTGTGTATGAGAAAACCGTCGACCTTTCATCGCGGTAATCTGTCACTGGCTGCATAACACTGATAACAGCATCAGTTTACCTTCATGATAGGCTAAGGGAATGAGTAAAGGACAAAAGAGGGGAAATGGCTCAGTGAAGCATTGAGTGACATGCCTGTTCTACACGATAAAGCATCTGCCCGCGTATACATAATCTCTATGTTAACGTTTTGCAGCTTGTTAAGTGCTAACGTATTGTCAAGAGACATGTGCGGTTGTTGAGTATTGAACCTGTGAGTTTATCATTCTTCAGGGCTTCATCCGAATGAACAAACTCCATAAATATAAATAAGACCTTATAGGTTCATTTGTATGTGCTATTAAGTAGTGCAGTCTATAACCAGATGTATTTTTATTTTGTGTGTTTTCAGTCCTTCAATCGTCTGTTAAAAGGATAAACCCGAAGTATTGAGTATTTTTATTGTGTGACTTAGTAGGATTTTATCTTTCACGTCCTTCATTGATTGAAGTAGACTTCATTGCTACGCCACTTGCGACCAGTAGGAATCGATTATATGTAATTTTAGCCAATCAGAGATTTCTTCGCGTGGAGTAAATTACGTGATAGGAGCGGGTTTCACTTTACTTCTATGAACATTTTACAAGGCAGCAATCACGGTACTCACACCGTTACGCACCTAAAATATGGTGACATAGTATTTACTGTATATAAATAATCCATGTACACCAAAAATCTGCTGAGGAGTAGAACCGTAACGGCCAAAACTAAGGCCTGAAAAGTGCCACATGCGACCACCTGCAAGTAGGTGCTGGACATCCCTCGTCAACTCTTACACAGTGTGGATGACGGCGCTCGCTATGTATGTCATGTGTAGACAGCTGTCCATCAGGGGTAAACAAATCCTCCCGTACAATGCTGTGTTATTATGCTTCTATATTCCCACGTATTTTGGACTCATTTTCGGGTACTTCCAGCTATACTCCGCATCCGATTTTTGGCACACAGACCCACATACAGCAGAGATGAAACTATCAAACTATCAAGCGCGTACCGGTGTGAGCGTAGTGATAATTCCGTTTTGTTAGTTGCGATAGCATTACCTACAGCCCAAAACCAAGAATAAGAAGAGATTGACAAGAAATTAAATATAAATAATTTGTTGTTGAATGCCATTAACACTCCAAGTTAATAGATGGCCAAAATTCATTGTTGGTTGTCATAATTTTAGACAGTAATGATATTGTGATTTATGGGTTCGTAGAATTAAAAGTCCAAGTTGCAGAACTTTAAAATGCTCTTTATTTCCGTAGAAACACACTTTGGTCAAACCTTACAGTAACAGAATTACGTAATATTCACAAATACAATCTTCCAAGGTCGTTGACCACAAATAAAAGCGTTCACAGTTGCAGGCACACGAGACTCAGTTCCGATTATACTGTTTACCACTGTCCGATAAACTAGCCAAGGCTTCTTTTATACGACCATTCATAATTCCATATGGTTGTAGAATGTTCTCTATCAATCAATATGTCACTAGAATTTTCCATTTATCTAGCTTTATTTGTTTCGACAAGCCTTTTATCTCCGCGCTATCTTTATCTATTTCGGCATGCTCTTTATCTCCGTGCTGCCCTTATCTCTCCGCGTCACACGGTCTCTTTGTGCGCGTTGCCGCCAGTCGCGACAATATTATAAAAAGGTATTGCCAGCTAAGTGCTATTTTATCATGTCCTAATTTTTCAGAAGTATATTTGTAAGGTTTTTGCTCCACATTTTGTTTTAATTTATAATGCAGAATTCTCTTACCGTCCCTTTTTGTCCTGCTCTGATTGTTTTTAGTATATTGATCCTTACGGTACATTTGGTTTGGTGCCCAAAGATTGTATACGTTGTTAGCGAATAAACTTCCTTTCTAAAATTATAAAATAATATTTGTATTTCGTATTTACTTGTTTGCTCTGACCAGTGCTCCAATCAGTTTATTATGCAGACAAAAATACTTTTTGTAGTTTGTATATATAATATTATGCGTTCGTTTCTTATCTTAGCAAGGAAATAAACAAAATAAAACTAATGGAATCAAATGATTTCGTTTCAAAGCACCAGGATTCATTTACTTGTTCTCATCTTCCTTCCCAATTTTAAATTTAGAATTAAAGTTTTTAATTTGTTGAATTGATATTTTCTTCTCCTTAAATACCCTTAAACGTTATATATTTCAGGAAATGAATTGAAAGAAAAAAATTAAGTGTGGCAAGTGTAGAAAATGAAAGTAAAGAAGAAACATAGGTAACGTAATATATGAATGATTTCAAATACGTGAAAGGGTATTAACATTTTTATGGCAAACCAGCGGTGTTTTTGTTAATAAACAACATATTTCAATGGTTTTATTTCTTTACACATTTAAATACGCTTATGCCAACGTCAGTGATGACATTTCGAAAGTCGCCTATCCTTGTGTGTTGAAGTGATTTTGATGAAGTTATTCCTGAAATCACAGTTAACCCGCGTAATTGATATAGTTAAAATGTTTCATGGTTGCGGTTGATAGAGAACCATAAACATGTCAGATATAGGTTAAGAATAGATCAAATTATGTTTTTGCCTTATCTCGTTCACTCAGAGATGCGTATTAGAAAATAGCCTTGTAGGGGAGAACAAGAGGATTTGAAGCACTGGTCTAATGCTGATAGCTGGGCATACAGATGTTTATCACTGGATAAAGTAAACCCGATCGATTTTCAAATCAGGAGCAATTCTTCATTGAAACTTTTGAATTCCGAGGAAGATTTGTTAGATAGTATAAACATGCAAACTGTTATTATAAATGCTTCGACAGCTACCCTTACTGCAAATCTATGAAATGCAAACATACAATGTTGACGCAACACCAGAAGCCTGGCCAGGTACGATAAGGATTGGTTATAGTCTGTCTCAAACTGAACGTTCCATACTAAAGTTAGATTTTTTTTTAACGGAGGTGACAACTAGTTCCTCGACCCCCCGTAGGGGAAGGGATGCGCCCCTTTCAGCTGCCAAAGTGCGGGCGCTGCGGACCCCTAGCACTCGTGGTACCTCTGACGTTACTAGAGGAACCTCGGGCCGAACATGTCGAGCCCCTCCCGAATGGGAGCTGTTCGGATTGGGTTGGACTCGAGGGGGCAGTGTGTTCCCGTCACCCACGGGCAATTAGGTACCTCTGGCCAGGCCATCGGCCGCCCGGAGGGGGTAGAGGGTTGCCTCATAAGTCCCGGGAACTAGCCTGCAGAGTTAGTGGCTGGTGAGCTAGACACTGGCGGCCCTACCAAGGTTTATTGGTAGCTGGTTCATCAAGGACCGGCGCGTAAGTGGCGTATCCACTTCCGTCCTGTCTGCCGTGTGCAGGCGGGGGGGGGCAGTTTATAAAATAGGTACTGTCCTATGGTAAATAGACCCGAGAGGCCCGGGTTCAGGTCCTACGGGGCTTGGACTAATGGGAGTAGATCCTCACATTAACTTTAAGTTCCTCGACCCGCAATTGAGCCTTTTGAGCATACAGCCCCCTGAAGGAGTGGATGGGATGTAGGAACCGTAGGAAACGTATGGACTTCTGGAATGGATGAAGTAAACAGCAAACACGTACAGATTTCCCTAACATTTATGGCTAAGCACCGGCTGGGAGGCGCGTGCAGCGGCCTGCCCAAACCGCCGGAGGTTGGCTCAGAAACTCAACCACAACGGGAACTGGGGAAAGCTCGACTTGACAGTGTAGACTCCAACGGCCACACTCTGACGGAGCCGAGAAGTGCCAAATCGCAAACCAATGCGTCATCGACAGACACCCACCCCAGAGCCGTCCTGTGCATGAAAGAGACGAAATGATAGGAAATGGAAGAGAGGAGAACCATGGTAAAAGCATACCATTCCAGCATACGCCTTGTCAACCAGGAAAAACCGCAAACAACCCCATACTTAGTCAGCTACCACTAGTAATCGAACCCGGCACCTCTCGAATGCGAAATTCACACATTACCCGGAGCTATCTTATTCGTTTAACATTCTGCACACACTCTGCCTGGCTTGTTTATGATCCCCTTAGCAGTCGCAAACATTTTAACTACACCACATATTGCCGATTACTTGGGACGTGATTTCAGGAATCACTTCATCAAAATGACGATAACACTCATATTTCATGATTGACGTTGATATATGCATTTTAAGTGTATTAAGTAATCAAGCTATTCAACTATGTTTGCATAAGTATTTTCATTGAAAGGAAATACTACTTTTTGTCAAACATTTTAGTAGCTTTTCACGTATTTGAAAACATTCATTAATAACGTCATGCTATTTTTTTTTTTTTTTTTTTTTTTCAATTTTCTTCACACCCTCTGTCCCATGTCACGCTTCACGCTTGCCGTATTTAGTTCCTCCTCCCCCTTTTCCGTGCCCGAAGTATCTGTGGCTGCGCAACGGGTCATGGCGGCTGTTAAGGACTTCCGCGCATCTCTTTGGCCTGTCTGGTCACAGTGCGCCAGTTGTACCCTCCACCATGAACTGTCTCTATAAACCTCCGTGAATTTCCATCCAACAGACTAAGAGTATTCCGTTACAGTACCTCTCTCTTCGTCCTCCCATGTGTTCATAACAGTTGCCGTAGGGGAGGGAAACCATCCCCTTCATCTGCTGTGATACGAGCGCTACGGGCCCCTAGCTTTCGTGGTACTTCTTAGTCCACCGGGTCGAACACCCGAGCCTTTCACATTTGGGAGTTGTTCGTTTGGGTAGGCTTCGGCGTGGTATGTTTTCCTATACATGTGAGAAATCGGGGAGGCCTGGGCGGCTCCGCCCACAGACGGGGTTGAGTGCCACTTTTCAAGTCCCCGGGTGCTAACCTGCAGAGCTTGTAATCAGCGTGCTAGACCTCTGGCGGCCGGACCGAAGCAATCGGTGGTCTTCCCGGGTGGATTGTCGTGCGTAAGTGGCGTATGAACTTCCACTCTGTAGGGGGGGCAGCTTGTTAGTCTCTAGGTCTTGCTCTGCTGGAAAGAGCCCTGGAGTGCGTCGGTCGACCTTTTTGGGACAGCTTTGACAGCTCCTGGGTAATAGAGAGGGACGTTTGACGTTCGATGTAGATAGCTGTTGCTCATAACTAAATTCAATATTTGACAACAGCATCGTTCTAGTTCTATACAGATTTATAGTCTTTCGCTGACACATACCATATATTCCTACCTGGGAGAGAAATTGGACAAGGGTCTAACTTTTCACGAGTACATCCAGGAATCTTCCGTACTGATGCAGGACCTCACTGTGTCCTTTGCTAAGGTCCAGAATGCCTGTTTGCTTAAAGTTGTACATTTTCCAATTTCTTATAGTTCCCCTCATACTTTACATCTGTGAGATCTGTAGCATCACCGCAGAGCCTCATCATTTCCATACGTGGAAAATGAAATTTGGTGCCGGGCATCAAAATTCTACGATATTTTGTCTCGACGTAAAAGTTCCCTGCTTAGGTCTCTTGGGGATTGCGATCCCAGAACTCGCCTCTTCAGACCTCATCGGGTTCTCCGCTTGACTTCTGGGTACACCAGAAAACACTGGAGCGATTTTATCAGCAATTACAGCTGAGCTCTATTCGAATTCAGCTAAGAATTGATTAGCTTTTAAAGATTAAAACCAACAACCAATAAAATAGTCAATTATTTCCAAACCACGTCCACCAGGATCCACAAGGGTCGTCGGTGCATCCTAATGACAGCTGCCGAGGAGCAACCTGCTTCTTTACATCTTCTCAGCCCATCCTAAACATGGAATAGTTATCCTGTAAGCCTTGTTTCTTAAAACAGCCCTACAGTTAAACCGTATTTAGGTTGGGCACACAAGAAAATCACTCAGGCTGAAAGTCAACACGGACATAGGACTGCATATTCACTTTCTGCAAACTAACTTGAGGACTTCTCTGTAATTCTCTGGAAACTAGTCTACCTAATGATCAAAACTTAACCCAAATAATGAATATTCAATGGTACTCGTAGATGGTGCTTTAAAATGCTCATAAAATTGCGAAGATATAACTAAAAGTGTCCAAATTCCTGTTTGAACTAGATTATCTGGAGCCATAGCTGTCCCTACGTCTGTAGCAGCCCTATTATAATTTCATTTTTTACACCCAACCATACATAGAAAACTTTATCGCACTCAGGATTAACACAACTAATACGTTTGTGCTGACACTTTAAAGGAATTTGCTGATTTGTACATGTTATATCCTTAAAACTCTTAAGACTTAAGTATGATAGAAAATGTGTGCAAAACACAAGCTATATGTAACCTTTTGTATTTAGAATTTCTTATACCTAGTGTAGGTAACGAATCAACGAATAAGATATTTAATAAAGCCATACTCTGCGGGCTTGAAACTTTTACCACATTCTTCCTTCGTAAACAGGCGGCTGTGATACAACTAGAGGAACCACGTTTAGTTTGCACTTAAGCAGTCAAAGGCATGTGTTCTTTCCAATTTAGTATTTACGATATTTCATTTTCTTCGTAGTTTAGATCGTTCTTTCAGCGTACAAGATCTCCCTTATTCATTTTAAATTTATATGATTTAAAATGGTACCTATGCAACATTTTCATGTTTTTAAAATCTACTTAATCATTTTTTTCGTTTAAATACAATTCTGAACTTATTTACTTACCATATTGTGGACAGTATCAACGTAATCAACTTTAAAGCATGGCATTACTGCAACTGCAAGAATTATTACGCAGTGATGGATCATGTCCATGGGGCATGCTAGATTAAAAAATTAATGTTCTGCGACATTTATAGATGTTTATGGGTTATTAAATCTCCAAATCGTTGTTGTTCGTAAGTTTGGTTAACTCATTTACTGTGTACTAGCTTTGTGGTGAAGAAAATATCTTCTTTAAAAATTTCTTGAACATGTATAAAACTGTTTAGTGTGCTGAGTATGCCACTTTGCCCAATTACTGGGAGAATATATTGGCAATATAGGATCGCTTGTCAAACGGCTACTTCCCATATCCTCCCTACTCAAATGCACGATGGCTTGCACGATATATTGACTCCCTTGTACTGCACTATTATATACCTTAAAGAATTGCTTTTCCTTTCCAATTTTTATATTTTCTTCTGCGTGATTAGTAACGTTTCGATAACTGAACATACCTTAATTCCAAGAACATCTTGAACTAACGATTTTGTTCGCTACCCCACGTTATATTGATTGTTATTTCTCAACAAAGATACTGGCCAAGAAACACAAAAGAAACTTGGAAAATCTAATCCCGTTATGAATTCGTTTTAAGAAACAAATTTGTATTACCTTTATGTATTTATCTCCCTGTTGTTTCACTATCAAATCGTTAACCATGCTCGTCAATAATTCCGGTATAACGGATGATTAGTCCGAATTTTCTATTTCTTTAACCATCAGACAAATTAAAATATAGTTAGTCCAAACATTAGCTTGTGTCAAGTTCCGCTCAGCCCCGCGATCGATTCAACTGGCACCTATTTGCACGAGCCTTTAACTTCAATGTCATTCGCAGTCTTATCGAATTATAAATATCAAATGTGTGAAATATCGAAGCGGTTATAAGCAAGTATCACACTGTCGCGAGAACTACCGAGGATCAAAATCCATCCTCACCTTTCTCTGTTTTACATTTTTTTTTTTTTTAAATAAATGCAGTGTTAATGAGAAACATGAAAGTTTCCAAATGTAATGGCTTATTTGATCATAGCACATTTATGCTCATAAATACTATTTTCCAAATAAATATGAAATAAATATTCCTAAAACACACCACATTAAGGATATAAATTTACCAAATATCGGAAGAATCAATAATTCGCTTCTTTTAGCGCCCTCACTGTTGGAGAAAATCCTTGTATTTAACTATGTGCCTTATAAAAATATTTCTGAACCATTAATATGAATATATTGCTGTGTTTGTTACATATTGTTTTACTTTTAAAAGATTGTTACAATAAGATGACAGCAAATTTACTTATTGCTTATTTTAACAATATATGAGTATAAATGAGTATATTTTAATATATCCCTAAAAGTGATTAAAATTAATTTTCTTCTTAATCAAACCCAGGGAGTTTTAGTTACGAGACATTTGGATTTAAACGGTCAGTTATCAGGCTACGTGGACAAAATTATACGCATTCTCCTGTGTATTGCGCATCTTGAAAACTATCTATTACATGCCTAGAACACAGCATACGCCATTTTCATATTTTCTGAATCAGATTCCCTTTAGGTGTTGCAAAATTTGCTTTGTCCCAGGGATGCATTTTAACCCACCTCAGTTTACGATATCAACTTTGATAAACCTTGTATTTTATCTTGTGAACTCGCCCTTCTTTTATAGGATCATAAATTTAGGAATGCAGTAAAATCTCGATTATCCGTCACTGGGGTGAGCATTGGATTCTTAATCGTCATCTTTTTTTTTCCTTTTCGTGTGTGCTCTGGAATGTAATATCAACAGATGGCTTTAGCACTTGGAAGATTCACAAGTAAGGTGTGCGTTAAATACTGGAAAAAAAAGTCTTATCACATATATTCGGTAACAGTGGTAACGAAATTAACTCAGTCAAATGAAAATAACTGCAGGAAGTAGCAGCTAATTGTTCTTATTTAGTTCTTAAAGAACATCCTTGAGTAGTTTACATATGATATTCCTTATTCTTTTAATCTAGTTTAGACACATAACATATAAGTACCTTACATCCTACAGTTTGAATCTCCAGATTTATGCTACTTTAAATTACCCATACATATAAACATTTATATATTTAATGCGTGTCTGTGTGTATGTGCGTGTACGCGCATTCAGAATTATTAACAAATACATATTTTGATGGATAGAGTCAACATGAAAAATTCAATGCCATGGCCGGGATTTGAACCACGTTGACTCTATCCATCAAAATATCTTAGCCTATATACGGCTAGTGTGGAGAAATGATTAATTTCCATCAATTAACTAAAATACATATTTTCCCAATTGAGGTTTCCACTACAATGCATATCAAACCACAAAAGCATAGAAATACATAAATAAAATTATCATGAATGCAAACAGATGTCGGCAAGTTGCATCTTATCACTGCCCCATTATAACGAAAAACGGTCCTTATATTCATGAAAATTAGAAAAATATACTTTCGTATAAATATTCCTTCGGAATGTAGGCTTCCGGAAAAATAGACGTGGAAAAAAGTGGCTGGTAATGGTGAAGACTTGGAGAGAAAATGCTGGCCTCTGCATTATATAATTGCTTCTTTCGCAAACTCATTTGTCTTTGCTTCTTAAAACTGAAGATGGCCCGGCAGGTGCTTGCAGCTTTTATCCGCTAAAAGAAATTCTCTGATTAAAAAGGGCTGGGAAGAGTTCTACCTTTACAGCCTTATTTCTCGTAAGCTATTGATTCTCGGAACCCCTAAGAGAGGAAAGTGGAGCTGTGAAAGTGAATAATGTCTGGACCCGCATCTCCCTCAGGACATTCCGGGAAACCAAGGACTCGGCCACATAGCCCGAGTAACTGGACGAGCATTTTCCTCAGATTTGCGCTACCTTCCTGACATAACATTCCGGGGGGGGGGGGGGGGGGAATGCCCGCTTGAAATGCGAGGATGCCATAAAGGAATCCCTTCCCTCTTTTTGAGAAAGGTAATTTGAAATGTGGTTGGCTGCGAACACCCTTTCTGGTATAAATCATGATAATACATGCAGTTAAATTAAAAACTGAGAGAAACCATCAAGAAGTCCTGTGGTTTTATTGATGATAAGAGTGAATCAATACTTGGTCGCCAATGTAGTCGGAGAGTTATGTTTGGCTTAAGGGGAAGACTAAGGGGGAAAATGTCTTTTTTGTTTCTCCTCGCAGACTCCAGCAAGCGCCAAGTTAGGTGGGAAAAATGCATTTTACGAATCTGATCGTTTTTCTACAGTATTATAGCCGGCGCTCCAAAGTCGGAGTTGGAAAGAGAGGGGAACTGCAGAATTTCAGTATTTTGGCTCATTGCTTTTGTTAAAAGAGAGACGAGGAAAGCTTCCCTGGGGCTTCGCGACAGCAATTCTGATTAAAAAATGTATGACTTTTGCTCAGTGTAAAGAAAGAAAAAAAGGGCCCATTCTTTTGGCTGAGCGAAAACAAAATAAAATCGTAACTGTCGGATTATCTGTATTGGAATTCAAATCTATATTCTAAATTTTTGTAGCTTCCCTGTAGCAATGCTAAAATCTGTCACTTTTAAAGTCTACAATTATAGCTGAATATTATTGATTGAGTTAAGATGGTTTTTTAATAAATTTTGTCATTTTGATGTATAAAATATGAAATTTGGTGAATATTGCTTCTTAATGTTTCTTGTATTTTTTATAATTTTGTATCAAAAATGCTAATAAAATTGTTCAGATGAGAGAAAGTCATGCAGGGTGCAGGGTTTATGTATTTCTTATTTATGCTTAACACTAGGTTTGATTTATGGAATTAGTTGATGAAAAAAATGCATATCCCAAAACCAGAGCCACCCACCTCATTTGTTAGTTGACGCTTAGAGGTTGTTCGCAGTGGATGATGTCTTCAGTTCTGTAGTTATATGTTCGTTCGCTTTATTGACACGTTCCTTGGTTTGAAGGGTTGAACGTCTCGCTTTTTTTTAAGTGTTTAACGCCCGTTTTTATTACATGCGGCTAAGCAGGCAGTGAGACTAATGATACATGAAATGAAGATTGAGCACCAGTGGAATGAGATGGCGGGGGAAACTGGAGTACCCGAAGGAACCACCCCCGTTTTGTTTACAAATCTCACGTGCGGCCGCATGTAATCGAACCTGGGTCCCCTTGGTCAGATGCGAGCGGTCTAATCACTCAGCCATGGCGCGGCCAAACCTGTCGCTGTAGATAACGTGGCACAGATGTGACCAAAAACTTTTATTCTTCCAACCTTTCACTTTCTCAGCAGAAAGTAAGGAGTTTGACACACATTTGTAATTTAAAGTACTGAACGACACATGCAAGACGTATTATAAACAAAGAACGTAAAACAGCTGCTCCACATTTTTAATAACATGCTTGCCTTTTTTTCTTTAAGCACCTAGTAACTCCACACTAATATGGTTTCTGTAAGTCATAATTTACACAAAAGATCAAAAACCCTTTATAGGAAGGGGTGCTGAAAGGAAACCCTGCTTCCAAAGTAGTAATAGTCATACACAAAGGTTAGTATTACGCAGCTAAGGTTTGAAGCAGCTTGTTGCCGGGGGTTTTAAAATTGCACACCCACCAGCAGAAAAGGTGCAGGATTTATCCAAACTTGTTTTTGTAAAGCATTGTTTTATAAATCTACGGAAAGTAGAACAAATGCATTCAGTCTTTTTCAGTGTATTCGTTAAGAAGTCTCTCTCTCTCCCTCCATCTCTCTCTGTTTCAAATAAATAAACATTGTAAATGGCATCACTTGACTATGCACAAAGAAAGAATTACTGGTTGCCTATAAAGTATCCACGTGTAAGTACTGCAGAAAGCTTCACTCTGTAATGCGCAGACGAAGTTTTCCATCTCTTTTTCCACTGACATTTTATTTGAAATTTGTGATGACGTGCTGCAGTACGTCGAGAAACAATACCAGTGCCTCTCCAGAGATATAAGTTAGCTACACTTTTGGCTTGTCTCTTATAAGTCGGGACACCAGGTTATGGGTCTTACGTCACACAGGGGTAAGTTTTTAAATTAAATAACTCCCGTAGAGCAACTTCAGAACGACGGCAGAGATTCTAAATAAGAATTTTCCAGGAGTTGGGCGTTCCATTTAATCACACAGGATGTAATTGAAATAAAGTCCCACCTTTTCATTAGAGATGGAGGACGATTGTAATAAAATTGTGTTCATAACAGTGGCCCCTTTTCTCAATGTTTTAAAAAACGTGAGCAAAACATTTCCTTAATATAATATACTAGTCACCCACTTTAAAATTGCGAGAAGTCCAATTATATCCAACTTGTACAGACACCGTCAGCGTTTTTAACTGGATGTAAACACACCCAAAATCGTCAGCCTACTGCATTGATTGGGGTTGATAGGAACGAGTATTCAATTCAGTGCTGGCTTCAATCCCTAGATGCCTTATTAAAGTGATGGCTGGGGTGAACTAAAGCAGTTCCAACTTCATACCCCTTAATTAATCTGTAAATGTTTATTTGTGTGTAGTGTGTAATTAAATGTTATGTTGTGCCAATTCCAATGCACGTTTTGGTTTCCTCTACAGCAGTTTTAATAAAAGATTGCTCGCTATCTCGCAATAAAAGTTGAACGTTTTATAAATACTAAAAGCAGCAGCTACTAAAAACTGTTAATGTGTGATATATCTCAAGAAATATTGAAATTTATATTTATTGTTACGTATACAGAAATGTTTAAAAAGTGTGTATGTTAATAACTACGTGTTTTATTATGTATTGGGTAGTAAACGTAAGTTTCATTGGATCGTTGAGACATTTATAAAGCAATATTCTTTTATAGAGAATGCATATACTGACTCGCATAATCCTAAAAAATTAATTATTAAAGCACAAATTTTTAAAATAATCATATGTGTTACGGTTTAATTATTAACTTATCAGCCCTACACTTCTCAATTCTCTGTACATCTCTGTGCTTGAAGCATTAAATGAGACACGATACTCTATGTTTATCTAACCCATGCATTGTGAAGTAAAAGCCGACCTCCTGCTTTGTTCACACCGAACCACCATCCCTGACGATGATACTTTCAAGTATGAGGCATGTAAATTCAAAGGTGTTTTCGTAAGTCGAAAGGAGGTAAAACAAAACGAAGACAACGGCGCCTGCTGATCGCGGAACAACACCGGTCTGAAGAAGGAATGTCTCTCTTACTGGTTGAGCCAATAATTATATTTTACTAAAGGGCAAGATCGCAAAATTGCAGGGAGACATACCACACAGATCTGTTACGGCTATCATCCACCAGGAAGAAGAGATGAAGTCATGAAACCGCAGGAGGCCACAGGGTCGCAAGCAGGCAGGCCACAGAGACGTAAGTTCTCAACAGTTGCTGTGAGTTCATTCCAGTGTTCAACACTCCGGAGCCCCTTAATGTTGAGGACAACGACCACACAGCGCCCTCCATCCCAAGCATCCGCCCCATCTTTCCGGCACCGCCGTACAGCATAGGCCTGAAAGTACATTGAAAATTATAAGGAAATTGAATTAGTGTAAATGATGTAAAGTAAATAATTGTGTGAAGGTAAACCTCCCAGTATTCGCTTACGTGAAACCACGAAAAACCTAAGTCAGAGTGCCTGGTCAACAAGGATCGAAACCACAACCTTCCTAATGTGAGCCGTACACGTTACTGCAGCCCCACCTCGCTCGTTATGTATTTTTCTAAGTAGGGTATCAAATTCTATACATTTATTTTTCCGAATTACCCCCATCAACGCAGCAGCTACAGAGGAACCAAAATTGAGGATACTTGGGTATTATTTTGGGATGCAACTTATTGCGGTATTAATGAATATCGTTTTCTCAGGTTATCTGCATACTCTAATTACTGAAATAATATTTTATTTCAAACTCACAAAACTGAAAGACTCAATCGGTAGTGTATGAGGCTCACTTTCAGAAGGTCTCGTGTTCAATCCTGGAGATTTCAGAATATACTTCACGGTTTCTATTTTCCTTTGATTTATTGTTCTTTGTCCTTTGATTGTTCTTTGTAATTTTCCTTTGCCTTGTAGCGACATGAAACTTTGTTATTCTGGGCACCACTCTCATTAACTTCACTTCATATTTCAGGACCGTAGGTCAGGCACAGTGGACAGCTAACGTACATCTTATACGCATGATATACTTCGTTATTACTCTCCTTAAGCCTAAATTATTCGGCGAAAATAGGGTGAGAGCATGGAAGTGTGATTTTTCCGAAATAAACCATCTTTGAAGTTCGTGCGTCATGCTTGTCGCCACCAAATCTATCCACCATTTGTAATCTACAATCTGAACATTTTTTCTCGTGAAGCTTCTCAACCATTGATCATAATGCTGCAGTCTTCCTCCATTCCCAGGCTGTGTACTCTAGCTACCCTCTTAGGAACCTACAGGTAAACTTAGAGAGCTTCAGTTTATGGAAATATAGAAGATTGCATTCTTTCGGATTCCGTTATTTAAGTAGATATTTTTAATATAATTACAGTGAATTGAAAGGTTAGTAATTTTACTTATTTTAATAAAAACACGTGACTCTTTAGTTTTAGGCCACATATGCATTCACATACCTTTATAAAATATTAAAGACGATGTATATAAATTATGTGTGTAGTGAAATTTACTTGAAAAGAACGGTTGAAAACAGTGGTTCTGCTGTTCTTACCTCCTGGTAAGAACTTAATAGATATTATTTTAGGAAACAAGCGAATTAGGAAAGTTCCTTTTGATAACGTAGATATAGTTCAAGTATTGTCTACCTCAATGAAAATATTTGGACGATAAGTGTAGGCGTATTCTGGGTGAATCGTAACGGAGAAATCGCTGATGTCCAGTGTGATTAAAAATGCTTAAAATACATATGTAGTTAGAACAAAGTGCACAGATTTGAACTGCAAGTCCCTGCGAATGAGGTTTTCCCGAGATTGCTCGCTAGAGATGCGAAGCATAATCAGCGGTCAAAGAAGGAATCTCTCGTATGTTATGCAAATTGCCCGAGACGGGCCTAGGAAATTAAAACATGGGGTGGGGACCAGTGTGTCTCTCGCTTTGCCTTTGAATGAAAAGATGCTTTGTACAGATTATATGCTTTGCTATCGCCCAACCAAGCTCTTTAGATCGGCAGATGTGTGAAGAATAGATGGGTTCAAGGTCACTTTAACTAAGGATCAAATGCGCCGAATGCTCATCAAATCTGTGTAAGTGAATTTTTAACGTTATATTAAAACTTCACCCAAATTGAGCTTCCCAAGCTGAATTGAACTTTTCCTTAAAATGTCTATGCCCAGAAACAACTTCGCTGTTTTAAGCCCGGCGACTTTCAAAATAGGAAAGGATTATGAATTTCGTAGATTTGCATGTTATTGACACTTGGAGTACAGACCTCGCCTGGCAAATGGACAAATGCTGGAGAAGTGCCTTTATCGTACTGGTAAGATGCTCCAAGTAATTTAAAATAATTATTTAGACTTAAGGTAGGAAATGTTTCTGGAACACACATTACCTGCATAATTATAGTTATCTGTTCCATAACAGAATGAATAACCAGTCACATATGAATGAAACAGCTAAGTACATATGTTTAAAGTAGCTTTTAGTTCGCGGAAGATTTGTCTACTTATAAGTCCCACATTTTAATTTTTGAATCATTTCCAGCTAGAGACATTTGCAGCAATAATCGAAAGGTTTTCAAGCCCTGCGCGATCTGCGACTTATTTTTCTTAATTTCTCTACTGCGTACTTAAGGTAGATGACGTATCTAATGTATTCCAACAAAAATGCGATGTGGAGATTTCACAAGAAATACATGACTTGAGGCTCCCTGAGCTCAAAACAATTTTAGAAAACGATGCATGCGTGTTTGCGTGCATGCGTATGCGCCTTTGTCAATAGCATAACTCAAAAGCGAAATATCGATTAAATAAGCCACTTGGCACCTTAAGTTCAGGACCTTCCAAGGATGCTACACAGATTTCGAAGAAAGTCTGTTCCATTCTTCACTCTAAACTATGCTCGTCATAGAAGCGTTTTCGTAAGTTTTAACTGTCTCAAAAATGACAGAAATTATTTTGATTAAAATACTGTATCTTTAAGCTTCTTTCACGACAAATAAAAAACATATCTTGACTTTTGTGAGAATAGGCTTTGAAAGTCCTTATTCTGAATCACTTCTATACAATTTATATTACTTAAGACCTTTCTGTAGCATTCACAATTTCCTAGATATTTCTATGGTGTATGTTTATTTTAATTACTTAAGTAGTTTAAATTACAATTTTGATTTGTGGTGTCATAGATATAAAATTATTAACTTGACGTAAACATATTAATCTTACTAAAAATCATTCTACTAATCTAATTGATAATCAAAACATATTAAATATTATCCCAATTCCTATTAAATATTCAAAAACTCGCAATAAACCATATCCTCCAAGTTTTAGTAATACTCCGTTATCGGTTTGAATTTTCAGTCTCCACTGCAAATTGCTATTTTATTTTTATTTTTTTCTTGCTTTTTTGTGTTGTAAAGCGAACAGAACTTCAATACACAGTAATCCACTTTTTAAAGATTTGTTATCTTACTATGTTCTTCTTATACCTACCGTCAAACTTGTAATGAGTAATGAAGTTTTACCGTATTAATAAAAACTAGATGGGAGAATTGTTGGAGAATGGATAGAGAATGTAGTGTGAATGTTTCACCAGATTTTTTGTAATCATTTGTAACGCCTGCTTTTATTACATGCCTAAACACAGAGGATACACTTGGTGATAGGTGAAATAAAACGATAACTGGGAAAGCAAACATCCCAAGCCTAAACTAGGGTACTACCTGGCATTTGGATATTGGGTCTCAGTTAGTGAGGACAGTCCTTCTAGTATTTCAGCCAGACCTCTTATTCACAAGTCCGTGCTTTTATCAGCTCATTCTTTATGAAAGTTTGAGAATGACTTAGCCTCAATCATTCCTTAAGAAAATGTTGGTTGGTTACGAACACTCCTCACATGGCAACCTTGGCCTTCGGGATAACCTCGCCCCACCACGTGAAGTCCGGACACCATTTCTCAGGTGGAGGCACCCAGAGGGCGGTGTCCATTACCTCCGATGATAGGGTGATAGTGAAGATGACGGTGTTCCTAAAGGAAACGAGTTTTCTTGATAGACAGATGTAGGTTCTATACTCAACACACCTCCCGAGATAATATATCATCAACTATATACATTTGAGTATAGGGGAGCATGAGAGAAATGCATAACTCGTGTTTCTTCCCAGATAGAAACAATGGAATGCCCTCAAACAGGTGGAGATCTCGGCGCATCTTTAATCCATCCGAAGGACTGCATTCTCCAAGAAGACTCTTCAATATGTTTGCTACAAATGCCAATGCTTCTCTTTAAACGAACATTTTCATAATATTGATTGTGCTTTGCTTGCGGAGCCTCTATCTTCTTCATTCCTTCACTCCAGTTTTTCTCCCTTTTTTTCCAATAACGGATTTAAAGTGAGAGTAACAGAGTTCCGGTCTAGCGTGTGCACTCGTCCGCTCTTCACCTGAGCTGCATGGTGAATGGGAAATAAGGCTGCAAAAGTACACGCGATTTCTCAGCCATTTTCCATTCCCTCTCTAAGAGGTCCACCACACATTTCACGTCTAAACCCTGCACTTGTGGCTACCAGATTCTCAAATTGAGGATAAGGAGTACACCTATAAATAGTGTACAGTACTCTAGAGAATATATTAGGTGATTACAAATAAAGGCTTACCATATAGGATTATATACATTTTAACTGAAACCAAAATAAAGATTTGGAAAGTGTAAAATAAAGAATTAGATCAGTTTTTCAGCAGTTTGCATTAATGATATTGAGTCTGATTGGAGTGAGTAAGGAATGAGGCTGTATATTAACTGAAAGGCGTTCGCGTGTAATATTTTAAAACATCAGAAGTCGATTTACACTGAATTTATCATTGAATCTGGTCATATATGAGAATGCGAAGCAAAGGTTGTCATAAAGCCTAATACCATATAACACTTGTGTTGTTATAAACTTTATTATGTTTTATATTGTTTCTAAAAAAAGTATTTAAATTTTGCTCACTCTGAAAGATACTAACAAAATAGTACATTCAAAATAATACAGCAACTGATCTTTAGTGCCTAGATAATATAGTTTAATTTTTAACGCTGGAAATATTTACTTTTCCTAAATTTGGGCTCTGAGATTTCTCTCAAACATTCTATAACCATGTGTCATGAAAATGACACAAGTAAATTTGAAAGTTTTGAATTATTGATGTGTCAGATACTTGAATTTTAGCGATGCTACGTGTAGCTAAATGTAATAATGATAAACGTTAATTCAGAGATAACGAAGATAGGAAACCATATAAAAAGTTGTCGCAGGATACGCAACAGAGTTTGCTTTAAACGTTCTAAGAAAAACCATAGAATTTAGCAACAAACAGTTTTGAGAAATTAACTTTTAACTTACACACTGAATTATAAAGGCCGCGGAACTGTAAAATATGATCAGTAAAGTTAGCATAATAATCTACAAAAAAGTATATTACTTGTTTTCTATAAACGTTGTTGTTTCATCTCGTAGTACCTTTGTGGAACATTAGGGGGCTGTCCCACTTTGATGGGCATGGATGGCCATATATTGTGTCCATGATGCCAAACGCACCTAGCAGAAAGTACCAGTACGTAATTGCCTGCTGTATGTTTGCTTCGCATATGCTTACCTCTGTGGGAATATTACGAAAGTTTCCCTTATTAGTTGCCTCTCGTTGCCCTTTAAATCCCAAAGCACGTTGTGAAATACTCTTTACATACCTGAGAACACGAGCCCGGATGCACCTAATGTAAGAAAAGAAAAGTCAATGTGTATGATGCGAACATTTTCTGGCTGTTTCCATTTTATGGAATGTCTATTAAGTTTATTCTCTCAATGTGAAACAAAATAGAGATATCTGCAGAAATAGTTCCGATGATAAAATAACGAAATAATACACCCATTAGGTAATGAACAAATTCAACATTTTGTACAAAAATCTAAGTTTGCTGAAATACAAAGAAATTGACAAATAAAGCAATAGAGGAAAGTTGCCTAATATGGAGTACATTTTCTCTTTTTGTTGTATGACCAATGATAACACAGGTTGGTGTCCATGAATAATATATTTGTATACTCCAACTATTTACTTCTCTCATAGAATATAATACTCGAGCTTAAATACACTGGTATGCAAATAAAATGCAATTCTCTAAATTACAAAAATGGAATTCCTAATATGGGGAATTAATATGGGATGCTAGAGGTTCCTAATATGGGATATATTTTTTGGTGTTAATTTAGAGCATTACAAGTACAAAAATTCACACTACTTAATGTCTGTATTAAATATGATTTTTTGATATCCGAAGAGAAAGTCCAAGGTTCATATCCCGACAAGTTATCCTATTTCTGTCCCTAATAACTAGAGCGATCTTTTTTATATACTTGCTTTCTTCACATACTTTTCATAGCAGAACCTATTGGAACTATCACCTGCACAAACCGTGTGTGCCCAATTGAAATATTTGCAGCACCTTAGCCATGTTTCTCCCTCTCGGTCCTCCGAAAAAAGGTCTGCACAACACAGACACTTCGCATCATCGTTACTCTCGTTTCCCCATTCCTCTTCAGATTCCAGAGGCACAAAGTGTCTTCGTCTTCGGAGGACAACGACTCAGCAGTGCACTTTCGTCCTTTTCTGGTTGTCTTTGTCACTTTAGTTTGTAATGTTAAGGTCCTTTTGGCTTTTGGTGGAGTCTTGTCGGCCTTCTTTGACTTCTTTTCAGTGAGGTAAGCTTTGTATGGCGAACTTGTAATTACACAAGATGTCCCAGATCGAGATGAATTAGATGAATTAGCTTGAACTTGCCTTCTGCTTCTGTTGAAATTGGGCTGATGTCTGCCGCCAGGATCATTCTCCTCTGGGAAGCAGATGGATCTGTCACTTGCAGCACATTTTTAGATTCAGATGCTTCATCGTGTTGATTGCACGTTTCAATTTCATGGATTGCAAATTCTTGTGGCCTGAAACCTAATTATATTTGTATATGCAGATATCAACAGCAGCAAAAACTTCAAGCAGCAAAATTCTTTCGTCGGCTCACCGACGGAATGCCATGGCGTAATCGCAGGATGCTTAGTCTCCAAAATTCTCTTAGTTCATCACATTTCTAGTAGAGGTCAGCACTATGCAACTGAGATACCACGGTATCCCAAATTACGCACCATCCCATATTAGGCTACTTTCCTCTACATCTACGAAAGTTGGTGCAAATAAAAAGTATTAATTGTTTTATATATAAATTCTGTTTATACTTTCAGGTAACCCTTGTTTACTTCTAGCCATATTCCTGCAGATTACGGAGCATAATTCACTGCCACGTACTTAAGTTCTCAATGCAACTCATCAGAAAAACGTTTCAAATAAGCCTTTTTATGATTTAAAAGCTTCTAAGTGTTACAATTCTTTACCAGTTTACTTCAATTTTCAAAAGGTTTAAAAGTGCTGCTTTAAAAGAAACCCTTGCCCGTTTGCTAATGTCTATTAATATTAAATATCTAACTTTCATAAGATGTATCAACTGAATAATTTGGAAATATGTTCTTTTCTGGCATAGCTTTATTATGAACTTAAATTTTAATTCACTTGGCTGTTATAATCGATTAAAATTAAAATAATACGTTTAGGACTGTATCAGGTATCACCAAACTGTTTTGATACTTGAAGCAGTATCGTCTTTACAACGTAACTGGCGACTGCCTAGTCATATTCCCACTTGATGTTGTGTTACATGACCTCGGCTTTCCTTAGGCTTACTCACGCTGCCCACGAAGGGTAGGAGTAACAGCATTTGTAGTTGAGTTTTTAAAGTTCTTTGGCATGGTATATAGTGTGAAGAAAAGGCTATATTATGTGTATAGTTGTGATGGTGTGTACTACAGAACTTTTTTCCCCTTGGTGTGATAGAGCACTGTCAGCCTGAATTTATTGAGAAATTACCTAATATTATTGTTCCTAGCTAATCTAAAATTTACAGATTGTCAGAGATACTTAAACAGATTAGTTCTGTTTAGACAAAAAAGAAACGGCTGCCACCAATTCCCTTCAGGAAAAACTAGACCAGATAGGAGCTGCTGTGGTCAGGAATTTAAGAAAAATGCTCCATTGCTTAGCACTTCGAATCGACGTTTCAGTCTTATCTGCCTATGGAGCTACTTTAAAACAAATACATACGAAGTAACAGTGCTGCAAGATTTTAAACTTGTATTAATTATTGTAATGTTTCGTTTTAGCAAATGTTTTCTGCTAATTGAGCATGATATTTGACTATAAATATTTGGTCATGTGAACACAAGAACACAGTTACCGGAGTTATAAATTCCACAACAGTTATATGGGTAAACCAATCCATAAAGTAATAACCGAGTATGGTGTGCTGTCAGTGCAGTAAAATTTTATTGTGTCCACTTTTTTTTAAAAAAAAATCTAGGACTGTGAATGTAAATGAACAATTTACTAACTTTCCTTCAGAGTAATGATACCAACAGATTACTTTATAACTGCATAATTATCTAGCAAATCAGTTGGAACAATTAACGTGCGCTTGAAATGAAAAAGTGAATTGAAATGCCTTGTTCACTCTTCGGATTTAAACACACGTAGTTATTACTTTAAACCAATGTTTAAGGGTGAAGTTCATGTAGCAATTCTCCATTCACCGTTACGAAGACATATTCGACGTGTGTGTTCCAATAAGTCAGGTGAATGAGTTCCACAAGTGTTCAATTTACTGTTCAACAATGTCAAAATGGTATATACCGAATGAATATCACTCTGACACCTTTATAGCGAAAGGTAAGCGTAACATGGTCATATTGTTAATCTTTATCTAGGGAAACAACGGCGAGCCGGTTCGCTACTAATACAGTGAGTACGTATAGCACAGCCTGTGAGCGACGAATTGCCTGTTTGTGTCATGTTAGAAAAACCCAGTGGTTCTTTTGTTTTCCAGGCAAGAATACTAGTTAATTTCACACAAATTTCAAAAGTTATAAAAATTCATGGTTTATCTCTTATGCTGTTTTTTCAATATTTAAAACAAGAAGTGTTTCAAGTTGCAGTACGATTTGGGGAATTTTGTGAAAATATTTGCTTTGCATCGCTGGCTGAATTAAACACCAAAAATGTCATTTATACTTAAGGCTTCTTTATTGTGCTATGTATGGATGCAGTTTTCTGCTTTCTATTTTGTACTCAAAGGAAGTAGTATTTCTGTTTTTGGAGAGTTACCCTTATCTTTTGCTTATTTTAAACACTTAATATCCCTGACAATTGAGATCTTCAAAGAATGTGAATAAAAATTATTTTATTGCATGTGTATAATGTTGTTGGGTCCATAATTCTGAGTTATCCAAAATTCGTGTCTTCAAGACTTCCCATTTCGGAATAAAAGAGCTTAAACAACTCCCCAAAGTAAAATCCAAATCGGGCCTTCTATATTAGAGGGCAGAAGAGCTACTCAGTTCACTACAGAGTTGGGCCCTAGGCAACGAGTAGAGAAAGTGCAAAAAATCTGATATCCAAGAAGCACACTCACTTAAAACAAATAAAGATGTCCAGAAGGAGAAGGGCTGTGAAAACCGTAAGTAAGTCTTACATGGAAGTTTGCATTATGTAAACGCCGATAAGAAGCAAAATAAAAGTGGATAAACATATTTCAGAAGCAGCTTGGCTATATGTGTTACACATCGCGCTTTACTCGCCTCTGTTTTCCTTTTTCTTTCTTGAACGTTTGATGTTAAACCGAGCACTGAAGCAGGGAGCTGTAGAAGATGAAATCGCTACCACAGAATAATGTATCTGAAGCAGCGAGAGAGAGAGAGAGAGAGAGAGAGAGAGAGAGAGAGAGAGAGAGACAGAGAGAGAGAGAGAGACAGACAGACAGAGGAAGGTGGGGGGAAGAGAGGGTCCCCTCGGCGACTTTGCCAAAGTAGGTTTGGTTTTCGGATAGTGGTAGCACCCCGCTATAGATCAGTATTCCACCCTCTTGATCTCTACATCACCGGAAAAGGAAGTGGAAAACCTTGCCAAGATGGCGCCTGTCCTGCTACCTAGGTAAACAAATCTTCTAGCTCTGATTGCTGGTTACGGATGTTACTTTGGTCATTAGTTCACAAATTTTCCTAACAGTCTTTACACTTTGCACAAATAATTGAAGTTGCCGTGGAAAATTTTAAGAAAGTGGTGAAAATTGTAATATAAATTGAAAGTGAATTTTTAAAGGCAGCGGTGGCCGCAGATAAAGAGTATACAGATGTCTTATAAGCATGGCAGAATTCTAACGTTTCTAACACCGCCACAGAACTATTTGTTTTAGCATCACTAAATTAGTGAGCATTTTCTGTGCCTGCTTTTGCTTGCCTCTAGCTTCTATTATTTTTGGGGGGAGGGGCGAGACGGTGTAATTGCATGCATATTTAAATCAATGAGACACCAAAACCAGTATAATTGTTCGAAAGAAGCAAGCTTTGATGGGCAATATGTACTCTGAATATGAAATATGTGTATTATTTAACGCCCACTTTTACTACATGCGGGCAGGTGGTGACAGTTATGCACAGAGGGTCTATCCAAAAGTCCGTAGACCCTGGCGATGGATAACTTCGGGGCTCTTTCCTTAGGGCAATATTTGATTTCTTAAAAAGCCCCACATCGACAACGTCAAGACGGGATGGAAGATGGAAGTGGATACGCCACTTAGCGCGTCAACCCCGCAAGGAAGACTACCGAAAACCTCGGTGGGGCTGCCTGGTGATCTAGCACACGTTCTACTAGCTCTGCAGGCTAGTACCCGGGACTTACGAGGCAACCCTCTACCCCCTCCGGGCGGCCGTAGCCTGGCCGGAGGTACCCGATTTCCCTCGGGTGTCGGAGCACACTGCCCCCTCGAGTCCAACCCAATCCGAACAACTCCCCGACGGGAGGGGCTCGGCAGTTCGGCCCGAGGTTCCTCTAGTAACGTCAGAGGTACCACGAGTGCTAAGGGTCCGCAGCGCTCGCACCACAGCAGCTGAAGGGGACGGATCCCCTCCCCGTGGTGACACTGATGGTACATGAGAAGAAGATGGAGCAGCAGTGGAATGTGATAGCGGGGGAAACCGGTCATCCAAGAGAAAACCCGCCCCAGCGCCGAGTTGCCCATCACAAATCTCACTTTGCGGTCGCCTGGGGTCGAACCTGGGCCACCTTGGTGAGAACCGAGTGGTCTGACCACTCAGCCACAACGCGGCCGCTCTGAACATGAACATTCCTCTTTGCGGGTACTGAAATTGCTATATGTTTAAAATTTTCTATATTTCGATGCCGTTTCTTTGCCTGCACGTGTGTTACATAACTGTGCTCTCGTCTCATTATCAATGTTCTTTTAATTGCAGTTAAGTAGAGAAAGCAATGACAGCAAGCAAAATGACACCTTTAGTAGAAAACGCAATATTACACGATGACTATAATACACACACATACACGGTAGTTCGTCGAAACAAAACCAGTGGGAATAGCAAAATGTTTGTAAATAAAAACGTCCACTACACCTATAAACTACTTTTCAACACAATCATGATGACGATTGTAGCCTTTGTCATACACATGCATTAACTAGTGAACACATTATAGCGCTGCTGGAACGCTTTCTATGGATTTATCTTTGTTAATAGAAACCTCTCAGATAACGCACTGATTACTCTTGTAAGAGTGAGACGGGTACTGACCGGCCTCCCGGTCGTGTGCTAAGCACCAATGAATGCATCACTTCAACCAATGGAATTCGCAGAAATCACAAGTGACAGATATATGTTCACTCCACATGGAGTAATCAGTGCATTGTCTGAGAGGTATCTATTACCAAAGATAAACCCGTGGTAACCGTTCGAACAGCGCCACAATAAAAGCTGGAAGTCACTCGGAGCCAGTTCTAGGCTGTAGGGAGAGTGAACAAACACTTTCGTCCCTGACGTTCATCTTGAACATCTATAAGTAATATGTGGTGCAAGAATAAAGTTCTAGTCATACACATGGCCCATTTTGTAGTGGATTTGCAGTACATGATACTCATCTCCCTATAGGAACATAACACTGCATAACTTGCACTTGGCGGGGGGAATCGACGCTAATGGGCATATTCAAGTTACCATAGTCGAGATTTAACTGGCCGTCACCCTGACAGTGTTGCTGATAGTGACCAGAGGTCAGCCAATCACACTGTGCAATTCGCCACTTCCTATCACTACATATTTGGGCCACCTGGTGACGCCATCGGAGGTTGAAACAAAATATACGCCTCGTATGTCTTATGATGTCATGGCATTCATACTAAGGAAAAACCTTGCTAATGGAGAGCTCTGCCCAGGAACAAAACACATGAATCAGTTATATTGATGTGGTTTTTTTTTTCTCGAAAAATTGCATTCTCTTAAGTTTTATATTATGTAACTTGGAATTTCCGCATTAGCATTAATCCATTTATCCACCTTTTGACTTCTTGTGATGATTATTGTTGCACTTGCAGAAGAAAATGATTTGCATTTAATAACAATCCTTAAAAGTACGTTTGCCACAGAAGCTTACAATGGTACCAGATTTATCTTAAATGATGCGAATGGTGGTCGTGATATCTGACTCGTAGTATATGTATGGGGTTCAATGTCGTCGTACTGTGCTAACCTGACCAACACGCCTACGGAGAGTAACGATTTGTAACGTGTATAGTAGAAACAACGGTATGTGGAGCTGTCTGGTTTTCTTAGTGTAATCATGGGGTATACTGCGGAACAGCCTGTTTTGTTGTGTTAAATTTTACTCTTTTAATGAGTTACAGGTGAACTACCGACTTATAAATCAAACGTTTATAGGTTATTAGGAAACTTGAAACAACCTGGGTCTGCATTCAACAAAATGAAAGATAGAGGTTAAAGAATTCTAACCGAAAAAAAAACATTATACAAGAAATAATACAAGAAAGCTGTCTTGGAAGTTCAAGTTGAGACCTGGTGTTAAGTGTCTTTGATGACATTAACTACTCCATTTGTTCTCTAGATCGATGTTGTTATGTTAGAAATGGCTTAAGATAAAGTCTACGCACTCCACGATTTAAAGGAGTATCTGGCGTGAGCTTTTCAAAATTTCGACTGCAAAAATTCTTTTGAGTGTTTAATTTATTAACAGTTGTCATTGTATAAATGTGGATGTGCATCGCTTCGAGCACTCTTATAACGAGCTATACGAAATCGCTTCACCTCTTTAGCATTACCCAGCGGAGAAACGGCGGACCAGTCCACGGCTATTGCACAGACAGATGTGCATAGTTTTGTCGTGGGAGCGACAGACTGTCAGTCCCATTATACAAGAGAACTGCGATGGTAATTTTCTTCCAATCCTTAAATACCTCTTAGGTGTGCAACAGAAAACACTTTTACACATATACTTACTTCAATTTATTGTTATTATGCAACAGGTTCCAGTTTAACATCAAAAATAGGAATTTTACCCGGCATTTTAACATCCTAAAGATCACCATGACCCTTCATAATATCAGCTGTAGCACACAGACTTATATCTGGTATTTTAGTGCAAAGGGTTAAAAAAAGGCCGTCGTTTGAAATATGCAAGTAAGTTTATTGCGGCTGCCGAAATTAATATAGAGGAATAGCTCATGCGTAACAAACCAAGGATTCGCAGGCAGTCTCTCTTGTAACAAAGAGAGGTTGGCTTTGAAAAAGCAGCACATTCTACAACCGCCTGAACGTGTGTAATTCTTGTGTGACATACAGCAGTGGAACCGCTGAAGGTTACGCAGCAGCTTAAAAGAGGGGTTGGAGAGAACGTATCTGGAATGTTAGATTTTGTCTGCACGTGTCTTCGTTGTCAGTCAGACGCGTGTTTCACTCAAGACCATTCTGTTAAAAAAAATTAAAAATGAGACAGAAATGTTAAATCAAGAAGCAACGCCAGAAAAGAGAGGATTGAATTTGCAATCTGCTGACGTATTTATGAGATTGAAATATATTTTCCTGAATGTTTGTTATAAAATTGTCAGTCGTGGATTGGTTAAAAGAATAAAATCCGCCGTTATGTATTATTCTTTAAGTTTTAAAATACATATCTTGCAAAGCTCAAAAAAGTCAAGTTTTGAAAGAGTATGCAAAAAAGTTTCTTGAATTTAGAACAGAATTATTTTTCAAAGTAATGTATATTTCTGAATGTATATTTGAAAATTAATTTTTGTTGCTATTTACATCAAAGACATCAACAGTTCAAATATGCTTCAATTCTTTATTAAAAAATTGAATAAAATGCTTTGAAATTTACTTTTTTGTGACAGGTTGATGTTTAAACATCCTCAAAATAATATTTAATTAATACATTTATAGCTCTTGACATACATATGCGTCCCGCATTGTGTTCACCAAAGGTACGAATGACACGCTGACAGAATTATATGTACTGTCCACCAACGCAAAGCAAGTCCGTGAAAGTAATACGATCCCTTACACAGTGGGACAAGGACAACGGATGTGTGTGATAGAGAGCCCATACTACACCAGGAGCAGAACAGTTAAAAAACATGTGCCCTATTCACTCTATACACTAAAAGCGAGAAGATTCATTCACAAAAGTAGAAGCCGTTGGGAATGTTTTTGAATGGTCTGAACTGAATTGACCTGGGGCATCATTAACTGCCGAGGGAGGGTGTAGGAACCTTTTCCAACACCCCTTCATCTCACCCCGCGCCCGCCTCGGTAGCGTACATGGTAGCGTGTCTGCCTCAATTTTCAACAGATCCCGAGTTCAAATCTCGGTCAGGGTGAGTTACCTGGATAAGGTTTTCTTTCGGTTTTTTTCCCTTATCCTGATAGACGAATGTCGGGTTACTCTAAGCTCCATGGACCCCGGACTCATTTGAGCATCATTTCACCCATTTCATTCACCGTCCGATATGACTTAACGTTGGAGGACGTAAATTGCACACAAAAATCTCATCCCGCGGAGACTTTCTTTCCTGTGATATACTATATTATGATCCTTAACGAGGCCGTGCCTTGGCTGAGTGGTTAGACCACTGAGCTCTCACCTAGACGGCCCGGGTTCGATCCCAGGCGACCGAAAATTAGGATTTGTGGTGGACAACATGGCTCCATGATTCACCTCATCCCAGGCATTGGGCCAACACCTCAACCCTGGTATCTCAGGTCAGATGCTTCGGCTCCCTCCCTCTGAGGTAACCCGAGCAACTCCTAGCACCAGCATTGGTGAGGAAGGGAGGGGGAAAATGATCCTTAACAAATTGCGTGTAAAAGAGGCAGACTGTAAAATAATGTTATTATTCCTCTGTAAAGCTGAGTCCATGTCACATAATAGAAATTGCATTATAACTTCGTTATTAAGCATATCCTTAAACTGACTTACATGCATTCTTGCTGAAAATCACATAAGAAACGTGCGAAACATGTAATTTGCTTTTAACAAACTTGCTGCCTATTTCTCCTAGGGAAATCATCGGTATATTCATTTCTTTTTATTTTAGTGGCCCCGGGTTTGCTCCCGTATTGCATAACTGTAGATACCGTGAAATATATAGGCAACAGTTATGTAACAAATTCTTGATTCCGTTTGTAAACATCCCTACAAAACATGGGATAAAGCGTTATATCACTTTCAGAAAAAAAGCCATATTAATTTACTTCCAGAAGCAGATTAGGGAGAAAGGTAGGCCGCCGTTATCGTACTAAGAACAATGTCATGTAAAATATGGTTGCTTCAAGGTAAACAAAGACACTACACTATGTTTTATATCAATCTTTGTCGGCACCCTGAAAATAACAGAACACTTTATGCTTAAAAACTAAGCGTCATGTTATCTAACACTTTCTTTTCTCTTCCTGCAGAAAGTTATACGACTTGGTTATACAATATGTTTTCTATCGACTGTAACCCCCAAAATAATCCCAAAGTGCTCAGTTGGTACATTATAGTATTAGTGTAATACCTAACACTCATCAGCACAGCATCTTGGTCTGCTGGTCTGCTGGTCTGCAGCAACTAAACATAAATTGTTCTATATGAACTACGTCAAGCATGTTCAAAGAACCGTAGAATGATAACAACAAACTATGTGTGCAATAAATAACCCAAAGTACATCCTAATATTTTAAAAATCCCCAATTGTATATTTTACAGCGTTCATGTTGAGTTAAAAGCTCACTGCTGATTTTGAGTTTGCTACTATTATCCAAACATTAGACTGATTTATGAAGAAATAAGATGACTTTGGGTAAAAATGGCATTCTCGTTGCTTTATAGTACAACAATACAGTCCTTGTTTCATCAGAAAATGCATGCTCTGTGTTTTTTCAGGCCCTTGAAGAATTTTTTAAGAGATCGGATCGGGCAGTTTCCTTTATGGGTTTTTATTTTTTGTTTTCTCCTTCTATTGCCTTTCAATCTCTTCCTTCCTTTCTTTTTTCCCCATGCATTTTTAGTAAAATGTTCTTTCCGAACAAGTTATAAATTTTTAAAGTATAGTGGATGCAAGACTAAAGTTAACCTTGGTTGTTTTCATTACTAAATGCGTACAGCCGGTTTTATTGCCCTTAACCTTATGTCATGTCATTAAACTCTGAAGTCTTCATTTGCAATAAACTGTGTGTGATCTGAAAACTCGAAACACTTTCGTAGACCTAATTGAAAAACAACTTTAGCAGTTTTTTTTAGTTTGTTCAAACAAGTACATGGAACAAATGTTTATTTTTAATTCATTTCCAATTTATCACGTCATTTTACACCTTTTTATACTTGCAGAGCAGTTATTCTTGTGCATAAATTAATGTATAATTTTCCGTTCATTGGCGTTAATAAAATAATGTCGGATTTTGTCATTTTGTAGATGTTTTTCCAACGTTTAAGGTAATCTAAATCCCGGGCCTGTTTATAACTTCAGAACAAGAATGCATGAAATGTAAAAATCTGTTACATATATTTCCGTTAAGAATATTAACAAGTGGTCCAATGCTTCCAGTTACATCTTTAAACCTCTAAAAGTTGGAGCATCTCTGTTATAAATTACCTTAATAGGTAGAGTAGCTGTAACTCATGTGAGTTGAGCGGAAACTAGTGAACTCAGACTAAACCACCCCAAGCGCCAGCGCGTCTGTTACTGGGATCGAACACGGGTCGTCTCACAGGGAGGCGCCCTGTCTAGACGTTCGGCTACGGCGCCACCCAAACGTGAATTTATTTCAAAAAGAAAAGCAAGGGAGACAAAAGAGGCGAGGAAAAAAAGGTGCGAGTCGGCTATCGATCACGCGACCGTTTGGAGTGTCTGTCAACGCAGGTATACCTTCTCTTCTGTTCTACCATTAACAACCTAGTCTCTAGCTAGGAAGTATTTGAATACAAATTGGGGTAGATGCTAACGCAAGAGAAGAGCTTCTCATTTGCCTCCTCTTTGATCTGAACGAAGCATCCAGACATGCCTCAAGCAACCTCAAACCCAAGGGAGTAGGAGCTACATCTTGCAAACCATAGCATCCTGCTAATTTCTCAACCATGCTTCATGTACCAAACTTAGGTTCATATAAGCATATATCTGTGTTTTAAAACTGATGCATTTAATTAGAATTTCTTCTAGCCAAGTGTATTTTGTGCATATGAAAACAAGGATGGAACTGGACATTCAAGTTTTACTATTAAGGCTAATAAAAATCTGTTGACCTGAATTACTAAAAGTAGTCCTGCGTTCAGATCTCGGTCAGGTTGAGTTACATGGATAAGGTTTTACCACGGTTTCCATTGCTCTGAATGCCTATCTATCCTAGACTTATTTGAGCAATTTCACGTATTGTCGGAAGATATAACCGGTTTAAGGATGTTAAAACCTCAGGTTCCATCAGTTCTCTCTCTCTCCATACCTATTAGCTTTCTCTGGCAGGATGGCGGGTACTGTCGACGTTCTCTTGTGTTTGGTGGAGTTAGTAATTGACGGATGTAGCTTGGACACCACTCTTTGAAGGCGTAGGTGCATTGGTTTTCGCCGTAGTGATTCGCAGCGAAGGCCACAGAAAGTCGAGTTTAGACCGTTGAATGTGTTCGTTTTGTTGAATTTAAAGAAAATGTACTTTATTGCAGGTAAGTCATTATTGCTCACGTGTGCGTTGATTTGAAACAGTTTTAGTTGTGTACCGACACAGTACGATAGAAGTACTTACTGCTGGGAAATGGCTTATCCAAAAGAATTTTTAACAAAATTTAAATGGTTTACTGACTGCCTTGAAACTAATAATGAACATGTTAGGTTGGAAGTACTTCAATTTAGTGTACCGTCGGCAATTTTTAAATTCCTTGCCACTTCCATTACTTTGTTCGCCTATATGAACCGTCCGGAGTTTATCCTTGGACTCTTACACCCAAATAAATCTACCACTGTCTGCTATAGACCTGATACAGGCTAAGTACGTTCAACTATTAAAAAAAGACTATCTAGAACAAATAAAAAGTGGGCTGCACCCACAGGCGACCGTAAAATGTAGACCACACTGGGGCGGGTTTCCTCCTGGTCCTCCGGTTTCCCCGCCAGCATTCCACCGACTGCCCCATCATCTTTCTTATCACCTCATCTCTCTCGTACTTTCACTTCCGGCTTTGAACTGATCACTCATCCCGGAATCTTTCTGATCCGGAAACCTCTGATTCTCAACCCCTTGCCTACGGACCTCGAGGTTGCGGGGTTCAGAAGGCCCTATGTTTCACTTAAGAAAATACAGGAATTCATTCATTCAATAAAAAGTGCATTTAAAGGCCCCTGTTTCATTTTCAAAAATATTCCTAAGACTCTTTAACATGTTTAAAATTAGGATTCGAGTGTGGTTTTCCATTTTTGACCTTCTGAATACGCAAATATGGACATGCTCAATATATGCAGAAATCATATTGAATTTTAAAGCTCGTTTTTCAGGTAATCTTTTTCATATTCTAGCCCCTCAAGGTTTATAATAGACTGCGCTGATTTTCTGTTAAATATATGTTCTTTAAAGTTAAATGAAGGAATCCAAAAACCTTTTCGGTACCAAATATATATTTAAATTTAGAATTCCAATGATGCAATGCCTACATGTGTGATATGCCTACATAAAGGAATACATGCAAGCAAAAAAATTCGAAATTAAATCTAAGAAATGTTCAAATTTTTATAATGGTAGGCGTACTATATATAATTTTGTTTAAAGAAGTTACGTGAGAAGGTAGTTTATTATACTTGCGTTGAATTAATGTGCAACAAAAAGTTCAGCTTTATTTCTTGAAATTTATAGAAATTGGCAGTTTGAGTAGTATGTACTGTAACTTGAAGATAACAGTCGGAGATAATGTCATTTTATTAACCCAGTAGTGATTTCCAGGCAAGAATATGCCAAATATCATGATTTGGCAGAGAATTTGTGATTCAGGAAAATGCGATGCCAAGAGTCCTGGTCACAAAAGAAATGGTGAAATCGCGAATAAAAAGAACGAGTTGCTGACGTACGCTGCAGCATTTTAATACGTGGTGCATCCAGAAAGTAAGTCCTGACTGATAGAGAGAACAAAAATATCTCTAAATAAATATTTATTGGAATAATTACAGACTCATTGGCTACTTTTCAACATAGTCACCACCATTGTTGAGGTATTTATGGTAACGTGAACCATTAATGGTATGCCTAAGCCATAGGATTCTGCCGCCAATGTCCGCAACCATGAAGTCACTTCATTCTGCACCTCGGCGTCACTGTGAAAACGTTTTCCTGCCAGAAAACGATTCATGAGACGGAAGAGATATGTCACTTGGAACGAGGTCGGAGCTGTAGAGTTCGAACACCTCCCATCCAAACTTATTCAATAAATTTCGTGTGGCGTTGGCTGTATGGTCTGCATTTCATTCACAAGCGTTAATTCCTCTTGTCAATATTCCACGTCTCTTGTTCTGGATTGTCCACCTGAGTTTATGCAACGTCTGGCAATATCGATCAGCATTTATGCTCTTCCCTCGCAGTAACAATTCGCACAAGACGACACCACATCGATCCCAGAAGACAGTGCACGTTATTTTTTGACAGAGGTAGTCTGCTTGAATTTGGTCTTCACAGGTGAACCACTATGCCACCAATGCATTGATTGTTATGTCTCTGATGTGGCATGCGCCACAAATGTTTAATGTCGTGTAGCTCTACGCTCAATGGACCCCGGACTCATTTGAGCATAATTTCACCCATTTCATTCACCGTCCGATATGACTTAACGTTGGAGGACGTAAATTACAAAAAAAAACACCAATGTTTCATCTTCGGTGACAATATTGTCGAGAAACTGGTCACCTTCCACTGCGTATCGTTGTAGGAATGTCAATGCTCCGGCCAGACGTTTGGTTTTGTGTTCATCTGTTAGTTGTTTAGGCACCCATCTTGCACATACTTTGTGAAAACCAAGCCACCGGGAGACAATTTCGTGCAAAAGCGAGCGAGATATCTGAGGAATCTGACAAGAGAGTTCTGAAATTGTGAAGCGCCGGTTCTGCACAATTGTTTGCCGCACTTTATCCATCATTTCTGGCGTCACCTGGGACGGTTGGCTATTAGTCTTCGTCGTGAATATTGGTTCTTCTTTCCGTGAATTACCTGAACCATTATCTTACCATACTGTCACACATAATGCCCTGTCCATACACGTGACATAATTGACGATGGATCTCTGCTGGAGATTGCTTCTAAGCACGCAAAAATCGGATGACTGCTCGAACCTCGCATTTGGTGGGAGACAACAACGGTGCAGCCAATTTCTCCTAGTACAGAGCAGTAACCACTGCCGTCAAAAAATTGAAACTTTACTACAATGTTACCATATACTTGCTCTCTTCTTCTGTGCACGCGCATTCCTATCCGACTGGCGGTGCCATCTCTGGACGCGATCGGTGCTTACTTTCTGGATGCACCTCGTACTATTCGTGATGCAGGAGTACCTCCTTAACATTAAGTATCTAACGATTATGCTACGCTTACATTGTACCTATTAACATATCCGTTTTCTCTTTTATCCCCAAACCTCACTGCTAAATTTAGCGACATTCTGCTCAGTTTACATGAATACCAGCAACTTTTGCTTTAGTTAAAGATCTGGCAGTAGTTTGTGTTAAATGTAACTGTTAGTTTAGGAGTACAGGTATGTTCTTGCAGGACATCAACTGTTGAGTTTAAGGCAAACAATCCGTGGTTTAGGAGAGGCCACTCTTTTGTACTTGTGCGCTCATTGTTTGTGCTTACATTTGTGCTCGCAAATTTTAATTCTTGTTTTAAAACACGATTTTACATTACATGCATGGATCATTCAATAATTGGTAGCAATATGTATGTGGTGCTATCAGTGGTAAATGATGCAAGCTAACAACAATGAGAAAGAAGAGCATCTAATGTTAATTATCTGTGAGTTAAGAAATATCTATAAGCAATTTGTAGCGAGCTTAATTTGTCGACCATTTTCTGTAATCCTCTAAAATAATTATTAAATACGAACAAAGATGCTTAATTAAAATTCAGATTGCAAGAGCCAAGAATGCTCGAAAACGCTATGCAGCATTGCTGGAAGCTTGTGGTAGACAGACTTTACTATATCGTATCACAGATACGTCGAAGCATACATTTCGCAAAGATAGGGAAGGTATTCATCAAAAACGTGGAGCTGGCACACAGCAATGAGCAAGTGATAATGTGGATGTGGACGTTGTTAGAGCACTGCTAGAAAAACACCAGTTTGGGACCTGTATTGGACTAGGAAAGAAGTTGGAATTGCTTCTGGTACGATTTTTCGTATACTTAAGAAGTCTTCAATGATGATAAAATCTGCGTTCAATGGGGTCCATGCTATCCCATAGAAAAAATAACACGTAGCATAGAATTGAGACAGCAAGATTGCACTTAAGAATGCTATGGACGTGAAATGAAATGTGTAGTGTATAACGCCCGCTTTTACTACATATGGCACCGCAGGCGATGACACTGATGATACATGAGATGAAGATGGAGCACCAGTGGAATGAGATGGCGGGGGAAACCGGATATCCCGGAGAAAACCCGCCCCAGCGCCGTGTTGTCCATCACAATCTCACTTTGCAGTCGCCTGGGATCGAACCCGGGCCGCCTTGGTGAGAGCCAAGCTGTCTAACCACTGAGCCACGGCGTGGCCCTATGGACGTGAAGGTGAGCATTTCCTTCGACGTATCATTACTTTATACGAAACATCTGGGTCTACCAACCGAAATTGAAGAGACACACAAATGAGTGGCGGTACAATGATTCCCCAATCCATAAAAGTATCGGCAAGATCAGGGATTCACTTTAATTAATTTTTTGTAGTTACTTATGATTTTGACAGTGTCCTTCCCACTCATTCAGTTTCTGCGGGAAATCGTCTGAGTTATGCATAATAGTTACATTCTAGAACAGTATGTATGCTGGCTGTGCGTCGCAAATGTCCAAATCTCCTGAATTCCAATCCTATTCTGCTACATAATGGTCTCACATATTTGCTCCTCTAGTTAATTTATTTCTCAGATGGAATTGGAAAATTCTGGCGCATTCTCCATACTCTACAGATGAGCCCATGTGATTTTGACCTTCTCCCGAACATAAAATTACCACTTAAAGGAGTACTATGTAGGACCAAACAGGCAATTATAGGAGCACTAGAGCAGTCTTTAGAAGATTAGTGTAACAGTGTGCGGCATCCGTTGTCTCCTTGCTGTGGAGGTGGGTTATTCACATTCGAGGAGAATATTTCTGAGCACAGCAACAACGTGACTGTTTCAAAAATGTTTTGTTTTTCTCGCTAATTCAAATGTTGCCGCTAATAATTGAATCGACCATGTATTTAGTGCTTTAAGTTAATTAATGAACTTGTATTGTTCCAAGAAAAGGTCTTATTTACTGACTCTTTAATACAAAATCGGCAGCTATGAACTTTTGGGAACTGACACTAAATGTTTTCCCTTTAATATGAATTACTTGTTATAATGATCTTATGTTAGCTGCTTGCTGGTTATGGACAGATTTATTGGCAACTTCATATTAAAAAAAACTGTGGCACTACAGTCCATGTCGGACCAGGACCTATCAACCGGGCTGCCGGCCTCACGCCCACATAGACAAGGTAGAGGTGCGCGATCATCTCAACACCCCCAGCCGGAAAGTTCTCCTTCATGACCAGGATCGCTTGCCTATCGCAAACTCCTTAATCTCCTCACGATGCTGAGTGGGCATCGGTCCTATACCCGGGACTTAAAATCCGCTCCCCAGGGTTGGGATCGAACCCGGGCCGCATTCCATGGCAGGGAACCAAAGCATTATGCCTTAGCCCACTGCGCCACGGCGCAGGACAACTCCATATTATACAAGAATTATATCTGTACATTCATATAATTGACAACTGTATAATCGCAAATTCAATTCGTATAGATGGAACCAATTCTACCATTGTGAAGATAGACATGTTTTATTTCAGATCTACGTCACTTGGTTTTCCACAAGTTCACTTTACCACCGCCCATAATAGCAGACTGAAGATCCGATTACCTCCTCTAGATTCCTCCCTTTGTTCTTGTTTTATTTCACCTCTGTGAAAGAGGTTTAACGGATATGATATGGCAAGAAGCTCCTTTGCCCAAAGTTTTTGAGAAGTAAGACGTATACAGAGAACTGGAGATGTCTCGATATTTGTGTTTGAGAGTAAAAGGGAGCAAAATAGTGAGTCTTTAGAGAAGGTCTAGTTCAGTCATTGTCCAACAAGTTAAAATAATGTACCACAAATGCAAATGTGGAGTTACTCGGTTTGCTGGTAGTAAGTAAGGTAAGTACGTTGTAGAACAAATAAGTTTTAAAATACGAGTCAAGTTTTCTCCTTCAGTTTGTCACCTCGCTCGGTTTCCACTTTCTCTTGATATCTAGCTCAGCCTTCGCCGAAAACTCCCGTAGCTCACTCTGTTACTTCAATAATGTGAACTTGTCCCACCGTTCACTGTTACTTCATTTTATTTCGCAACACTCACTTCATGTCCGTCGCATTCACATAGCAGCTTAAGGAAACATGCCTCTTCTTCCGGATGGTTCAGTCGTTTGGGAGTCTAACACAAGTACATCTACAGTTTCGTGTAGCAACAGTATTCACTACAATTCACGGTCGTCATAAACTAACTGGAAGAATAGTCTTTTGTTCGCAATCGCTAACTCGCTCGCTGACTCACTCATGTACCTACTGACTCGCTTAGCAAGAGCCATCTCTTATATAACCGTAAGAACTTCCTATAACGTTCCGGATACCGAAACATCCAGATGATGCTAGATCTCTGGCGATGGCGCTTATGTTTACACTTGGTGAGGGTGCGCCTCATCTTGTTTACCATTCCGAGTGTCCAGCTCCAACCTCCGGATAACCTTGTGCAGTAGCCGTTGCGTCACAACATTCTAATTTAGAGATTCCCAAACGCACTTATGTATTGTACATTATTGGTTCGACATCAGTGAATAATATAAATAGCTACACGAAAACAAAGTTAATTGTTAATGTCAATTAATAGTCTGGTTCCGGTAAAAAGGTCTCCAGCATTCACATTGATGACAGCGATTATCTACGCCTGGTTGTTGACCTTAGAAACTTAGCCGATGTGTAGATAACATTTCAAATAAATAACAAATAAAAAAGGGGCGGATGTGTAGGATGAAGTTTGGAAAAGTTATTGTCAGACTGAAAAATGCAATGCCACAGTCAGGACTTGAACCACGGATCTACCGGTCTCTGTCCGGATACTCTAACCACTGAACTACCATTGAAACGTCGTGCCAACATGACATTCAGTTCTCCAATTGTCTCCCACTTTTTACGGTGAACCCACTGGGTATCTCAGATACACATGAGATGAATACCTCAATGGCGACTTACGAGGATGTTAAAGTTCCGGGCTTCATAGTTAAAACCACTATGAACATGAGGTGAGTCTGAAATCATTAGGGTCGTTAAAACAATTGATATAACACCACTACTGCCATCCTCAATCACTGTATGCTAATATCCGTCACATTCACAGTTAATGACATAATTATGTGATAATTATATAATTCTGCTCTTCGCATCAGCGCACTTCGATTGATTATTTACTCGTTGACTGGAGTCACCATTAGCGTCCAATGAAGGCGCATGCTCTAAGAAAAATGAGTCAGAAGCTTGGTTGCCCAACTTTATCATTTTTAACCGAATGTCTTGGGAAAATGAACTACATTCAGAAATACAGTTAAAAATGTATAGTCACCCAAAAAAGCTGGTTTCCAAGAATTTTCCTTCAAATATACTTTAAGAGAAACCAGTTATACTTACTCGATTCTCATCTTGGAATTAAAAAATCCGAAGAAGGCTGATAAGAAGCTACCAGACATCACCTTGGCTACCTTAAAACAGCAACAGTAGACGTCATAATTCTTAAGATATGCTGAAAGATACTTGTAGAAAGTCAGAAGAAAGAATGGCTAGCACTGGACACTGAACACCACGATATTCGTTGCAGTGTCACAAGCACTTATACATCGATGATGAAACCAGGAATTCTTTCTCCTCCTGGAACTGGACACTGTTTTCCCGTGAACCGCCTTTACTCTGCACCAGCTGTAACAGACCACTGACTTTTGGACTACTTTTTGTGCTCCAACTGGTGACAAGAAGCTGGAATGAACGATCCACTTGATGTCTTAATGACCTCTTTTCTGTATACGTTGTTACCTTAAGGTTGGTCCGCACTGTTCAATGTTTAAATTCAGTAGTTAAAATATTCTTTGAATGTATACAACTGCCTTAAACATGTTGTAACTGTTAACATTCCATCCACAATGATTTGTCCGGAGAGAAAAATTTCACAACTAAAAGATAAATGGAATCCAGCGATGAGAATTTGGCTATTGGTATTTGTATTTCTACTTGTTATGTTATGACGGAAAGAAAATAAGAATGTGGTGAAGTCCTATCTGGCTAATTGGCACAGGAATGACTATCTTAAATTGAAGATCCTTGTGGCTTCAAAAATTATTTGAGAACGATTTCAACTTTGTTTAGAACAAGATAATCTACGAACCATAACAAGGTACACATTTTAGGAAAGTCTTCAGACTGCTAATAATACTTAATATAATACTTAAATACTGCTAATAATATCTATCGTAGTAAAAGATATCTGCAAGTCTGTAGGATACTAAAGAAAATACATGAAATTTAGATATGCACTCTCTTTCATTAACATTGGTCCTGCTTATCTCATCACTAGGACCCAGATAGTTATGTAAATACATGAAAGTACATATATTTACATATTTTTCCCTTAAGTACATATTCGGTACATATTTTTACATATTTATTGATATTTTCAAGCTTTGTTGCAATTTTATTCATTTTAACGTATGTGTTTATACTAGAAGTATAAAGCTAGCAGTAGACAGTCGGTCTGTCTGATCTATCGCGTTGATCTCGTGATTAGCACCTTGCCACTGCGTGTCCGTCGTTCACATGATGCGCACATTACCACTGCGTGTCCAAGTCAAGCCAACACACGAGAAAATAGTCAGTCAGCTGCAGTTGGCCGGCGTCTGTAGTTTGAACTGTTCATTGTAGTAAAAGATGCCGAAGGAGAAAACCTCACTCTGTGTAAAGTTAAAGCATTACACAGAGGAATTTAACAATTTTTCAATTGCCGGAAAGGTCCTTTTTTGCCTGATCTGCGAGGAGAAAGTTCCCTGTCCTCAACGTTTTCAAGTGTTGCAACATTTATCCACGTCAGTCATCAGGACCGTGCTTTGAAGACCACATCTCAAGGTCAGAAACGTCCAGGATCTCAGAAATCTGAGTTTGTAAGCGATCTTTGCCGTGCTATGGTTTGTGCTGATATATCCCTATCAGTAGATTAAAAAATCCAGTACTACGTGAATTTCTTGAGAAATACACACATGAAACTGTGCCAGATGAATCTACAATCAGAAAGAACTATATTTCTGAATTACATACACAAACAATAAACTCTCTTCGTTTGGAAATTGGTGTTGATGTCACATTTGGGTCTCAATTTACGAGACAACTGATGTATAGGGAAGACATATTGGAAATGTTATAGTGGGCGTGTTGAAAGATAATGAAGCGAGTAATCCTGTGTTGTTAACTTGTGAGGTGTTACCAAAATGCAATCATCAAAGAATTCCTATATATTTAATGATGCAATGGGACTTTTGTGGCCCGATGAGGTGAAACACAGCAATGTGTTCCTTCTTGTGACGGATGCAGCACCATACATGTGCAAAGCTGCCACAGCTTTGCAAGTTTTATATCCTAAAATGTTACATCTCATATGTCTTGCCCATGCATTCCATCGCATAGCAGAACTGGTTCGTTCTAAATGTTCTAATGTTGACACACACATTTCGAATACAAAAAAGTGTTTTAGAGGCTTACAACAGAGTTGATAAATTCAAAGAGCTGTTTTCTGAGCTTCCACTCCCTCCTCAGCCAATCTTAAACGAGATGAGGAAGCTGGATTGATGCTGTAGGCTACTACGCTAAGAATTTTGAATTTGTGAAACAAGTTCTCCAGCATTTTGATTCCCAAGATGCACTATCTGTTGAATCAGCCAAAGAATTATTCAATGATGTAAAACTTAAAAATGATATTCCCATTTATGCATTTCCATTAAATCCATGGAGGCATCTCGTTTAAACTCTCAGAGAGCCTTGATGTTTTCATTCTGTGGTCACTTCTCTGGGAAGTCTACAAGGGCCGGTTGAAACTGCAGTGAAGGATAAACTCTCATCCAGTTTGAAGAAAAACACAGGATTCGAGACAATCAGTGCTATTAACAGAATTCTAAGTCAAATTAGTGCCGAAGACTTGAAAATGGAGTACACAGCAGAAGACTTGTGCAAGTTGAAATATGCACCCATTACTTCATGTGAAGTTGAGCGATCATTTAGTCAGTACAAAGTCATATTAAGCGACAACAGAAGTAGTTTTATATTTGATAATTTGAAACACATGTTTATACCTTATTGCCGGGGAGCAATATGCAGGTTCCATTTGTTTTTGCTTATTTACATACCTCTCCAATTCACTATACCTAATTCAAGAACATGTAGGGCAGTTCTGATATTAGGATATTACATATTTCTTTGTATTTGAGTAGTTTAATTACATATTTCAGTATTTTAAAATACATATATATGTTGATATTTTACTAATTTTTAGTACATAACTATCCGGGCCCTACTCATCACCATCCCACCAGTTCCCTTATCATGCATACGTTGCCAGATGTAAATCTCTTAAGCGCATCTAAAATTTAATTTTTACTCTGTTACCTACTGAAATCTAAGTGTCACGTTTGCCTTTCTAATTTTCAGAATTTCTGTAGCTGTACGATAGCGGAACGTTCTGATAAGCTAATAGTTTTCTTGTTTACTATATTTTGCAAGAATATATGATTGCCTGAGCTACGCTGACTTAACTACTTATTTTCAACATATAACTTTCATTGCGAAGCTTCATTATCTCCTATCAAAATTGTAACTTGTGCTTCTTACATTATCCATTGATTTTAACACATGAAAATTATTTATTACATTTATTTCTCTATCTCTCCTACTCTTTGTTAATAAAATTGTTAAGATTATTTCTCTATTCACCCTCCTTGTATGGAGGACTTAACCCCCTCCCCCAGGATTTATAAGTCAGCACCTGGATTCATATACCAGTGGAGGAACAAAGTGTCTGGATCAGAGAGAGTATCCAGGATAGAGTAGTGGTGTAGTGTTTTAGGGCCCGTGGATGATCAGCCCAGTGCCTTGTATGCAGTCAGGAAGGTGAAGATATGAAATGAGGGTGAAAAGGAAGAGAGGAAATGTCATATGAAACAGTTAATGGAATGAATGGCAGGAGAAACCGAAGCGCCCGAAAAATATTGGCCCAGACACCCCTTTGTCTATCATAAATCTCACATGAGCGTTTGAGTGCATTAATATTACAAAACTACATGTAGTCGAGTCCATGGAATCATGCCAATATGATGCTCACTAGTTTGTGCTGGTAAGAAAATAATGAAGCAGCTTTTCCAGGCGCTGCCCCCATCCTTTATTTGTTCTATCACTCAATTTACTCCCCACCTTTCCTTGACTTCTGAAACTGAAATCGACCTGCCTTCATAGATTAATGTTTAACTGCGAGGCTTTTAATATCAAACCGTAAAGGCGGACCGTCATTGCGAAGCATGCCATCAAGCTATATGCTCAGGTGAAATGTTTCCGTACTCATCCCATTTCGCTGCTCACCTAGGAATGACTTTTGTTCCAGGCTAATGCATATGTATCGGACTTGTATTCAAATAAATAAAAGATTGAGTCACCCAGGACTGGTGTTGAACATGTATGTTAAGGAGTTTCTGCCAACATAAAATAAACTAATACATTTAAACCTCTCGCTGCTTCTCGTGAAGTTACACCACAGTGACTACCAACAGTATTCCTATTCACTAGAGTTTTCTTGGATACTCCTGTTTTATACTCACCCCACGTCCTCCATTAAACAGCGTTTTGCATGAATCCACTCACTCAGACAAGCAGTTTCGGGTCGACTAAGACCCTCATTTGCCCTTAAATCTTCAAATGTTTGATTCGCACATGCAAGCAGAAGGCACAAGTCAGTAGGGCCAAATTGCTGAGCCAGCTACACGGATTGAACTGGAACTATATGTTGCATGCCAAGACATATATCACAATGCGATGACAGCTCGCTTCCGAAGTACAAACGGATGACGCTCGGATAGAGCGCCCTTCATAAATGCAAGTCTGGACTTGTGTCTGGTCGCTAAAATACTCTGAGGTTTTGTGGAAACCAGAGCTACCAACATAGATCACACTCGCGTTGAATCTATCTACATTAGCATTTGTAACGACAGTTTCCTTTTGCATTCCCTCTGGAAGCTCATAGCGATAAACCATCCTCCAGGTTCGCATGTTATAAGCTGTCATTTGCAACCAACACCACTCATAGTCGCCACGGAAATGTTTTAAACTGTGAAGCTTCCTGAACCAAAAATAGTAATTTGCATTTGAACATAATTTTAAGCATATTTCAAGTACACTACACGGAAGAACTTCAAGAAATTCCTCCACCCCACTTTACCCATTGCAAAGAAAATGTATATTCATTTTTTATTCAAACGATTTTCAATTAAAATGTGTTTTGAAGATATTTATATGAGAAATGAAATGTTTATTTTAAATGTTTCTGTAAATAGTCCTTGCAATTTTTTCATTCTGGATGAGTGTTGTAAAATTGGTAACCCGTAAGGGTTAGACAAAATATTACTACACAAAAAACAATTTTCGTTAAAGCACATGATTTATAGAATTTTTATTTCTATGTTCCTTTTCCTTTCATTCACAATTTTTTAGATATTCTTGGCTATTTGATTTGAATTTTCAAATAATTATGCTCTTTTTAAATATAAGTCGCTATTTGTTGTTTTTCCTCGCAGGTGTACAAGGAGCATGGAATTTCAACATCATCAATGGCGATTCGTTTTTAAAACTTTTAGGTTTAGTCTACTGTATCCTTTTATCTAGAATGAATATGTATATGCATCTTTAAATTACGCAAAAATGAAGCTAGTAACAGTGAAGCAACAAATACTACCCAAGTATAATTATTTGTAACAAAAAATTCACTTATCTGTAAAGAAATTGGTGGAAATTTCAAGAAATTGTGCGATCGCGATTTCGTAAACACTCGTTTACATTATTATCAATTACACTCAATCTCGTTGTTACCAACGTTACGGTCACTAGAAGTCACTACATTCCTGCCAGTACCACCAAACGATAAAAATGAAACAAATTTAAAGACAGAATCGATTGTCGGTATTTCAAAATTCATTGTGCGATTTCTGTTTTTTAAAATAAATATTTTTTCCACATCATTAAATCTATCGGACCATTTAAAGCCATTTTTGTACAAAAGCCACAAACAAAGTTGCTCGCATTGTCGACTTGACAGTACATTTTATGGATCTGTAGAGAATAAACAATGTGTAACTATACAAAACTAAACACAGTGTTCTCTGCAGCATATAATTCCCTACCAAATAACATTAAACGCATTGCCAAAACGTAACGTTTTAATTTTCACCCAAAACTTCCACTTAAAAACGTCATTACTTAGGGACCAATGTATTATTACTTAATCACATTATCAATTAATACAAATAAATAAAAGCCATTAGTCAGGAGTGAAACAGATGGACTGTCACCAATGAAGTTTAAACCAATTGGAGTATAAAAAATTCTGTACCTTACAGTTTTCCTCCTTCTGCATTCAACTTATGCTATGTTTTTGCTGGCCATTATGTTGTTAGTAAAGCCATTACTTTTAAAGTAAAAATAAGATGCTCATATTGGGTAGAGAAAGCACCGAAGCGTTGTGTTATCGGCACACTGAAGTTGCTTTTCCTATTTTATGTTGGGTATTTTATATGTGCATATACATTTCAATCTGATACCAACCTACCAACCAATAAGATTATATATAATTTGATATTTCATTAGTTCACGACAAGAAGATAACTAAATTGCATTTTAGTCTGATAACACTGCAATCTTGGCAATTGAAAACCAGGATTTTACTCTGCACTGTTACCCCAGCCTCTCTGAAGGGTTTATGGCTGCTACATCTCGTGCATTACTGCTAAGTACTCGTCGAATGAACAGAATATTAAGAAATATACCAAACCCGTGGTTTATTTGCGGTTTTACTTTTCTGCAGTTTGATAAATTCATATTAAATAATAAGTTTTCTATCACATTTACCTGATGGTAAAGGTCGAAAAGTTGAATCAGTGAAAACCTAAGTACCTCGGTCGGAATTCGAAACATTTGCCGCATTCCTTGTAAATACTCTCTTGCTGATCTACCATGATACACCCAAGCGCTCATAGAACTTCATTCGTCTGATTAAAGGTATCGTGGTGAGTCTCCTAACAAAATGAATGACTCAACAATACATGCTTTAAGTTTAGATTTTGTCACTTTGCTGAAATGCACATTGCTGAGAAGAAGTTTAATATTATCATGTACTTTCAAACAACAAATTATAATATTTCTTATAAACGATGGTAATTGCTAATTGCCAGAGTGATGAATTATGGGTTGACCTTGAACTAAACACACAAATTATCTCAACGCCAGAATCACACTTTCTATATCAAAAAATTCGAAAGGGTTAATAAATCTGGTGGAGCATTTGGCATGAAGCCATAAAAATGACAGCAAGTGTAATATTTTTGCGATCCAATTATTTAGTGCAATTAAACTGAATTGCTTGAACATCTATATGGTACACCAGTACCGTCTAGGCTGCATTTAACGTTCACATACTGGGATCGATTTTTAATCGTCTAGATTGAAAGCTCCGAGGAAAGCGTAGCGCTACACTGAAAATAAAAAGCACTCCAATGCCAACATATTTTGTTCGTCGAGTAAATCAGGCTCCCTGAGGAATTAATTTTGTCTTCGTTCTCCAGCTAGGATGAGAGCTTCTTGATCATCCAATTGTCTGACGAGGACAGAAGCTGGATCGAAAGAGATTACGAAGAGGAGGTTTCAGAGAAAGATAGGTGGCTTACACAAACACTCCCCTTCTCTAGTCATCCCTTGCTGAAGATATCGGTAGTACTACAAAGCTCACAGAGCAAGTCTTCCCTTATTGAGGGGTCCGAAAGAATGGCGATTATGTTCACACTTCCACCATACCATTCGGTGCCTTTACACTCTTGAGTTGAGCTACAAAACACGCCTTGCTTTTTGAAATATCAGTATTGGATTTCTCAGGCTTAAATGAAGTAATTGAATACTCCATTACAGTTATATACAAGGCGCAATTGGATGTTATCAAAAGCAAAAAAAGATATTAGTTCCGATGTTATTCTGTATCCCCTAATTTTGTAAACTATCAATTATTAAGCATTGTTCCTGGAAGTTAGGTACCTTTCGAAAGAACTTTAACAATGAAACATTCATTTGAAAATGAAATACTGTCAAGCAGCATTCACAAAACTCGCGATTATTTTGTGTTGTAATAATATTAGTGTACGTTAAGACTGCACAATGTTTTAAGAGTGAAGTGAACAGAGATAAATCATATCTACAAAAAGCAAGGTGCAATTATTTTGAGTTAAATCGGTGAAAGATATATAAACAAATAAATGTATTAATAGTTTATCTTATCGAATTTTAATTATGGCAATACACGATCTCTACCATAATTATTCATGTAAGTAGGAGCCAAAAATAGCTTCGAACCGAGAGTTTTTACTTTTCTAAAGCTCTACCAATGTGCTATAAACATATAAAAGTGTAATAGCCAATAGTTATTCAAATCATATATTAAATGTACTTACGTGTTGGAATAAAAGAATATCTATTTACCGCTCACACAGGTTTCTCTCGTCCACGGCAGGATCGAGCTTTCCATCTTTATCCGTCTGCATGTTTTCCGTGCGATCTAAGCAATACTCCGATCGGCCCAAATTTTGGAAAATTTTTATATATGACCCTCCGACCTAGTTTTTATCCATCTAGTAGATAAGGATAAATTATATGGGTGGTTTCAATAAGATTCTTCCACTGTTCATACAACTGGGGACTCCAAAAATTGGTGAAATACTTTGAAGATGATGATTTGTGCTGGTGTATGATCATCTAGCTACATCCTGTGATGTTCAGTTTCGAGATAGTCTGAGGTAACATGGTGGCTGAAATCGTAAACACGGTAGTGGCTGAATGAGATCATTTCTTTCGGAATCGCCTTAACGTCACAGTGCCTCTTCAGCTAAAGGAGGACACATTTGCAGCGTTGGCTATAAAACAGGATTTAATAGTCTTTAAATAGCGAGGAAAGAATATAGACAGGACCGGCAGGGTCATTTCTAGTTACCGAGATACAAAACGTGCTGAAAATGATAGATATATTTTGGAAGTCTTGTATAAAATATTAAATTTGTTTGTCCTCAAGCTATATACTTAAATCACAATGAATTCACCCTCCATGTTTAAAACAAGTTCAGTAAGTTAACTTTTGAGGGTAGGTGCTTTTCTAGGCGCAATTTTCAGCCTCAGTTTCAACTCTGGAGGACTAAAGAGTATAAATCAAATGCGAAGCAGGACATTAAAGAGTACAAAATGTTAGAGAAGATATGACTTGGATTGCTCATTTTATTAAAATCCAAAGGAATAGAGATTGTCAAACATATAACTCCTCTCAGAAACAGAAGTTAAGGCAAATAAAAGGCAGAGCATATTGGATTTTAGTTTTACATATAATGACATCTCGGTATTGTCTGTTCTTAGGATTTATCCTGTACATTTTCCTGATACTCTCTGAGGTCTTTTGAAGTAGAGTAAACGAAATTTACTTATTGAACCGTGTTCATTGTATGTCCATTTTCAGTTGGTGGCACCGCAGGTTATATGTATTGCTATCTTGTGGTTCTCCTTTGGTTGCACATAGGTCCACAGTTTTTACTTTTGCTACGAAAATGGATTGCAAACTCAGATATTAGAGCACTGCTTATAAAATTTCCGTTTATCGTTACATGGAATGTTAAATGCGTATACATGCATGACAGGGTTGTCTTAACTTATTATTTAGATGTATGAACACAAATATTCCTCCGGTTAAGATGCTCTGCCCGGTTCTCCCTGCATTTGTATTTGCCATGGTTTCGAGACTTTCTTATCGAGTATTGTCAACATCATTAAAATTATTAGGGTAAAGATTAGTGTAGGTGCGCTTAGTTTACATGCTTCATTTTATTGTGACATTGGTTGTATCTTCCCCTCTTAAACCATAAAACAACGCATGTTACTGCCTACGCTTTTAGAGATAATCATAAATATTAATATAGTACTCTTAATGGTTAATAATTTAAGATGTTTAGGTATTCACACAATCCATGCACTGACACGGACTCGTAGTTCAAATCCTGCCAGTACTGTCTTCTCTTACGGGGCTTTTTCAAGTTTTTCTTAGACCTCATAACTAAAAAATGACTCGGATATTCTAAACTTGAGCCTGGAACGTTTTATCACGTTTTTCCAAATAATCGTCGCTTCATTTCGTATGTGATGCTCTATGTAGTAAGGATTGGGGCTATACAAGAATTTTTAGTAATATTTGTTACCTATACACCTATCGATAATAATTGTGTTAAATTATTACATAGCTGCTATTTACATTCTGTTAATCCAGATGGAACAAGGAGCCCTCCCATAAAAACAAATAATACGCGTACGAGACCAGAATTGAGTTATTTCACAGAAGCATTAGACATTTAGGGGTATTTTTACAAAACGGAGATTTAGTCATCTTTCCTACATTTATTTCCTCCTGTCGGAGTGCATTCCTCATGCATAGTAATCCTCCAAATTCTAAGTCAACATAAAACATTAAAAGAAGCAGCATACCCGTGATCCACCAGCCGTCGAACCTAGAAGGAGAAAAGGGTTTCTTTTTCCTCGGACGCATCTCATTAAAATCGTTACCGCAAAGTCCTGAGGAACTGTTGGGAAGGGAAGAGGTACCCCAAATCGTGCCGAGCTGATCCCTCTAGGGCTTGTACGGATAAATAGGTTTGCCAGTCGTGTGCAGAATTTCATAATAAAAAGGTAGGAGTGGAGAGCTGAACTACGTGAGTGCGCGGCACTGCTGTACTGGCGTATTTTTGGGATCCCCAACTGAATGGTCAAGTTTCTTATGCATCTTGGCAAGCAGTTTCTCATTTTTCTTATGTTGATCAATTTAATGTTGAATGTTATGTTTAAACGATATTTCGTTTTAATGACTCCGTACAATTAAGATATTTGCTTGTATATTTATATTTAGACTATGAGGGTTTCAAATACATTTATATAAAAAATAAACTAAATTTAACATTTTGTGCAAATTTATACCTATTTGTTTTTGTACAATTATAATGTCTTCTCAGGAAATAAAATTGTAGGAAGTTGTCTTTTATACCTATTGTGCTGAATGCAACTGTAGCAATACTATTGCAGCACTTTAAAAAAAGTGTTTTTGTTGGTTATATTATCTAAAAAAATAAATTGTGTAATGTCAAAAATAAAACGATGCGCATTTATGTGAAAGGTTGCATAATTAACTGTAGCTTGCGTTTCTTTTCAAAAACTCTATAATACAGTTAAAAAGACTACGTATACATGGATTAAACAATTGAATGGAATTGTTTTGAACAGATGAACAATACTAACAGTTGAGTTCTTTTGTTTAAATTGCATTCCGCATCCTCATGCTGAATCTGTGGTTGAATGGTACTATATCCGGAGTACCTATTCATAATTTCCTATCATAAACACTTTTTTTTGTAATTTACGTCCTCCAACGTTGTCATATCGGACGATGAATGGAATGGATGAAATGATGCTCAAATGAGCCCAGAGTCCATAGAGCTTAGTTATCCGACATTCGTCTTTCAGGATAAGGGAAAACCCCGGAGAAAGCCTTATCCAGGTAACTCGCCCTGACCGAAATTCGAGCTCGGGACCTCTTGAACGTGAGGCAGACACGCTGTCCTCCACGCTACCGAGGCGGGCATAAACATTAAATTGCACCTGATGTTTGTTGAACATCTTGAGTAACGGATTCTGCATGCATAGTCTGGAGGGCATGCAACTTGGCCACCTCGGCCTATCCATTACTGCCCTACTTTTTCGGCTAAGATGATCTCGAATGACAAGTACAAAGTGATATCTTGCACAATCCGTGTAACCACATTTCTTGATAATGTTCAGTGGTACCTCTTGCAAAAACTCATCTTTAGAAGCGGGAGATTTAAATATTTGAATTAACTATCTCGGAAGTGGTACGCATCCGAAATTGCGTTTTTCTTCAATAGAGCATTGCTTATTCTCTTTTAGAAGTCTGGCAACTTTATTAGAATTTCCAAACATCCTTTAAGGTACCGAAATATATTCATATATCTGTACAATAAATGCAATAGAACAAGGTACGTAGTTCCTTATGAATGGTCTTCATACTTTTTCTTTTGCGATTGCTCCACGTGAAAAGGAATCCTGATTATTGGAAGAATGGAATACAGAAGCAATTTCCTTGTATTAAAATAAGATAATCATTTAAATTTCGTTGCACGCTTTTTATGTGCAAGCAACCCATATTCCTGATTTATTCCTGGTTATATTTTAAACGTGAAAAGCGAGCTATTTCTTTATAGTGGAGTAAAAACTGGAGGAATATCATAATCAGTTACACATTGACTTGCCTCATCCTGAAGCTCAATAATATTGTGCTATTTTTGGTAAGACAATAACATGAAATTCAATTTCCAAAACTGGATACTCGTATTTTTAATCTTTTAGGGAAGGCTGTACTCAAAACACTGGAACGCAAATGTTCCTTTACATTCGCAAAATTGTTTTGAATACACATGTCTGTAGTGCAACAGTCCTTAAACGTTTCTCTGATTTTGCCATCCATCTCCTGCTAATTGGGAAAATGATTTCAGCTTAGTAATTCACCAGTCTAAAGTAAAAAGATATACACTACCTAATTATGTAGTAGATGTTTCAGAAATTGTTTTGCCATAAAGTTGAATATGTTAGTTAACAAGACGCAAATTTAGACTTATTTTATTATGTCTCAGTTATAAAAATTTCCAAACTTTAAGGCTCCTTCCGAAATGTGAAAGTTATTAATTTCATTTGTTATACGTTTCCTCGAAACTTCAATATTGTAATCAAAATTATAGCTTTTTCAGAAAAAAATGGCTTTCTATTTCAAATAAAATCATATTCTGAGAGTGCAATTCGAGTTTTAAATGATTAAATTGGAACTCGAAAGACGGTCACTTTTCTCTAACTTAAGTACCAATGCTGCACCGCTGAGTTCTGCACTCAAGCAGCTAAACCCGCGTTCAGTTTTCCTCAATTCATGTATCCGGGTGAACCTCTCAAGGCTGTTTCGAGCCGCACTATCTTACAGATTACACACCTATCTTCATGATGTTGGGGTGAGTGTGTCTTTTGACTTAGAGGACCAGAGTATGTATCTCGCGTGGGGTGAACTGCTGAATAAGTTTTTCTCCAGGATTTTTCTTATTCATATAAGGTAAATAGTGCATAACTTGCTCCGCATCAGATAAGTCACAAATCTATGCAAGCGTAAGATTTGTTGATGTAGTCGGACCTTATTTGCAAATAGTGTGAACTGCAGGCTAATTTATTTGTCTAATCACTTTCAGGTTTACATTACTACTACTAAGATGCTGCTATGTTTTCTTGTGTTGTTGATAATACTGCGTAAATAGAATACGCGTGACATAAGGAATAATATAAGACAGAGGAGTAACTTTGCGCCTGAAAGATCCTCCGCTTTTCTTCTTCTCTGTTTTAGGCTGTAACACTGTTTCATTTAAGGAAGGAAACATACATCTTTTCTTCGTTCTTCCTCTGATACTTGTGCGAATGTCCTAGGCGATACGTTGAACTTTGTGAAATGTCATGCGTGAGACATGCTTATTTCACTCTTGAATTCTTATATTTACTCAGTTTTCTCTGACTCGGCCGACAGAATTTCTGCTTCCCACCCACCTGACGCGTGCTGAATCTCGACAGAGACGAGTTGCTTCACTGAGGTTTCTCCACAGTTTTTCATCTGAAAAGAGACAACTTTACAGGTAACCTTGCACGCATTCAGAGTAATGGCACACACATTTCAACTAAGATGTCCCCTCGTACTGAACCTTTAAAACTCGGAAAGCCTTTTTTGCGTAAATGTACTTCTGGAATACTCTTTTAATGACTAAAAAGTAGGAAATAAAACATGAAAAAATTCAAATAATCCTAAATTCCATAAATGAAAGAAATATATGTTCTTTATATATTAATTCACGTAATCTAAACTGTAATATTATAGTCTTCATCGCTGTTCTTGAGCTCTGTGAAGAAAGAAAAAGTGGAGGACGAAAAAGGTAAAAAGCATTAATTTGTAACTAGTATTGATCACTTTTACCCTCTTGAATTTTCGTAGATATGTCGTCATATATTTAAAGTAAATTTGATGTGATATTTTTATGTAACTACATTTAAACAAAAAGACGAACTCTGGCAGAGGGTCTAATTTTCCTTTAATGAAGGAGATATTGATACAGTGTCACAACAACAACAAAAAGTATTTGAACACTGTGCATTTATTATAAAAATTTGATCCTTAAGAAACAATAAATAAGAATGTAGTTATTTTCATTGGCCACACGTGAATTCAACATTAACATTTATCTAAACTATTTTCAACATTCTCCCTCACACTGAACCCAAGGTTCTCCAACATTTTTATCGTAGTAGCACTCTGTACAAACTGCACATTAGTTACTTAGATTATTCCATGATAGGGACTTCCGCACATCTCTGTGGCCTGTCTGCCTGAGACTCTGTGGCCTCCTGTGCCTCCTTTACTTCATCCCTTCCTACTGGAGGAACTATTAGCCACAATAAATCTGCGTATGCCGCAGTGCGCGAGGTGTCACCCTTTGTTGTCCACATTCTACTTGTTCAGCTGGGTTGATGAACTGAAGCCCCCCCCCCCTATATCTTGACGTCGAGCAATTGGTAGACTAATTTTTATGACGAAGGGATTCTTTCACTTACGATCCCTCCCACTGTCGCTATGTCTGGTTCACACCAATTTACACTGATGGTCAATCGGTGATAAAAAATATATTAAACTTTATATCGGCTTTGGGTCTCCTACATTTTCTTATCTCTAGACAATACGCAACAAAGTTTACATTGCGTTACTTATTTAGCAGTACACTAAACAGCAATACATTATCAAATATAGATTGTATAACAGTGGCATGTTATGTACCTGTCCTTTGTTTAACACAAACGTAAATAACGAATTCCAATATAATACCCAACCATATCCTGACAATAAATACCTTATAGACACGTTGCACATAATTCTAGCTTTTTCCGTGCCCCCTGTCAATCTCGCCTAAACCATCTTGTATTTACTTTCCTGAAGCTGAGTTACATTATAGATTACTGTGTCTGTAACAGATAGCTACAGCATTTATATGTACTTCATCGTAGCTGAGATATGTAGAGCGGTCGTTTGGCCGGGCCCTGATCGCCTGTATGCTTGCTCCGTTCGCTGTCCATTCTAGAACTCCCACTTTACTTATAAATAATTTGGATATTCACTATAAAATAAGTAGTGTTGAAACTGGTGTCTACCTGCATTGAGATAGGAATGTCACTCAGTGGCTATTCTGTAGGGTTTTTATTTCACTTTGCGTTGCAAATCTCTGGTGTAACTAACAAACAAAATAAGAGACATTTACTTCTCCATGGCAGCAATATCAGGTATGTTCCATATGTTATGCTGGGTAAATGTATTTTAAAAGTAAATCTGATGCTCCAAGGACAAAGAAACAGTTTATAGTTCATTACAAAATCCCCTTATGACAAAATTAAAATTACATTTCCATGCAATGAGAGAATAAAGTAAAAAGCATGACCAATAACATAGTACTTACTATATTTTTAATATCCGCTGCATAATACCTCCAAAACTGGCTTCATTCCCGCCAAAAATACTAATTGTTTTAGATATTTAGTACAACAATTGAAACTGTATGATGTTTAATTTTACATATGCTTTGGAAAAGTAAAACTGGTTTTATAGATTCCAAAATGCTTCTCCATTATTATCTCGCCAATCATTTGTTGATAATGGACATGAACGTCGCTTGAATGCTGAGGATTCACGTAAGGAGAATTTGTCTAACAGTTTGGGCACCCTCAAGGCAATGAAGAAGATTTGTATGAAGGTGCAGTGGGATTCAAACATGGCACATAACACTAGTCGCGCTCCCCCTCCGTTAAATGAGCCGAGTAAGGGTTAAGATAGCCTTGTTTATGTACACATATATTTAATTTTCCCGGTGGCGTAACACTTAAGAGACGGAGTGGCCGTATTCACGTATTTATGAAGAACGGACCACAAGCCGCCTCATTTAATATCCCATTTCCTCCTCTCCAGTGTATCCCTGGAGATCAGCTCTTTGCTGCAAGCAATTAAAATATCGAGAACAGGCTTGCCGACCCATCCTTGTACAGATAATATCTGTTTCAAAAGTTGACCAACGATGTGCTTGCCTGTATAAAATGTGTGTTCTACAACTTGAGGTCATTAACTTCAGTGCTGAGCAAAAGAACGTCAGGCGTCAATTACAAACATAAAACTCGCAAAAGCTCGAGTACCTCTAGGGTCTAGCAGATAGTGGTGCTAGTCTATACATCAGATTTTCCAGGATATGATACAAATGGAGTAGTTGAATTATCTTTAATAACGGTCATTCACTATAATCCATAGAACCCCAGAGTCTGGAAACTAAAGGTATGCATTATACACCGCGACAAAATCCAGTGTCTTATACACTAATTGGGGGGGGGGGGGGGGGAGTTAAACATCAAATGCCATTAGGAGACCCGTTATAAAACTTTTAAATATCACTCAATTGAAAATATTTCAATCTACATCATCACCTCTCTCTCTCTCTCTCTCTCTCTCTCTCTCTCTCTCTCTCTCTCTCTCTCTCTCTCTCTCTCTCTCTCTCTCTCCATCTGATCTACTTAAAATTAATTCATATTATTGGTACACTTAGAACAATTCATAAATATACACTTCCATGTTTAAACCATTGTACATTAATAATACCTTTTTATACGCATTTCTGAATTCTTCTTCCGGATTCTATATAGACATACTTTTCAAAAGTCTTTCAATGTTCTTATTTTGATATTTTTCTTTTATCCATACATTTCCGAATAATTCTCGAGGATTCTATATAAATATTATTTTCAAAAGTCTTTCATTGTTCTGATTTTCCTTTAGTTTCCTTTCTTTTATCACTTGTTTAGTTTTAAATTTCACTGCACTGTCACTACACTGTTTATACTTAAGCTATACATTTAAAGTATCCTGTTTATACTTAACCTATACATTTTACAAGTTTGTGTTTCTTTTCATTTCACAATTTGTTATGGAAATTTTAGGTACTTTAGCTTGACTTCCCACCATTTACAAGGCAATTCATCATCCCACAACGTACTTAGAAAATACAAAGGAATTTGGCGGACTTTTCCATGTTCGAATGTTCATGGGAATATTTGGGAATATTTTGTCCACGTGTACTATTTTCCTAAAAACTTGAGCAAATTCCTAAGACAAAAGAAAAAAGACAGATAATGTTGTATGGTTGTTTTGTAACACTGGTAACAACGTCCATAATACACTGATCATACACCTTTCAGCGTGGCTGATAAACAGCAAAATGATCTATTGCAAAGAGCCTAAGGAAACATTCGGGTTATTATTGAAGTTAGCAAGCCTACCGAGCTAGATCACTCTGGATAAAGCCAATGAACTCAAGAACGTTTTGCACCTACCGTGAATACGCACATTACTTTACATCTCCCGATAAGTTTGATAGTTCTGTTGGGTAATAAGGCTTTCTCTGAATGTGTGGTCGAACGTACTGAAGTTCCACTGTACAATGCCAAAGAGCCATGTAAAAATTCAGCAGACTTGGAGGCTTATTGAGATGTATAAACCAGACAAAACTTCATGGGCAGAATGTGGCTGTTGATATACATGGTGGGCTTGATCCTATGAAGTGTCCTGGCCCGCAAACTCAAAACTGGCTTTCGTCTAATTAAAATCACCTCTATGGAATATGTATTTGAAGGTTGCTCGATGCTTCTTTTGCCTTGTGTGGTCAGTATTCCGTCGGCCTTAATTACCTTATGAACCAATTTCATCTACGCTTGGAGAGATAGAGCATGACGTATACCTACCTATTTATGACGTCTCAATGGGTTGCAGTCTTGTTAGCCTTGTAAAAGCTAGCCCATGTACATATTTTAATTAAAAGCTCCCGCTTGAGCAGAGAACATTCCCGTGTCGGATGTTACATTTTAAAAATGAAAAACCAAACCGCATTGGACTATTTTAGAACGGTAACTACCTTTTACTGGGACTTTTTGCAATACTTTAGATCTGTTGAACCAAACAAAATGCATAAAATGTAATCGCTATGTAGACTATTGTTGTACTTTTTATTTAGTGTTTTCCCTCCATAGCCTGCCTCGGTAGCGTGATGGTAGCATGCCTTCCTCACGTTCAAGAGGTCCCGAGTTCGAATCTCGGTCAGGGTGAGTTACCTGGATACGGATTTTTGCGGGGTTTTCCCTTATCTTGAAAGACAAATGTCGGGTAAGCTCTATGTTCTATGGCCCCTGGGCTCATTTGAGCATCATTTCACCCATTTCATTCATCGTCCGATATGAATTAACGTTGGAGGACGTAAAATTACAACAACAAAAAATCCCTCCATAATTCTTTAGCTAATGCATCTGTCTATAATATGTTGTAGTTCTTTCAGCCCTATACACATTTTCTCTCCACCTATCTATTTTGTCTTATTTTTCTTTTCCTACTCCTTTATTTTGGTTCCCATAATATCACTTATTTTCAAAGACTTGCGTCATTCATTCCTATTACGTACCCACAGCATTTCAATTATTTTTCATCTATACTTTCTACAATATAGCCACTTTCGTTATCTTATGTACATATTCATGTTTCTCCTCCATTTTCTAGCCTCTCGTCTCCAGAAGCCCATTTTAGTGGTTGTAAGTTTTCTGTTAGTGCTGTATTTATCATCCACGCTTCCGCACCATAGAACTTCGCTATGATCAGTATTGTTTAGCATATTGTTTTGTTTTTGTTTTTCTTTAAAATATTGCTGCTCTACTAGCTGCAGTATCAGTGTAAATATAAAATTGACTATTCCCTCTGCCAAACAGTAGTGGATGTTCATTCTCTCAATAATGAGCCTTAGCCTATAAGTTGTTTCGGGTAAGCACAAGGCAGTGAGCTTTGAATACAACAATGTCCCTTTTGTTCTGTGCCTACTTTTGAGGATTGCTTTGAGGATTGTTTCTCTGTTTAATTATTTCCAATTGTCAATAACAATAAAATGACAAATCAAAATAAGCACATGAAAATGGATATACTGTTATTTTGGGATATAAATTAGTCAACCAGGGTTCGGGGTTCGATTCTCGGCTATATGGTGGGAATTATTCTTTAGTCAGAATAAGAAAGTATGAATGAGTGTAGGTATGTGTGTGAATTTAAGTAATAATTAGAAACTCAGTGTCTCAAAAGTTAAAAGAAAGAAAGAAATAGGGCCTCTGATATGACATTAAATGTTAAAGGAAAATAAATTGAAATCCTAGTCGAGTATAAAAAAGATCCAGCTCGGTTTTTAAGGGTGAGTTTTAGGATGAGGTTTTGTGTAGAACAAAATACACTGTAGTGAAGCTTTATAACGCTGTACTAAACGTGGGTTCAAGAGAAAAGCACTGATATAGGTAGTGAAGCAACAACACTTATGTAGCTTAACTTCTTTACCTCATACTTCTAGAATATGCTGAGAAACTTCCCTCTTCTGGCTTTGCTGCTGGGGAAAAATATATAAGCAGCTTACTGAAATATGAAGCCGACTTCTAAGTAATATAGGACTTAACGGCAGGTATAATTATAGAACGGCATTTTCAAGTATCGCCTATTAACAGAATTATAAGCGGTTGCCATAAAACTCATTTTTTAAATAAACTCTACATTTTTGTGATATAATATAACGGATTTTATACTGTAAAATTTGAAAGTAAATATGGCAGGGAGCAACCTTAAATTTTGTCGAGTAACCTTACGTGATAAAGCATTCATTTATGAAGGATTTGTCAGTAAGGATAGTTATCCAATGAAGTATCTTTGTCATTCATACGGTAGCATAAAAATTTGGTTTGCGGAATTAGAAAAGAAGATATCGGCGATGAACAACCGATTTGGGTGCGTCCATTCCCGAAAATGTAGATAATGTGTGAGTGATATTACTTTGGAGCTTCGACGACTTAGTAGAAACGTAAAGCACAAGTTTTGAACATCTCCTATGAGCGCATATTTAATATCGTACAGTTCGTACCTATATCAAATCTGGGTAGGGGAACACTCGCTGCTAAATAAATTTCAAAATGCCTGAATGCTGATCAAAAACAACTGGGAGGAAAACTTCGGAGCCCATTTGTATTTATTAAGATGATTCTTCCACTTTTTAATTGCCTAAACAGAAGTTCCGTTCAAAAATTGGTAAAGAAGTTTTGAACATCAGTTATTGACACAAAGAAGAAATTGCAATGACATGTTTGTAAGGTGAAGCGGTGAGAGGACATTATTCTGACATGAACCACAAATTACTGACTAAACTTCGAAGAAAGAAGAAAATCTCTCCAATGCGTGTCTTTTGGTACGTCTATGTAGGTGATCACAATTTTCTGACTGCGGTGCAGAAAATTAATGAAGTGGCTTATAATCTGTTGAATCAGACACCCTTTTCATCATTTATGCCATTCGAATGTTATATACTATATTTATCTCCAAAACTGAAAATATATTTAAAAGGGAAGAACTTATCACTGGAGTTATATGTGCCATGGAGGAGTGATTCGCAGAGAAAAGAAAATCAGTTCGATTTTCTATGTTAGGTGAAGAAGTTGCTAATATTCTTTTATGTAATTGTTTTGGTTTGCAAATACCGCCTCACTTTACTGGGAAATCACATTTCAGGTTACTAAAATACTGAAAGTGAAAACTAACGTACATCTAAAGCTAGCTTGCCAAACCTCATGTGGTTCTTAACGCAAGTTAAGTGAATCTCTACTTTACCCATATCTTCAGAAAATTTAGTGATGCGCCTTAAAGAAGTGTGGAATAAATAATATCAGGTATAACACGCAGCTATAACCTTGTTTTCTTGCAAAAAAAAATTAAAAATAGACAGTGTTTCTCTTTCGTGTTCTAAAAAAAATGTTAGAACAGATTACGTAAAGAAAGGGATATCTAGCACCTCGACCCGCAAGGGATTTTTTGTTCATACACTCAGCTTACAACTCAGCAAGCTCACTGAGATTATATAGAGAAATAAAAACAACCTGGGGGAGGGAAGGATATAGTATAGATATATGTAGTAAGTTAGGGCGAGAAGGTTTTGCTTGGGCGAGAACAGGAATGAGAAACTTGAAAGGTATAGGTCAAGAGAGGGAGCTAGATAAATGTCCATTGTGTGAGAAGAGAATGCAGATTTCCATTGTATATTAAATTGTAGTCAAACAAAGATATGGAGAGAGCAGGCTTGGCTACGTAAATGGGACAGTTTGGGGGGGGGGGGGGTGAAGTAGTAATTAGAAAAATGTTTTCAGTAAAAGGAGAAAAGAACAGGAGAAATATAGGGAATTATTTAGGGAAAGTTAAAGAGAGATGGCTAAGAACAATTGAAGAGAAAAATGTAGAGTGGGATAGGTGAAATGGCAAAAAGTGTAAAAAGGAGCAGAGGGCCTCCAATACATAAAAACCTAGGGTTAGGTGTATGGGGACTGAATTACTATTCAATGGTGGGCGACATGATAACATGATAGGATTTTCAGGATTTAGGAATATATGGAATATTTCAGTATGGATTTTATAATTGTAATCTTGATTTTGTATTTCCATTTGTTGATGTAAAAGGAAATAAATTACTACTATTACTATTACAACTCAGCAGTGGAGGCACCCCTTGATAAAGCCGGAAAGTTCCAAATCGCAAGCCTGTGCACCACCTTCCCACCGTCGAACGACAAAAGTCCCGTAGCCAACATGAAAAAAGGGATTTTAAATGACAGGAAAATGGAAGAGAAGAGATCCTTGATATAAAACACCACCCAGCATTCACCTTGTCGACCAGGGAAAACCACAAAAACTCATGATCAGAGTGGTCAGCTACGAGGAATCGAATCCTGTACCTTCTGAATGTGAACCACTTGCATCTCAGAACTATTTCGCTCGATTATAAAAAATAAAAAAAAAAAATGTGACAGATTTCTACTAAGTTAATATTTAGGTGCTTATTAGTGTTTATGGTAGTGTGCGGAAATACAATAATAGCGTACATCTGTGTTATGTGAGTAATTATTTTAGATTAGTTTCTTATTATTGCATTGTAAGTGTAACTGATAGAAAAGTTGACATCCAAGAATCTTACTATAACTGTGCATAATACTCCTATGAGCAGTGTGATCAAATTGATCTTGATTAAATAAATTTCAGAAAACACTCGAAAATTCATTAGTATTTTTTTTAAAACCAAAGACGCATCATATGGGGGGATATGCTTCTAAGCTAAACACTGGTACCTTGTAGTGATCACTTGTGTTTTGAAGTGAATATACTTGCATAGTATGTGGGTAAACAGCCAGTAGCGTGTTGTACAACTTCCCAGTCTAACCATGTTAATCCTAAAATAAAACTTCGCAAAGCGGAAAGGAAGCTGCTCAAGTTACCGTAGGGCAATTAAGAGAAGTGAGCGAGAGAGACAAATCTTGGGAGTTTGTTTTGTTTTACAATTGCTGTAGAAAGATACAGCTATTCATTCATACTTTTACTAACTCACCTGGCACTAAAATTATTTTGATTTTAACGTTTCCTTTTTATCTGCTTTTAAGTACTAATAAGCTTAAAAAAGCTGTTAAAGCTTTAAAATAAAACAATAGCTCGGATTAGACTTTAACGGAGGATAATACAGCAGTGCCCCGTTTTGAGAACTTCTCCAGCTGATCCATGTGGCCGAGTGGATTATCACTGGGGAAACAAGTGGGTTTAAAAAGCGGTGGTTCAAATTTCGTAACGTGATAAACTTTTCTTGTTGAATTTATCTACACTTAATTCTTTATTGCCTCAGCCGAAAATATCCAAACTAACATGAATTTTATGTAAGTATTACAGGGATGCGTCGTAAAATAATTTTATTCGTTTAATGTTCACTAAGGAGAATATCAGAAAAATTACTTACAATGCTTCCAGATTCATTTTAGCAGAGGCAATGAAAGGTGTTTGTATACTTCAAACACTTTTGTGTGCAGAAATATAAAAAAATGAAGCCTAGGACTACAAAGAAGGTGAGTAGTGAATGAAGGTCTTGATACCAATGAGATACTGAGGTTCAGCTGATTTTAAATTCTAGTCTAGTTAGGTAATGTGGCACCATAACCATTCCTGTTTATTATAGCCCTTTAACATGCCTTTTAAGTCTCTGAATGGAATTTCAAGGTAATCAGTACATAGTATAAGCTACATTATATGTAAATGCTGTTAGCAGTAATAGTCCAACATCATCTGTGACTGTACGACCAGTAAGAGACATGTCTCTATCCAAAATGGTTATGGTAACCCATTGCTTCTCTGTGTAGCATGACTGTACCGTGAACATGCACTGCATGTATGGCCTTGCAGATGGGAATAAACTCTCCGAGTTTGAACCGGCGATCTTGGGAACCAAAGACTAGCCTGTTATTGAGAGAGAGAGAGAGAGAGAGAGAGAGAGAGAGAGAGAGAGAGAGAGAGAGAGAGAGAGAGAGAGAGAGAGAGAGAGCGAACTTCTACCAAATCCTGCCTATGCTCAAATGTAGTGTCTCCTAAAGACACACTCTGCTCGCTTCTCTATCGTGTGCTCTCATAATGCATTCTAAAGAAGCTATTGACTGCTCTTTGATAGTAGGAACTGCATAAATACGTACTTTTATCATCATTATAAATCGAATCAACCATGATACAAAGATTGGGCTTCTACACTGGATTGCAATCCCTTTATGGAGTGCAGTAGAAAATGGTTCACTGATGATCCTTATTGGTAGAGTGATTAGTACAAATGACTCGCACGAGGAATTTCGGTATTACATTTTTCCAACATATTCCTAATCGTCTACAAGTCATAAGAATGCTTTCATTTTGTGTTTAAATATACATTGGGCATATCAGAGTATGAGCCTGAACCCTTCTTATTGTACTTTCTCAGATTAAAACAACGTAAAAACTGTCTTCATTAATACCAGGAGTTCTGAGTTTTAACGGTATTTAATTGAGGTTAGTGAATCATGACAATTTGTTCCACTTATTTCATTCTCTAAATATTTATATAATTGCAAAGAACATAAGTGCGAAAGTTCAGTTAAACTACCTGGAGAAAAATGTGTTTTATTTATTTTATAATCACTGAAGTGGCTTATCTGTTTTATCTTGTACTATGTGACCTAAATCTTGCGCCTCTGCTTTTATATGTGGAATTCGTAGTTTATATATTATTTTTGCAGTTAGTACCAACCGCCAACAGTGAACAGGGAATGTATGAGAATGTTCTTTCTATTTCTCTAGTCGAATCATGGCAGAATTTATAAGAATAAAAAGTCAATGTAGCAGAAAAAGCTAGTAGTTATTGCGTTTTTGAGCTTGATGCTTTAAAACTATCGAGTAAGTTCGATTCTGATTAGTAGATAAGGCATTAATGATGCTGAAAGACGCTGACGTGTAATTAGCTCTGAAAATCACTAAAACATTAGAATATCTCATAGTTGTGTGAAAATAGATGTAACGGAACATTACTGGCCTTCTATCAATAAATGAATTGTATTTTGTGCTTAATCGGCTTTGATTATTTTTATCGAGGAAGACAAAACTATATATTCAGCAAAAAAGAGCAACAACTAAATATGTTAATTTAAGGAAGAAAGGAAGGACGGATTGGTTAGTTCCAGTTAGCTCCAGAGATATAAGATAACCATTAACGTGCATACTATTTCGATACGCTAGTCCATTCCCAAATACAGATGAGGACAGGAGTGCTCTGAAAGCAGCTACAAGAGTCGACCCAACACTATACTCGCCTCTCGTGTCTTATCTTGATATTGGTTCCCGCCACTTAATTTGGACGCACTTCAGCCTGTAGATTTAATGTACTAAAGTACTAAATACATACTTTTATTGTTTTAATACCAATTCATTGTGCCCGTGTAAGCTATCGAGGATCGACATTGATTGAAAATCTTCTGCTAATAAAAACATTTCCCCGTAATAGTAGGTGTCCTTTTATAAGCCAAGACCTCTCGGGACATATAGGTATTGTTGTGGTAAACTGTTTCAATTTTTTTCCTACTGTGTACTTTCAGTTACTCTCAAGCAGATTCAACGTATTAAAATGCTGTTTTTCACAGTAGCATTTTCATTGCAGACAGCAGCATTTGCTCTCCGCTGAAATCTGTTGCATTTAAGGAAACGTTCAGCTCTTTTCATCTAGGTTACCATGCTTATTTGCTGAGGCTGAGGAGGCATCTGTGAAAAATGCCAAAATCCATAGCTTTCATCAGAATTGTTTGAAATTTTACCATTAATTGGGCTAAAGGGAATCTCGTTAAGCTTCCAGATTTCATTCTTCTAGCGCTATTTGTGATTTTTTAAGAAAAATATTATTTCCTTTTATAGTATGATTCCTGTATGTTAGAAAAAATGTCTCCATTCTTACAGTTTTTATTTTAAATATATTAATTTTAGATTCAGACTTCTTTAAGCAACAGCTGTTAAAATGAATATACTCATTTGTGTATGTCGAGTATATCGAGTATTTTTGGAGGAAAAAAATATTTATGCGTGAATATATTTAGATTTGTCTTAAATTTTTGGCAATTTTGGGATTTAAAAATTCAACAATAAATAAACTAATAAATACGTAAAATATGAAGAAGTTAACAGTGACGCAAACAACTTTATACAAATATAACAATTTGTAACTTAAAACTTCACTTATCTTATGAGAAATGATGACACTTTTCTTATAAATTGTTCGGGATCGCGATGTCATGGAAATTCTTCCACATCATCAGCCGGAACCACAAACAAAACTGTCATCGTTACAAATGCTAGATGTTGATATGTTCTTGTTAGTACTACCAAAATCTGAAAATAAAACCAATTTAAAAACAGAATCGATTGCCGGTATTTCAAAATTCATTACGGGATGTTTGTTTTTTAAAATAAATATAATTTCCCAAACCATTAAATCTATCGGACCATTCAATTGTTTTAATAATTTAACTTCTGGATTAATTTTATGGTTCAATGACCAAAAATGATCTGCTACGGCCGATTTATCAGTCAGTTTTTTATTATTAGAAATTTTATCTTTTTTATCTGGTATTTATCAATTTAATTGTTTAGATTGTGATAAAGTTTATATTGGAAAGACAAAACGTAATTTAGAAACCAGATCGAAAGAATATTTTCGTAACATTAAGTATAAACTGACTGATAAATCGGCCGTAGCAGATCACTTTTGGTCATTTAACCATAATTCCAGAAGTTAAATTATTAAAACAATTGAATGGTCCGATAGATTTAATGGTTTGGGAAATTATATTTATTTTAAAAAACAAACATCCCGTAATGAATTTTGAAATACCGGCAATCGATTCTGTTTTTAAATTGGTTTTATTTTCAGATTTTGTTAGTACTAACAAGAACATATCAACATCTAGCGTTTGTAACGATGACGACAACTTTGTTTGTGGTTCCGGCTGATGATGTGGAAAAATTTCCATGACATCGCGATCCCGAACAATTTATAAGAACAGTGTCATCATTTCTCATAAGATAAGTGAAGTTTTAAGTTACAAGTTGTTATATTTGTATAAATAAAGTATTTAATGTAATCTGTAATTATACAGACATTTATTTACTACCTATTTAGGAAAGAGTATGCAAAGATTCAAAGAAAGCCACTGAAAATTGCAATGTCTATAGCATTTTGACCATACAAAACTTGAAAAATTGAAAGCAGAGATAAATGAATCTAAAGCTTTGGATAGAAATTACATTACTTTTTGCTTTAAAATACACCTACACCATATGACGGTCCAACAGCTACCTTATTAACTTTTTCTCTAATAATTTGCTTACCTGTAGCTCTTTTCTAAGATTCTTGGATCTATAATAGTTTTTACCGAAACAATTACTCTACTTTTTGGTGCAATTTCTGTACATTATGAAAAATATTCTATTCTTCACAATTCCTATGCATGGCATTTTTAAGGATTTTTATTTATTTACCTATTTTTATTCACTTTACTTCCGGCTTTTCTATGATTGGTTCTTTGTAAAAATTGGTTTTGTATAAAGGCGCTGATGACTAAGTAGTTGAACGGCCTTAAATGACAATTATTTTATGGGTTAAATACATATACATCGTAGCCACTTGAAGGGCATTAGCGCGCAAAGCTTCACCCGAGCTGTTCACTTTACCATCACTGCAATGTTACGTCACTTCCACTAGATGACAGCACACGACGGCAGAAACACCACGTGAGGCAACATGTACGAACGCGGAAACTTCTCCCGCATTCTTTCATAACATCCATACTCTCAATTACAGTTTACAGATTACTTCGTGTTTTTTTCTCTCTCTCTAAAACGCTGTTGTTAACACAAACCTCTACAAGAACAACTGTTTCCAATGTTAGATAGGTTAGGCATTTATTATGATCATGATACTGTTAGGAGTGGCTGCAGTTGAATCATTTTATTCCTGATGACTATTATGCAGCATAAGATATTTTCAGGGCTATCGGAACCTTCATTTTGGTGAACATCCAAAATTATACTCACGAGCCGCTTTCGGTTCCCATCATGACACTACATGTGATAAGTATCTGGAAGATCATATGGCTTTACCATGAACGAATTTTATCTCAAAGTACTGTGTAGATAAACAAGTAGGGAAATAAATAAATATGAAAGTCTTTTTGTAGCAGGCATAGTTTTTTCGTTATGCAAGAAACTTTTTAATGTAATGTGAAGGCGTGGAATGGAGAAAAACATCAATATGGCTCAGCCTAGGTACATAATACAAACATTGTGATGAACTTGTAGAAGAAAACATATAACCAGTGTCATAGCTGGAACAATATTTAAAGCAGACTTTTAGAGTATGTTTAAATTTTAGAACGTCGTTTATGAATAAAGTGAGTCAAATGTGCATTTAGAGACAGAGAAATTGAATTGTAATTCCTGGCTTGTTTGAAGATAATGTACCTACTTTCGATAAATTTAAAAAAAAAAAATCTTACCCCCACCTCCCGGACAGCATAAGCTAAACGTGTACATGTTCAGGATTGACATGAAAAATAAAAATTTTAAAATGATACATTTCATTTTTTGCATTACATGTAGCTCTGTATGTTTAGGCTTGTCATTCATATATGTATTTCTATGCACATTTTAGTTCTATTTTTTGAAATAAATAAATAGAATTTTTTTCAAAAAATGAACTTCCAAACTCGTACTACTTTGTAAACAAAAACATAACACTTGCAAGAGAGAGGGAGAGGAGGAAGAAGATGGGATAAACAGGGGGAGAGATGAGAGGGGGGGGTGAGATCTCTGAAGCATGTTTATGCAAATTTAAAACCAATTAAAATAAATACTTTCCAAATTATTGAAGATAAAAGACATTTTTATGTTTTGGTATGTAAAAACTCCTGAGGGACAAAATTTGGACTCACCAGCACTGCTGACGTAATCCTGGCAATTGACAGCATTGTTATCAAATAAAGTATTTATTTATGTTGCCTCTCCCCGGCTGTTTACATGTGGTCCCAGGCTTTGAATCCACTAATTTTCCATTAAGCTCTTCAATGAGTGCACCCCATACTAGACTTCACAAGAGAGGAAAAATCTCAAAGTTGGTAGCATGATTGATCTTGCAGTTAATGGTATGTACATAGCCTACAGTGAAAGATTAAAGAATACTCAGAAAGGCAGAATGACGTTTCTGGCCACCATAAGTTAAATGTATTTTTGTGGAAGTGCCTACACAGGTTTAAACATTTCCATCTAATTTAAACATACAATCCAAATATTTTTAAAAGAAAGAGTATAATTAACTTGCGTTACATGTGATGCAGTTTTTAAAGGTATCCTTTATTCTTTGCAGATTGTCTTCATCTGCAACTATACAGAGACAGCAAAGATCGCTATAAGCAAGGACAAACAAAGGCATCCCTGTCACTTCAGCATTTTCTGGGAGTAGAAACTGGTAAGTTGTTTTTGAATTTGTATTTGTGTTTATTCATTCTCTGATCATCACCCATGATATGGGATACATCAATGGAAAGAAAAAAGGATACAACTATAAAAGAATACCATAAAGTCAGTAATACCTAATTAAAGGATACAATATAAAGATTAAGAAAATGTTAACTTTAGTTTGCGGTAGCAATTACTCAGTCTTATGTTTTTGCTGTTTTAAGAACTCTATATTCTAGGTAAGTTAATTAATAATGTCAATACATACAAACTCATACTTAAACTCTTAAAAACAAAAATTGAAACTACAGAAGTACAGGCATAAAGCAATCAAGAAATACAATTATTTGGTAACTAAAATGCAATAATATAATGATATACCTATCTCTAAAGCAATGAGTGAGGTGATTGAGTGACTGAGTGATTGGTTCTTTGGGCTTGCTTTTAGAACATATGTTATGTGTCTGAAATTTTAGGAGTCGTAATCACATGAATCTTGCAGCAGTCAAAATCCAGTAAAGAATAATTTTTAAGTTTGATATGTTCAAGATTGTAAGTAAAAATATGATTGATTTTAATTGTTGAAAAGCCATATAATGTTTCTCATTTATGTTGACCTTATAAATAGTTCACACATCAATAAGTTATTGCCATATTTATAATTGTATTGATTAAACTTCCGTTTTTCGTTCAGCTAGGTAGAAGGTATAATGGATGTTCTTGCATGCTGAAAATACTGTTGCTTTAGAAAATTAGCAAATACTATACAAGTTATTTGTTTCACTTCTGTTTTTATTATCACTCTTCTCTCGTTTTTTCATGCTTTTTTATGACAACTTGCTTAAACCCATATCTTGATAAGCGACCAATCTCTTGAATTTGAAAATGCATCACTGATGCTGCTGAGTAAACTATGTATTTTGAGGTAAATATGTTACATCAGAAATCAAATATCTGCAATAATTTTGAATGATCTGCGCTTCTCTACACAGTGAACAATAGCTACAATGTTTTTTCTTAATATTCATAATTTGTCATAGTTGAATTATGACGTAACAGATAAACAGGTATGGAGAAATAGAAGGTATGTTTCATTGTTTAATGAAGTGCAAAGTAACAAGTAATTGAAAGAGGTATATAGGATTCAAAACATAATAAAATGAAAAACAATATTGCAGCAATAAGGATGTTGACAATTAATGAATGAGAAAGCAGTAAGAGTATGGAGAATGTCTAGGAAGAATGAGAGACAAATGAATGGGAAAGTGAAAAGAGAAAAAGAGAGACAATGTTCAAAATGGGCTCTAATCCAAGCAGATGACTATTGTTTCTTGGCATGTTGGGTTCTTAGAATAGTTGTCAGTCTTAGCTGTAAAAAATAAATATAATGATTATACTATTTGAAATAAAAGACCTAAACTAAGTGCTCCAGTCTATGCTAGTCAATAAGTCATCTAAATTTCATGCAGGTGATAACAATTGCAATGATAATTATGAATCAGTGTCATTAGGGCTGAGGAGTAAATTAATTTGAAACATAAAAAGAACTTTTTAAACAGTAAAACTGTACAAAATTCTTGAACTTGCAATTTGTTTTTAATTCCCAAACTCTCTTTGCTAATTTATGTGAACTCTTTTGTGTATGTGAAGTTTTTCTCTATAACTGTAGAATTTCTAGGGCATATGGCTGTTATCTTGTTTTTCTTGCACACCATTTCTACATTTCAGGTTTTACACTGGATAAAGAATCCAACACAATTGCCATAATTTGTCAAGATGTGACCGTAATCCTTGCATTTGACACTAGGGAGCGCCTCATTCAGTGGCAAGTTAAAATCTCCACTAATCTTGGTGAAGGTAAGCATTTACCATGTGCAATACATTTCTTTATGTTGTAAATGTGATTTTTATGCCACTTATACATCTCTGACATTTTATATTCCATAAAATTTTGCATCTGTTAATGCTCAAGTTCTTCTCGGGAAGCAAACAAGGTGAAAAGACGATTAGAAATCGAAGTTTCAGGAGTGTGCATCTCTCCCATCATCAGGATATTTATTAAATGTTATAACCACAAATGAAACACTGGATATAACACAAATATAAACAAAGACAAAACGCTATCAAAATTTGCATTACTGAACAAAAGACTGTTTTCAGTAAATTAAATGCCAGGTCAGGAGATGGCGTGAGTATAGAAAATTAATTGGGTCAAAGAAACGTAACTACTTAACTTTCTTATCAAGCTGTGTAGATCTGTGCTTCTTAAGTCGACGGATTTCCATTTTAAAGCCGGTTTCCAAGAAGAGCTGAACTGCTTTCCGAGAAGAACTTGAGCATATTTGTCGCCAGGAAAGCTTCAGGTCTTATTTTGCATCTGTTAAGTTATGCACATCATGGTCTGAACCATATATTGCATATCTCAATCAGTGTTTTGCACAGCAAGTAAATAATATTAGTTCTTTCTAAACTTGATAGAAACACTTAAAGGATTAGTGCAAAATTTGATAGGTGATATTTACTTTTCAAATACAGTATACAATGGAGTATACATTTCATTGAAATGTAGTGCAAAGCAGTTGTATGTTTTAGCAACTGATTCCCTTTTGTGCTTTCCTAAATCTTCTGCAAATATCTTGCAAGGTTTTTTATACTCCTAAGTTCTATTATTTATCTATAGTTCACACTTTGCACTATGACTCATAGAAAATGTCAGGTCCGATTATTATGTGATCTCCATATTAACACTGTTACATTAGTCATTTCATACAGGAACCTTCTGGAAATATAATTAATATTTAATTAAAGTTTAATCTCACATTTTATTTTTCTTAAATTGTACAACATTCAAAATGTTTACATGATGCAGTTTGCATCCAAAATATCTTTACATTTTAAGCACTTCCTCAAGTGATACCTATTAGCTAAATTTCTGTGAATTATTAAATTTTAGATGAGTCGTATTATAATTTAATATTATTATAATTTAATAATTTTTCGCTTCACTGTGGTGTTCCAATACAGTTAAATCTCGATTCTGTGAATTAGTTTTTATGTACATTATATTTTTTCCTTCCTTGCTTCTTCACTCACTCACTCTCTTCACTTTAATTGAAATTCCAACTTGTGACATCTTTGATGTAGATATTATGCTATCTCTGTACTACAGAGGGGGACACATAACATTTTAATAAATTTCATAAAAATATTTTGAAATCTGTGAAAGATAAGGTTTATGAAATATTTCTGAAAGTAGCAATGTTGATATGCATGTTACATTTACAGTAGAACCCCATTTACATGGATCAACTGAGAATGGAAAAATGATAAAAACCATGTACATCACCAAAATATTTTTAATGGAGTTTAGATATTACTATCTCCTCATTTCCAACTAAAAACACATATACTCTATGTACTGTAATAGCGTATGTATCTTCACTGTACTACAAAATTGTCGGATAGTAAACAGAGCAGTGAGCTTCTGCTGTCTCCCTTTAGTGTATTGCTTACGAACAGCGCAATCTCCCATCAGCTTTAACATTTGAAGTTCATTTGGCAATGTTTTGGCTTGACTCCCAAAATAAAGCATCAGTTTCTCTACATTTGCTACTGCTTGTGTGTGGCTCATAACCACAGCTAGTTCATCAACACTGTCTGATTTTAAATACTCTTCATTTTCAGTAACACATATGATGCAATAATACCTTCCTCTGTAATTGGTTTATAACCTCCGTCATTGTCACTGTCTTCTTCATCAACATCGTAATATTTTTAAAAATATCTATAAAATCTTCTTCCACACTTAATTTTTCTTTTTCTTCAATCTTGTTTTCTGGCAAGTCACACACACCAGCCCACAACTTTTTTTCATGGCTTAATCAAAGTTTCTCTTCCAACTTGGTCCCAGACAGATGGGGTGAATGTATTTGCTTGCTGGTAACAGAATTCAAGTACTATATCTACTGAGAATAGCAATTTATTGTCTGTAAAACAAGTCTTCATTTACTATGCTAAACAACATACTGTTTTTCAAATCAAGTCTGGGTTAAAGAGGCCCAGGTTAATGAGGTTTTACTATACATTTGTTATTGAAATTTGTAGATTTTACACATTTCATCAACAACTTCATCAACATCGTAATATTTTTAAAAATATCTATAAAATCTTCTTCCACACTTAATTTTTCTTTTTCTTCAATCTTGTTTTCTGGCAAGTCACACACACCAGCCCACAACTTTTTTTCATGGCTTAATCAAAGTTTCTCTTCCAACTTGGTCCCAGACAGATGGGGTGAATGTATTTGCTTGCTGGTAACAGAATTCAAGTACTATATCTACTGAGAATAGCAATTTATTGTCTGTAAAACAAGTCTTCATTTACTATGCTAAACAACATACTGTTTTTCAAATCAAGTCTGGGTTAAAGAGGCCCAGGTTAATGAGGTTTTACTATACATTTGTTATTGAAATTTGTAGATTTTACACATTTCAGGTGAAGAATGTAAAAGGAAGTTATTAAATGCTCCACATTTTATGCAGTTATTTGCCAGTACAAATCCTTAACATTCTTAAAATCTTGTAGCGTAGCTAAAATCTGTTTTAATTGCCTAGATGTTCAGAACACTTATTTGAATGTTATTGATGAATGAATCTGTGAACTTAAGGCACAAAAGCTATCAGAATGGGTACTCTGAAAATGAAGAAATACATAGAGAATATAGTCAAGCTTTTACGTTCAAACAAAATGTAAACTTCTATTCTGAACCTGTATGTAACTTAGGGCCATTCATTCCTTAGTATGGAGGAAAATCAACTTCACTTGGATTAAATATGTTCTATTGCTAATAATAAAACATATGATTACAGATCAGCAGTTCCTAATTCAGATATCTTCTGCACCACCAAAATCCAAAATTGCAACAGGGCCAGCACGTTTACATGTGGCCCCAGATCTGAAATTCTGCATCACCACCGGGGTACCGCCTCGGTTGGCTGGCTACTGGGACATAGCCCACCTCAGGTAAGATTAAGTCAACAAAGATTATCAGGAGACAGAAATCTGGATGACAGTACACACTGGTGCTTAAATGGTTTGTTCTGCAATCTCTTATCTTTTTGGTTAAGTTGTGGAAGAGCTATTGTCTCTGTCAAATGTCCTATCTATTCTCAGATGACTGTATCACATAGGCTACAATTCCTACGTTAGTATGTGTATATGAAAAGGATCACAAGGTTGCGTATTATTAAAATTTAACTCTTGTTAGGCCGATGTCTATGTTTAGTGTGTGTATATGAATGGGATCACAGGAAATTTAGTCCAGGTTGGGTTATGACAGCTAGGTTAAAGCACATATATGAAGAGAATGACAGGGCCTTGTGTTATAAAAATTTAGGTTATACTATAATACCTAGGTTAGATTGTGTGTATGAACAAGGTCCTGTTTTATTGTCATTAAGTTTGTTAGTTCACAGCCTGATTAATGTGGGTGGGTGCGTGCGTGCGTGCGTGCGTGCGTGCATGCATGCATGTGACAGGGTCCAGGGTTATTAGACAGATATCTACTCTTGCTATAGAACCAGGTATTTATAACATATATATAGCAAATCTTTTTCACTTGTACAAATTCATGCAAGTATATTAGCTTAGCCATTGTTTACATGAAAGGGCTCCACAAAACTTGATGAATCCTTCGTTTACTAATATTGTTTTATATCCTTCTTTCATAGAATTGTTTTTATTTGTTGACTTAGTGAACATATGTGTACTACATGGCCTTTAATCATAACTGTCTAATTTTTAAACTTCCCGTTTCACAATCCTTACACATATGGAAAATGAAATGTGTAGTATTTAACGCACGCTTTTACTACATACGGCACCGCAGGCGATGACACTGATGATACATGAGATGAAGATGGAGCACCGGTGGAATGAGATGGCAGGGGAAACCGGAGATCCCAGAGAAAACCCGCCCCAGTGCCGTGTTGTCCACCACAAATCTCACTTTGCGGTCGCCTGGGATCGAACCCGGGCCACCTTGGTGAGAGCCAAGCGGTCTAACCACTGAGCTTACACATATGGTATTGCCAATATAGACAACCATGACTGTTTTGCACTTTTCATGCTGCATGCAGTTTTCAACTTCATCACGTGTACTACTTTGAAAGTTATCTGGTTTGCACTTGATAGTGCAGATATTTTTTGTATAATACCTGAAAATACCGTGAAATTATCATTTATAGAAACATAGAGGTGATTTAGTGTCATTCTTAAGCTAAGAGATTTCTATTGATGAAATCTTCTATATCTGTAGAGAGCAGCAAAATATTTCTAAGGCATGAAGCCATGTTTACTAAAGCAATCATTTATGCTAGCATTAAGGCCTTTATTCTTCATTATGAATTTACTATAGGTGTTTATTTCTATAAATTTATTAAACTTATGAGCAATATCAAACATAAGGAGCTTAAAGCAGGCTTTGTAATTATACCATGCCATTCACCAGGAAAAGCAGTATCTTTAAATGAATGTAGGTGTAAAGGTATACAGCAATGATATTCTGCATTTTAGTGTGTTCTAGCTTTGTGCAGCAATGTGTATAATATTCATCAATAATGTTTGTTTGACATATAACACTTCTTGCAATTATAAATCTTGATTACTTATTTCTAGGCGTTATGGGGTGATAGAGGGCAGATTCTGTTTCGAAGGTGGATCTAGATGTGGTCGTGGAGAGGGTCTCCATGTTTGTGTCACAGATCAAGGAGAGGAAATTATTGCAGCATTCCAAGGCAAAGTTGCTCGTAACAGACGTCCTGTTTCACGAAAGCTATCTGCAATGACTGAGAGCCCCCGCAAGACAGATCAACTTAGTCGCAGTATGTACAGTGATGCACCACAGGCATGCTGCTCAGGATCTGAATTGGATCCAGCATCCCGTCATCATAGTAATGAAGACTTGCTTTGTCCCTGCAGGTAATGTTTATGTGTCATGTAATGTTTAATTTGTTAAATGGTTGGTATATTAATTAGCTGGACCCTAGGATTAACTCTAGCAACTAAACCATTGCAAAGTGTATTACCATGTGAACATGTATGTGGGTGGACGGACGGACAGACAGATGGAGGGATGGCTGGACGGATGTACACACCTGTATTTTACTTTCTGCAGCTTTAATTACAAAAAATATGAATTATTCAGTTTCATCAATGGAATCCTCAGCAATCAAAATCACCTATTAGCATCATGTTCTAAACAATCTTGGTTTGGTTGCTCTTTAGGATTATTATTATTATTATTATTATTATTATTATTATTATTATTATTATTATTATTATTATTATTATTATTATTATTATTATTATTATTATTATTATTATTATTATTATTATTATTATTATTATTATTATTATTATTATTATTATTATTATTATTATTATTATTATTATTATTATTATTATTATTATTATTATTATTATTATTATTATTATTATTATTATTATTATTATTATTATTATTATTATTATTATTATTATTATTGTTGTTGTTGTTGTTAAATTAATGTTATTTAATTTTGTATTTTTCCTTTCACTGGAAGGAAGATTTTAATCATTTATTTCATAAAGCCCAAATATTAATTAACGAATACCCCAAATTTTAGCAGAGAAACACTCATTTTATAGTAAATGGATTTCCTCTGCTTAGTTTCCATGAAGAAAGTGGTTAACAAACCATAATCTCGCATACTTACACATAAATAAGTCTGTTTAGTGACCATAGTTCTTACAACATTCAGCTCCTTCCTTCTATACAATTTTTCAGGAGTCAGGTGTAAGAGCACAATTTTTTAAGTGGAAATCCAGAGTTTATTTTTCCCTTGCATTATTGTGCATCTATGATCCCCTCAAAACTAAACCAATATTTGCCACTTTAAAATAATCTAATTAATATTCTTGTAGATTAAGTCAATTCTCCTCTACTTGTGTTCAGAAAATTGCTTAAAATTGAGTATGATCATTGTGTTCCTAGCAAATGTTTTTACCATATTGAGAGCTGAAAATAACCTCTAACACCAGATGTGTTGTAGGAAATTGTGTAAATAATGGATTGCTATTTTCACAGTTTATTATGATTACTTAACTTGTTACTTTTACTCTAAAGCACACTTAGCATTATTTAATATTCTGCACTGCTGATTACAGTGAAATGGCTGATTAATTAGATCTTTTATAGAACATGCAAACATGCAGGTTTATGAATCACAGTTCAGTATATGGTGTGCAACAGAAATTAGATTCTAACATAAGAGGTGCATCCAGAAAATAAGTCTCAATCGCATACAGAGATGGCACCACCTGCCAGATAGGAATGCAAGAAAAGAGAGGAAGTATTTGGTAACATTGTAGTAAAGTTTCAGTTTTTTTTATGGCAGTGGTTACTGCTCTGTGCTAGGAAAAAATACACTGTAGTAAAAGCTTTTGCATTATTCACTGCATAAGCATTATAAAAATACTTCAAATAAAGCAAAATTATAAACCAATTCACGGAGTATAGAAAATTTATGCTGTCATTACAAGTGATGTTATCGTTATGTTTCTGTTTTTATTTCATATTTATGGAGTCTTCCATTGCCAAATATCACTGCTCATTAGGTATCATGGTCTGAACAGTTTTCAGACAGAATATTGCAGTTCTCGCAAGCTCTTGTAAATGGTCACAAAAACAGTTGATAGGAGGGCTCATTTATAATAGGAAGCCTCCCATGCATAGATCATCTTAGCAGCTGATAGACGTCAGTTGATATGATGTTGCCATGTCAGGTGCCAAAATCTTGTAGACTGAGATAACCATGGCAAAATCTACTTAACAGAAAGCATTATTTGTCTTCTATATTGGCTGGTGCTGCAATATAGTGAATTGTAAAATGCAACAATACAGCAATGCAAACAAAATATATACACAGACTGGGATGTATGTATACATTGAGTTTTAAATGCCATTGCAATACAGCCTTTCTGTGATTATCAGAGGCATGATGGTACTGAGAGCATACTCAAAACTTGAAAAGTGTTGAGATGTTCTTATCCCAGTAATAATGTTAAAGGCATAGTTTGGAATAAAATAAATACAATAAAACAATATCAAAAATATAAAAAGTGCTATATAATGTAGAAATAAGTTATTTAGACCAAAAAAATCAAGAAACTTGCAAATTGAACCATTTGAAATTCCATAACCCTCAAATGAATATTTGAGAAGAGCAATCCAATAATAATGTCTGTGTTGCACATTTAAAAAACTGTTTGTTCATTCTATTATTTGGGATGATTTCAAAAGTTGAGAATGAAGTTTTTAATAAGTGGTGAAAATGTATTTCACAATAATTGATGTATTATGTTAGAATAAAATTCCTATTTTATGTATCTTTATGTATGAAGTACTTGAAATAAGCAATAATGGTGTGCTAAAAGAATATGTTAATTTTGATGCAGAGCTCACAGCAGCAGCTCACCATTCTGGTCATCTGCTGAGTCAGCATCTGGTCTCCACCATTTGGCATCATCTTCTGATCTGGACAGCAACTATGGATGTGGGGATACAGCTTCAGTGACAGGAATACCAGACCATTTCCACCATCAGGTAAACCAGTTAATTCAGGGTTGAAGTTCAATTTGGCACTAATAAAATATACTTTTTTCTGGCCTGTATTATGTATTATCAGCTTTCCCAAACTGATTGCACCTTAAGTAATACAATACAGAGGGAAAATTTACCATAAATGTTGAAAATAAAACACCTCTCTTTATCATTACAATTGAGTAGAAGTGTTAGAAACAGTGATGTATTTATAAAAGATGAGTTAGAATAGAAACACTAAATATCATTAACTGTAAAGTATCTAAACGTATTATGAGGACTGAAGTTTGCCCCAGCAGCAGCATATGTCCAGCTGATTCTTGGTGCTGTTGACAGTCTTGGCTGGGGAATCTGAAGTGGCATCTGTTGGTGTAACCATGAACTTCCAAGGTTGTTTGGAAGTGGCAAATCATAATTCATGACGTGATCTTTGTTCTTTAGTAAATGCATACATTCAGCTGGAAAGCTGACAGCTTTCAATAATTTGATGTAGGTTTATGGAATATACTGTATAAAACTACAACTTTTCAATCATGAATTATCTCTCAGTGAGACTGGTGGCACCATGGCTGACTGTTTAGACCACCCGACTCTCTCGGTAATTGCCAACTAATGCTGTAAAAAAGTCTTTCACTGCTGCAAGATGATCCAAGTTCTTTCTTTTGCCTTTATATGCTTCCTTTTTTTGCATATTTGTTTCTTAGTTTTTTGTGTGTGTGCGTGCGTGTTTTTTTTTTTAAAAAGATCTGTCATATCTAAGGTACCAAACAAAAGAAACTAGAATCGCTTCAAGTTCTCTATCAGTCAAAATGTGTATAAGCCTTCTTCTTGTTCTTCTGTTCCCGTAACTCTTCTAAAGTTTATGTATGTCTTTATCTTCTTTTTTTTCTTCAAACACTTCATTTTATTGCATATGGCATCAGTGTTCACCACATATGGTATCATATGTTGTAAGAATGAATATTAAAAAGAACTAGAGTCTCACTGATCTGAAGGGTTTCACATTCTCTTGTGAGATGTTACACATCACATTCTCTATTCATTGCAGTGTTAGTATTTCATCAGTTTAGTATTAGGGTATTTCCGAACATGTTAGTTTCCTATTTATTTCTTTGAATGCTTCTAATCAGCAATTTCTATAAGAATGCTGTTTTGTTATTGCTTTGAGGCAAAATATTTATAATTGTCATAGTAAAATATGTTTTCTTATTCCTTTATTATTAAACACTATAACAAAAGTTATAATTTTGAATAAATTGTTGTTGCAGGACCCAGTTTGGGCACATGATCCAGGACGTCCAGGAGGTGGTAGTGGTGGCGGGACAAGTTCTTTGGAACGTTGTGCAAGTTGTATTAGTAAACTGGGAGCTCCCTCTATGTCCCGTTCTTCCACAGTCACCACCACTAATACCCCTACAGGGGCACCAGCTTCATTTAGCCCTGCTTGGACAATGGATATGGCACCTCCTCACCACCATAGTAATTGTGATCGAATGTCACTATCATCACATAGCAGCAGTGGAGGCAATTCAGAATATTCCGTCCCACGTTTTGCTACCCCTGCTCCAGACTGGTATGACCGTCCCCGATTGACACCACCCAGTGTGCCACCCAAGAGCCCCAAAATGCCACCAGGCCTATCATTAGATCAAGCAGCTGCCTGCCATTGTCAATGTTGCCCTCCTGTGAGACCACCTAAGCCTCCTCAGATGTCCTCCACTGACTCACCAAGCAAGAGAAAGGTGAAGAAACCCCCTATGCCCCTTCCAAATGTGGAACCAGTATCAAACCCTTGTATGTGTCGGCAGCTGACAGTTGGTCCTTATGAGAACTATGATGTGCCCAAATCTCTACTGGGAAATTCATTTCAAAAGGTAAGTGTTCAAATATAGGTAATATTAGAAAATCATATGCTAAAGAAATGTTTACAATGGCTTTAGAATATATCAGGGATCAGTCCAAAACAGATCTGGCGGTATTTTTTTTAAGTAATCTTGGTAATAAATGCATGCATATAGAAATTAGAGCATTGAAGTGTTTCTTGCCAAATGTTGTATTTTTCCTCCAGTTTTCTGTTTCGCTTTCTTATGTGAAATAGATTATTTAGGTGCCTCTTTCAATGCAAAATCAATGTAATTCCTTAAGGTGGTCCTCTGTAGCATGGTTGACCTAATAAGGAATTTCTTAACACTAGAAAGCATATATGTGTTTGGAGGAATTTAGTAACAGTGACATCAAAATTAATCGCAAAAATATTTGTAGTTGGTTTATTGACACTTGTCACTTTCTTATATTAATGAGAGGCGATTGAAAATGGAGGTAATTGCCTTTGAAACTAGTGTCTCATTAATATAAGAAAGTAAGTGACAAGTATCAATAAACCAAATAGTTTTTGCGACTAGAAAGCATGCTATTTATTAGCAGAGTCAAATATTTCTACCCACTTTAATTCAATTACACAGGTTTCTCATGCACTTGAAATTATAAAATATTGTATTGTATGCTGTACTACATATGTAATGTACTACATAGTACTTTATAATGCACTTTTATAACTGTACAAAAATTATAATTGCAATAGCCATATTACCTTCATCATAAGAAGGTATTGTGACATCCTTGTGCTCCCATACATTTCTCACATCTTTTAAGAAAATTTGCATTAGGAATCGTTAATTATTCATGACCATGTAAATAAAATCTTTCTTTATCCATTATGAAACAAATTAAAAGCCTTAAAGGTTTAGTGGTATTCCAGCCAAAGCTTGAAAAATTCCTGATTCCTGAGAAGTGTCTTTGAATTTCATTTTTTTTTTTTTTTCAGTGTCATCAAGTTCTTCCTTTGTAAGAACACAACAATTTAATTTCAGTTTCAAGTTTTTCCCTAAACCTATGAAAAGATTACAAATAGTTTCTCTTTGAGGTATACGAACAGCAGGAAATCTTATCATTTCACTCCTCTACAAGAGTTTGTCACATAAAAATTGTACATGAAATTCTGTGCTAAGTATATGGATTTGTTGAAATTATAATGGCACTGACATTATAACATTAAAACAGATGATTGATAAGTCTTTTGAAAAGAACCAGTTAGAAATAGCTCAGTGCAGAGCATACAATTTCACATAATGTGACCACACATTGATATGAAGGCTCGGTACAGATAAGGCACCATGGACTGTTCTATTTTATCATTAAATAAATTATAACCATGGCATTCTGTTCACAATGATTAACACTAGAAGGACCATACCAGTCATTTTGACCAGTGAGTGTTCTTTTAAACATTACAGATCATTCAGGTAGTCTGTTACTGAAATATTTCATGACTTCTAAAGAATTAGAGCAAGTGTAACTCACTAAAATGTTCAAGCTTACAGTAGAGTTTAAAGAAATTATACATACTCTTTACCTTACAAATCAGTAGCAGTTACTTTGTTGCTATCATAGTTAAATGATCTGTTCTGAAAGTAATTCAGGGTTTGCAGTCATTGTTGAAAACTACTTCGATAACTATTAATGTATAGATGAGTCGTATTTATTACACATCGGCTTCACTTACATACCTATTTTGAGGACATGTTTCGCAAACCATCGTTTGCATCGTGAAGCCGATGTGTAATAAATACGACTCATCTATAAATTAATAATTATTTCGCTTCACTATGGTGTTCCAATACAGTTAAATCTCGATATACTTTGATAACGTTTAGCATGGAAGTAGGCGTATTTTTAGAAACTGTGTCAATATATCGAATTGTAAAGTTTTTTTTTTTTGAGATTGTTTCACCATTGCCAAGACCTATCCTTGAGACGATGAAATGTTGAGTTATTTCCTTAGTTCCCCTGACAATGAGGCAGGTGGAATGAACATATTTAGTCATGATTATCTGATAATGATGACAATGCTGAATATATCCTTCATCAATTGGATAGAAGTGAATCATCCACTTCATACTTGATGATAAAAGCCTATAAAGGAACAAGCAAATAACATTGCTATTTACAAATGCTGTCAAGTCGCTGCCTCATGTAAAAGATGCATATTCAAATTAACATTCTTCAAGCTCTACAGGAAGTAATTTTTCCAGGTGTGGGAAGTAATGACTCTGCTGTTGATGTGGACAAGAATTGGGCCAGGAAATACACCTGGAAGATGTAATGTATTACAGAAAGGCTAGGTCATACAGATCATGCAAAGAAACATATGAAGTGGAACCTGTGCCATCACATGGATAGGTGATGCTAACATTCTTCAGAGTATAAGGAGCTAAACCAAAATTAGGGCCCATGAAGACCTTTAGGACAATTTCTATGGCCACAGGAGTAGGGAATAACATTTTTCTCTCTCATGTTATGGGTAGGAACAAATTTATTAAGATAATGAGTGAACTGAGATTTGATAATAAACATACATTCAACAAAAGACTGAAGACCAATGACTTTGCAGCAGTTACTCCTATCTGGAGTCCATTTGTACACAACTGCACATTGTGCTGCAAACCAGGTGCAGTGTTTACTATAGATAGGAGCTGTATCCATGCAACACTTGATGTGACTTTACCCACATATAAGTAACAAACCAAATAAGTTTGGCTTACCACAGACTTTGAAACAAAATTTAAGGTGAGCAACTTTCCTTTCTCAAGAAAACATGTACTGCCACCGAACGTGTCAGTAGAAGAGCATGTAGCCACAAAAATGATGCAAACTTTCACTTCAAAAGAAAGAAATGTTACTTGTGACAACTTCTTTACTTCTAAAATACTTGCTAGTCATTTAAGATAGATGAACTCAACCACAGTGGGGAAACTGAAGAAAGTATGAAGAGAGATTTCTCCTGCAAAATTTACTGCTGGATCTTGTATGACTCCATCTTATACAAATATAATGATACGTTAAATCATATGATGAGATATTTCCTTATCTTGGAAAGCCCAAGAACAATTTCTTTCTACTAAATTTGATGCATCAGTCTGTTGAAGTGGATCAAGAAACACAGAAATAACTTCCATAACTGTTAGCTACCATAAATTTTGCCCATACATATGCATTGGGCACTGTTGGCTATGCAACTTACCAGTTTTCTTCAGTGTACTGGACCTAGTTGGAATCAATGCACAGATCCTATACCAGAATGTCATAGGAGAAAATGTACCCAGACAAAAATATGTTTTGATCATAGCTGAAGAACTCTCATCTCTGTATATCCTGTTAGGGAAAAGATGAACACATTTAATTGTTAGGGTCACCAAGGAAAGTAGAGCATACAAAACATGTCAAAATGGAGGATGCAAATGTCCTAATACAACCAGGTATATCTTCATGAAGTGTAAAATATATTGTATGTGACAGTTGAGTCACATGTGTGCTTTTGAACTAAGATGCTGGATTTCACTTATCACAATACATTGAACTAGTATTGTGACTGTTACGTATACTCACACATAAATAGACGTTACCAAAGCTACAGATTTGTCCAGAAGGCTAAGAACGTAATGCAATTGAATATATAATGTAAATAAACATAATATTTCATACCCTGAATTAAATTATATCATAGATGAAAAGGTAAAAACAGATTGAAAAAATTAGCAGCCAAAATAACTGTTGTTGGTCCTTTTGGCATTTTCATGGTACCTAATTTCTCTAGTGTTAACTTTGCCACCAAATAAAGAGAACTTAACTTGAGAGAATGAGAGTGAAGACATCTTGTAACAGTATTTTTTAGAGCACATGAGTAAGATGTAATGAAACTTTTTATGAATTTTGATGAAGTATATTTTGCATTTGGTATTTTAATGTTCAATATCCATTTCTCAATTTCTTGATTTAGACCTTTCACCAAGTATGCAGTATCCACCTCAGTAGCATAGATGCCAGCGTGTCTGCCTCACGTTCAAGATATGAATTTTAATGAAGTATATTTTTCTCTTGGGTTTTTAATGTTCAACATCCATTTCCCAATCTATTTAAACCTTTCACCTAGCATTTAGTGCCCACCTCGGTAGCATAGATGGCAGCGTGTCTGCCTCACATTCAAGAGGTCCTAAGTTCGAATCTCGGTCAGGGTGTTACCTGGATATGGTTTTTTCTGGGGTTTTCACTTTTCCTGAAAAATGAATGTTGGGTGATTCTAAAGCTCTATGAACCCTGGGCTCATTTGAGCATCATTTCACCCGGTTTTACTTAACATTGGATTATGTAAATTACAAAAAAAAAAAGTATTTAGCTCCATTGATGCATTTTTTAGCTTTAAGTAAATACTCCCCCTTTTTCCTTCTGCGATATTCCTTTTTGAAGCATATTTCATTTTCTTTAAGCTATTTTTTTTTCAATTGAATATTTGCTGTTCTGTACTAAAACATTGATTATGTCATGTTTGAGGAATTTCTGTTAATTTTGGAATTTTTGTGCACATTCCAGAAAACTCTCCTAACTTGAACAACTTATTGATTAAACTTATACATAGGTGTCCCAATGCTATTCTTGAAATATTTCCCTTTGTTATCCCAGTTCCCAAAGCTGTTTGTGATTGGGGCTTTGGCAATAATTAGCTTATACAATGGGCAGCATTTTTGTTCTCAGATTAATGCTTGCAGAAATGGGTAAAGTTTTGGGCTGGAAATCAACTTGTTTTCACGTGTTATTATTATCCAGTGAAATGCTGCATTTAATTTTAGGAGTTCTAGAGGAAGACATATCCTGCATATATAATTTTATAATTTATCTGGGAATTTTTTCAAAATTTGTTTATTATTTTGTGTTTTCAGGATGACAGCAAAGTTGTACCACCTGCAGAAGACTACTATGATACGCCAAAAAATATGAAAGAATGCCTGGCAATGGATTATGGAAACTATGATACTCCAGCTCCACTAACTGGCATGATGCTGAGGAAACCTTGTGGTTGCGTGGTAAAGTATACCAGAAAGGAGCCAGTGAAAGCACAGCCTCAACAAGAAGAACTAGATGCTACACGTGCTACAGATTGTCCTTGTCAGCGTGTTATGTGCTGGGCAACTGGTATGATGATGCTCCCCTACTGTAGACGTGGTCATGGAGTTGAAAACACTGGACTTCCTATACATAAAGTGAAACTCAGCGGTGAGGGCAAAATGCCAGTTATGAATCCTTGTGGGGAAATTGCTATCTATGCCACAGTGGACAAATCTAAAAAAACAAATAGGTGAGTAAATGTATGATTTTCATTATTCTATCAATGTAGCCATTTCCCTTCGTTGCATAGATATGAAACTTACCTCACATTTAAACCTGATTGGACGGAATTTATTAAAACTTTAATACGTCACACCAGGTAGTAGATAAAATTCAATTCTGAATCTTGTGCCTATAGGTACATATTAAGTAAAATAGTTACACGAAAAATTTTCAGTCATTGCAACTTATTAAAAAGAAATTTTCTGGAATGTTAGGTTATATGTTGAATTTTCTAAGTTTTAAAATATTTTTAAAATATGGTGAAACTCGGTGAACATTTGATGGTATGGTTGTTGCCTGCCAGTCTGCGGGACTGGCACTATGGCTCCCAGTCTCATGCCACAAGCACTCAGTTGAAAGTTTATACAAGCTGTGAAATAACAGTATGCATTACTTACCCCTATCATAAAAGATAAGGCCTTATTGTCTTATACTCATTTCAGATTGTCTTGAAATTATCATTCAGTGAATCAGTTCCTCTACACTACTGGACATAACTTGTGTTGCAATGCTTTGTTTAAGCTCCTAAATTGTATTAGAATTACTGGCATACCCTTTATTATTGAGGGTTACCCAGAAATAAAAGTTGCAGCACTTAAGATCTGGGAATCAAGCAGGCCACAAACACTTCCTTATATGTATTTGGCCAAATATACTGTGCAATTCCTTCATGGATTAATTAGCAGTATGGGCTGTTGCATTATCCAGCTGAAAATAATATGCTGTTACACATTCCTTATATGTTAGTTCATAACATAATGTTCAAAGCTAGATGTGTGTACCCAACACTGTTCATTATCTCTTAAAAAGAAAAATAGACAAATAATTCTTTTAGCACTAATGGCACACCACACTCCTCTTTCTTCATTGTACTGTGGGATATCATAAACAATATGTGGTTTATGTGGTGACCACTACCTGGTATGTGGCCCTATATGGCCATGTAGATGAAACCATGCCTTACCAAAATAAGATAATTTTCCTGGGATCATTTTCCCTACTGTTAACTTTCACTAACATCTGGTCACAGAATTGAAGTCTTTTGTTATAATTGATGCACTGTAATTGATGAGATACTAAAATTATATAGGGCTTTAATTTCAGTAATTTGGTTGCTCTATACGGATGCTCTTGAAATTTCCTGTTTGCTGTCTTAAAAGCTTCTAAGATTTTCTAGAAGTGTGTTACATGACAGCACCAATTTTGTCAAATTTTTCTTCAGTAAGATTAAAGGTTTCATTACCTTTTCTTGTTATTTATGGAACCTATTTTGCTAAACTAATCCACTATGTGCAATATTCTATTTCTGCAGGAAAGTAGTCTGTCAGAAAATTTAAGTTTACAGTTTTGTCTAGTTGTTCCACATGAATTCTTACTTCTAAAAAATGTTTTTAACATGTGCATACTGTTGTGTTGTGAATAAATTACCACACTGTAGTAAGAACATGTGTAAATACACCCATTTGTTCCAAGGTATAACCTCCTAAGTGTATCTGACTTGTCGTAAAGGAAGCCAGAAAAGATGCCAGAAATGCAAGATATCTAGCAAATGCTTATGGCATGTTCAGTCTGATTTTTAAAAGAAGATATATGACGGCTGACAAGCAAGAGACATGGAGGGTAAGAGGGGAAGGCCATTGCTATATAAATGTAAACAAAGGTTGCCACATTGGTTACACTGGTAAATCACCTATTCCTCAGGGCAGTTATCACTAGTTGTATGCAGGAAACAAGGTTTGCTTGAGCATTCAGTTGTGTTGTGTGTTATTAGTCTACTTTGTTAAAACACTATTAAAATATGTTGTTATGGAAGCAAGACTTAGTGGCAGTAGGATTAGAGGCAGACTGAAGATTCATGGTCCAAGACAAAGATTAGTTTATGCTGGGAGTGTTATTGCACAGCCAAGCTAGAGAATTTGTCTGTTCTTTAGGGAATTCTTGGGGAAAAGGAGAATTTGCTCCTTTACAATGAACCACTTATTCCTTTCAACCAAGTAAGAAAAAGGACTGTGTGTGCTTTTAAAATAAGTAAGGTGACTGATTCTAGAATCTCTAAAGAGAAGTAGATACAGCCAGGTCCATCACTAATACTAACTCTGGGAAACCAAGACCAAGAGCATCTCCAGTTACACAAATGGATAGTTTTCAATTATATACCATAATGTCACGAGGCAATTAACGTAAGCGAACGCCGTGAGAGAGAGAGAGAGAGAGAGAGAGAGAGAGAGAGAGAGAGAGAGAGAGAGAGAGAGAGAGAGAGAGAGAAGCGGGGGAGTGAAAGAGACAGATAGCGCCCAAGCCACACCCACAAACCGGCCCGCTCAGCGCTAATGACTTGCCGAGGAGAGACGGGGTGGGGAGAGAAAGAGCCAGAGAAATGTCGGGAAAGTCGCCATCGTCATCGTGAAAGACTGTGATGCTTCAGGAGGTGTCAGAAAACTTCCAGAAACAGCGGGCAGTGTATAAATAACACTACGGACGACTAAGTGAGTCAGTAATCTGCGCTAAAGCGCAACACGCGCACGGGGCAGAAGCGTCTAGCTTCTGCACCTAGCTCCCCTCCTTCATACATGGACCTGCCTCCATGTTTAACACCTCTGCCTGAGTCTAATGACTCAGACGCGGAGGATTTTGTTGTGGTTGAGGAACGCAGGCGGAAGCGAGCATCAACCGACCAGCAGCAACCACCACCCAAAAATGCCACCCATTGTGGCAGACAGTTTAGCAACCACGGGTCAGCCATGCGCCTACTGGCCTCTCGCCTAAAACTCCGCTTTGAGGCGAAGAGAAAGCCCAAAAAGGTGCATATCTTCACCAGCTGCCTGGAGGATCTGGAGACGGCGAAAGCCGTTTTGAGGGATCAAAAGATACTGTTTTACAGCGCCCTTATGTTGAGCGCAGGATCATAAGAGGGCTGGACTCTGACTGCACCCTGATGACGTCACGGCTGCGTTGAAAGAGGAGCACGATATCGATGCTCTCTCGGTCGCACAGCTGCGCAAGACCGACCTGTCGGACAGTGGGCCGGTTAAAGTGCCCATGTCTCTGTTCTTAGTCCTTGTGGACAAAGTGCATGACGCTGAAACTCAGCCGATCGATACTGTCCGCAGACTGATATTCACCGTCGTGAAAGTTGAGCGCTTTCACGGCAAAGAAGGACCGGTGCAGTGCCATCGATGTATGGGCTTCCACCACTCTAGCACAATGTGCGAGCGCAAGCTTGCGTGCTTGAGGTGTGCGGAGCCTCATATTTTGAAGGACTGCCCCAAGCCACCCGAAGAACGTAAGTGTGCGAACTGTAAAGAGCCGCACGCCAGCGTTTACAAGAGCTTCCAAACAAGGCAGCGCATAATCGAGAGCCGCCACCAGGGGCATCCCGAAACGACCACTGTCCGCCCGTGGGTGTCTTTCGCGGCCGCCCTGAAGAAGGCCGAAAACACCCTGCAGCAAGCGCAAGCGACTGCTATCCAAGCTGCAGCCCCTACATTACCGCCTCCGACCGAGGAAACAAAACCTGCACCCTCACAAAGCAAGGGGAAAAAGAGCGGGAAGTCTACATCCAAAAAGAGCGGGAAAGCCGCTATTCCACCTCCTGCGCCAAGAGCCAACGACCAGGACCAGCCTGAGGCCCCGGCCGCAGCTGATCCTGCACCGCACACTGTACCGTCGGTGGAGCCTGCACCAGCAGCAACCACGGCGGCACCAGCCAGTCCAGCACCTCAGCCCGCTACCTTTGGGAGCACTGTATCCCAGGCCGACCTGGACGAGTTCCAGGCCCTCTCCCTGTGGTTCGGTGACCTGATACAGCGAACCCTCCCGGCCCTACGCAATTGAATGCTTCAGGTCGAGAACCCTGCATTAACTCCGATGCAAAAGCACGCCATTGTGCTAAGAACGCTGGAGGAGCTGTTCCCGGGTTCCGCTAAGTAATGACCTCCAGACTCGTCCGGGGTCCATTACGAGCCGCGTTCTGGAACGCGAACAGCATACGGGGCCATCACCCCAGCGTCCTTGAGTTTGTGCAGTCTTTCGGAATTGATATTCTGATGGTCTGCGAAACCCATCTGGATGCTGCAACTAACTTCTCGCTGCCTAGCTTTGTCACCCATCGGTCTGATCGGGTCGGCCGACGGGGTGGCGGCACCGCCATCTTCATCAGAAATCACATCACGCACTCCCCTTTCCCGCTCCCCCCGCTGCAGCACTTGGAAGCCTGTACCATTCGGCTTGCCATTGGTGGGCTAGACACGCTGCTGGTAGTGGCCTACGAACCTCCTGATGCACGCTTCCACCTCCTACTCAATCTTCATCCAGTGGTATGCATCGCCAGCGATCTCAACGCGAAACATGCCCACTGGCATAGCCGCACATCTAACATCAAAGGGCGTGGGCTCTGCCGCCTCATCAGCGGAAACCCAAGCCTCGTCGCGCACGGCCCAAGAGGCCCTTCGTTCTATCCAGCCCACGGCAGGCCGGATGTGCTCGAGATCATGCTCACCAAAAATTTGCCATTTCATCTAGAGCTCTCGGCAGTCAACGAACTGAACTCTGTCCCAGTCCTGGTGGACTCTAACGTTGATAAGCCAGCTCTGTTAAATCCAGACTGGACATACGAGGTCGACTGAGATGCAGCCATCCTGAACCTGAACCAGTCAGTAGACCCGCGACCACGTATCGATTCCATCGATGCGCTGGAAGCGGCAGCTTCTGACTTCTCCCAACATATCCTACATGTGGTACGTGCTCACACATACCGCATTCCCACAAACCAGCACAACCCCATGACCATTCCAAATGAGCTCCGGCAGCTGCTTAAAGCTAAAGCAACTGTACGGAAGCTATGGCAGCGTTTCCGCCACACCAGGATACAGGCAGTCTACCGGAGGTTCAAATCCCTGGCAAGAAGGATGCTTCGTCCTCACCGCTCTGCGGCCTGGGAGGCAACCATGAAGCGGGTGGACCTCACGGAGAACCACCCTTGGCGGATTATCCGTTCCTTACGGAAGGATAAAAACCAATATCAGCATCCTCTCCATGGCACTCAAGGGTGACTCGCCTTTGAGCCCCAAGAGAAAGCCACAGGTTTCGCGGACTATCTAGAGTCTCAATTCGAGCCACGGGAAGACCCACAGGACGATGAGTTCACCGAACTCGTGGAGGAGGCGGTAGAATACCTCTGAGGACCCCCCTGTACCACGCGATGAGATCCACATCCCCATTGTCACCCCCAGACAGGTGGCAACCCAAATCCGAAGCGTCAAACCTAACAAATCCCCGGGGCATGACGATGTCACGGCACTCATGCTCCGGAACATTCCCAGAAGAACCGTGATTCATTTGACGCGGATTTATAATGCATGCCTTTACCTCCGCCACCATCAAACTTGTTGGAAGGAGGCGAGGGTGGTCTGCATTTTGAAGCCCGGCAAAGATCCGCTCTTCCCATCCAGCTACCGCTCCATCAGTCTTCTCCCAATCGTCTCAAAAAGTTTTTGAGCGATTGCTCCTGGCCCGCCTGAATCCTCTCTTCGAGGAAAGGCACCTCCTGCCGGATCACCGGTTCGGGTTCCGTCGGGGCCACTCCACGTGCGATTGGTGGAAAAGGCTGCCCTGGGTTTCCAGGACAACCTCAAAACCGTCGCGGTGCTTCTGGACGTGGACAAGTCCTTCGCCACAACGTGGCACCAGGGCCTGCTGTACAAGCTCAAGGAAGCACAACTCCCCTCCCCATACCTCACCCTGATCAGTAGTTCCCTCCGGGATCGAACCTTCAGGGTGCAAGTCGAAGGTAAAGTCTCCTCCGTCAGACCCATAGCGGCGGGAGTCCCGGAAGGCAGTGTACTGTCCCCGTTACTCTTTGCTGCCTACATGTCTGACTTCCCAACAGAGCCTCGCACTGTTCTGTGCCAACAGAAACGCCAAGTCCCTGAACGCCATGGTGGAGGACATCGTCGGCAGGAGGTTGAAGGATTTAAAGGCCGACATGCCGGACTGCGACACAACATTTGCGCGCGTCAAACCAGCAAAGTACGACGGCACGTCAACGTTCGAAGTCTTCCGCCGCCAATTCGGCACAGTGGCCAAGCACAACAAGGGGTCACCAGAAAAAGAGGCCACACAGCTAATAGCCAGGCTCCAGGGACAGGCCGCAGAGATCCTTAACGCAGTACAGACCGCGGCGGCACCCAAGGACATCTGGGATGCCCTGGAAAACCACTAAGAAAACCACCACTTGGCTGCAGCCTACCGCAGCCAACTGAAATCTAAGTCGCAGCAGCCAGGGGAGACACTGCAGGAGTTTGCCCTGGCAATCGAGCAGCTGACCAGCAAAGTCTTAGACGACCTCCCACCCGAGTTCGTATCCCGTGAGGCCGCCCACACCTTCGTTAACGGGTTACGACTCACCGAGATTCGTCAGCACCTAATGTTCGACGACTTCAAGACCATCCATGAGGTGCTAACGGCCGCATTGAGGATAAAGGCGGTGAGAACAAGGAGTATCCTCTGCAATGGGGACCGAAGACCATCTGAGGGACGCCGGCGAAATCCTAGTGGCGTGTGTTGGGGGTGTGGCCAACCGGAATACCTGGAGAGAGACTGCCCAAATCAGGGAGAGCAGGCGGAAAACGAGTAAGGGCCGTCGTGGCGAGGGGCACGTCGGCGTCATCACCACCATCCCCTCGAGTGACACTGCGCGCCGGGAGCCGGCATATGGATAACAGCCTCATCGCGGACGGTTGGGTGAAGGGGAGGCCGTGCCGCAAGCTGGTGGACACCGGGGCAGCCGTGACATCATCAGACCTGACGTGGCCTAGGGGCTGCCGACGAAAAAACCGAGCCAGCCATGCCAGCTTGTGACGGTATCGGGTGACACCTTGCCCGTGGAGAGGGAGGCCTTGCTGCAGTTGACCTTGCGACGGAGTGCTGTGCGTCTGTGGGTGTTCGTCGCGGAGGTGGCTGAGAAGATGATACTGGGACTGGTTGCCCTCAGGAGCCACGAGGCGACGGTCGACGGCTCAATCGAGAAGAGGAGATTCTCCGGCAACCCGAAGAACGCCTTGGAATTTGCAGGATCATCCTGAGGGAAGACGTAGTTGTCCTCGCGAGAAGCGAGGTAGTGGTGACGGCGCGACTGGAAGGCCAGAGCACCAAGAACATGATGCTGGACTGGTAGACGCCTGTGCACGGGCTGTGTGTAGCCAGGGCATTGTTGCCGTGCCGAGAGGAGGTGCCGGTGAGGCTGCTCAACCCAACAGACACCGATCACGTGTTCAGGCTGGGACGGAGTTGCGGACGTGCGAGCCCTTAGTCAGCGTAACACCAATCGACAAGAACCAGGAGCTGGTGGTGACGCAAAATCTGGGGCCCGCTGGAAGGCTTACTGGAGAGGGCGGCCGACCAACTGACCGCAGAACAGCTCGGGAAGGTTCGACAGCTGCTGAGACGACACCAGCGCGTCTTCAGCCAAGGTAACAGTTAATGCCAGAGGTTCTACTCCCATTAGTCCTGGACCCGTAGGACCAAGGACTCGCGCCTCCTTCGACCAGGGAGTTACCGAGCTGTCCCGAAAGGGCACCCGGCGCCTCCGTGGGGCTTTCCATAGGGCAAGACCTAGAGACTAACAAGCCTCCCCCCCCCCATCTGGTCCTGTGGACTCAAGACGGATGGAAGTGGATATGCCACCTACGCGCGCCAACACCAAAATGGGAAGGCTACCGATATGACCTCGGTGGGGCCACCTGGTGATCTAGCACACCTTCTACTAGCTATGCTGGTTAGCACGCGGGAATATTAATGGCTTCCCTCAACCCCAACCGGAGACGTACCCGATCTCCCACGGGTATCCAGAACCACTGCCCCCTCCAGTCCAACCCAATCCGAACAACTCCCTATCAGGGAGAGGCGCGAATGTTCGGCCCGAGATTCCTTTAGTAACTTCAGAGGTACCACGAGTGCTAGGGGTCCGCAGCGCCCGCACCACGGCAGCTGAAGGGGACGGATCCCCTCCCCTACGGGACAGCCAAGGTAACAGCGACTACGGCCATATGGACCGAGTGCTCCACCGCATCGGTACCAGAGATACAAGGCCTATTCGGCAACCACCCAGACGAGTTCCACTGGCAAAGCAAGCGGCGGTACGGGACATGCTGGGGGACATGAGATCCAGGGGAGTGATTGAAGAGTCTGACAGCCCTTGTGTTCACCTGTAGTTCTGGTGAAGAAGAAGAACGCTGAGCTACGCTTCTGCGTGGACTGTAGGAAGCTGAACGCTGTCCCCTTACCCCGGATTGATAACAACCTGGACACGCTTGCTGGTGAGCAGTGGTTTTCGATCTTGGAACTGAAGTCGGGTTAGTGGCAGGTGGCTCTAGACCCGGGAGATAAGGAGAACACCGCATTCTCGATAGGAAAAGGGCTTTTGCAATTCACAGTTATGCCCTTTGGTCTCTGCAACGCACCAGATACCTTCCAACGCTTCATGGAGTCCGTGATGAGTGGACTGACTTATGACGCCTGCCTGCTATACCTGGACGACATCTTCATCGTCTGCAAGAGATTCGAGGACCATCTCGACAACCTGAGCAAGGAGTTACAGAGATTGCAGGCCACCAATCTGAAGCTAAACGCGAAGAAGTGCCAGCTCTTCCGCAAGGAAACCAACTACTTGGGTCACATAGTCTTGCCAACCGGAGTGGCCACAGACCCGGTACAACAGGCAAGCCAACAGCCAAGGATTCCAGCAAGGTGACGTGGTCAGGTTGTACAGCCCTACCCGGACCAAGGGACACTGCCCGAAACTTCAACAACCGTGGCAAGGACCGTATCGGGTGGTAAAGAGAATTAACGACGTGGTCTATCGCATACAGAAGGTGCCTCGAGGAAAGATGGTGGTGGTACCCACGGGTGCCAAAGTTTTCCGATGGATCAGGGGGTTGGAGAGGCAAGGGGAACAAAATTCTATGATCGTTTAGTTTAGCCTAGTGAAAGCAAAGGTCAAGTTTACCTACTGATCAATACTGACGTTACCCTCCACCGACCACTGGAGGCATTTGACGATGAATTATCCTGCCTAGCAGTCTACCCAACAACAGCAGCAGCGCTAATGACTTGCTGAAGAGAGACGGGGTGGGGACAGAAAGAGCCAGAGAAATGTCGAGTCAGTTCCGTCGCCATCGTGAAAGACCGTGAAGCTTCGAGAGGTGTCGGGAAACTTCCAGAAATAGCGGGCAGTGTATAAATAAGACTACGGACGACTAAATGAGTCAGTCGCGCACGTTGTATGCTAAGATCACTCCTCACTCAAACCAGCTGGTGAACACACTGGGTCATTATGACCACCGTCTCTCCAGAAGATGGAGGAGCTACCGCATCCCCAAGAATGCCCTTGGGTGGTAAAGTCAGCCTCTCCTCCTTCTTCCCCAATCACCGCCAGGTCACGTCGCGCCTTGGTGGTGGCTGGAAGGGTGATACCTGCAGCTGCGCCCGAGAGCGCGCGCACGACCTGGGAAAACCTAAACTTAAAAACCAAATTCCATCTGGCCTCTCGCTACTGGTTCCTCCCTCAGCTTGACGGATACCTAGTACCGCCCAAAGTGAGGTGGGACGGGCACTGTCCCCCTTCATCGGAGGGATATCCCGGCACCAGAAGCATCAGTAGAGACCAACTGCGCCGTCTTACACAACTACACGCAAGTTCGTGCAAATGACCATGTCTTTTATACCGCACAGGTAAATCCGCACAGCGGATAGGTACCGTGGCGTGTTATGCTCCGCTCGGGAGAACCCGGGCGACCTGCACCTGCTCTTGGCTCTTGGCAAGTGAGTCAGTGTTGGCAGGAAGCCGCTAGAGAGTGGTCAATGATCGGTATATGGACATTTAAACTGTATTGAGTTACGAGTTGAGATCTCATAACGTGAAGTGATTTGAAAGTGAATTCTTTTGTTAATTTACGTGTGCAGAAGCCACGAGAGACTGTTGGTGCATGTTACGTCATCTTGCTACAAAGAGCTGTACAAGTGCCTTTCACGGAAATAAAGAGCATTTTGAATTTCTGCAACCTGGACTTTTAAATTTTACGAACCCACAAAGTCACAATAAGAAGACACGTCTGTGACTATTACACCCAAAAGGAGCATCCTACCACATATAAGCTTCTTCTCTTAAAGAAAGAGAGCTATAAGAAGGAAACCTTAGCTCTTTGAACAAAGTCTTCCATGATCTGAGATTTGAGTTCAAGAAGATAAATCTCAAAAACTGCAATTTCATTGGAGAACAAAATAAATATTTCCTGTAGGTTTTGCATAGATAATAAAAATGAAATGAAGTGTGTGGTGTTTAATGCTCACTTTTACTACATGCGGCACTGCAGGCGGTGACACTGATGATACATGAGATGAAGATGGAGCATTGGTCAAATGAGACGGCGGGGGAAACTGGAGTACCCGGAGAAAACCCGCTCCAGTGCTGTGTTGTCAACTACAAATCTCGCTTTGCGGTCACCTGAAATCAAACCCGGGCCACCTTGGTAATAGATAATAAAGGGGCATACAATTAATTTATTTGTCAATTTCTTTTTTGACTTGATTGCTGCTTTATCTCATTTATTGAAAATTTTTCTGTATTGAAAATTTTTCATCTTCAAAGTGTAGTCCTAGCATTATTTTCATTAGAACTGCACATTGTTGCTTCATTTCTGTGTTGTCATTTATCCTAGAACATTCAGCATTATTTGTTTGCTGCTAAGGAGATCCACTGATTTCCCAGTATAAAATATTCCCAGTCCTTTTTTTTTTTTTTTTTATACCCTGCCTTTAACTGCAGTGGTCATATCGGTGGCACTTCTCCTTTGGAACATATCGATGGTGTTAACTCGTAAACATTGGGTTTTTAATCATTAGATCACGCACACATTTACACTTTCATTCATATTTCCAGACTCTGGGGAAGATGGGGAATCATCTTGGTTGGAGAAAAATCCCCCCCAGCCAAGAATCAAACCCAGAACCCGCATGGCAGGCAGGTGCTCTGACTGACCTAAGGGACCAGCCATTCCCAATCAGTGTTTGTGTATATCTGGCTGAAATAGGTATTGACAGTACGCCATTCACTCAAGTTGGTAAGGTCATACATACAAAGAAACAACAATTGGTTTTTGTGCATGTGACTGTGAACAGACACTTAAAAAGAGTGAGAGAAGAGTATCTAGGAAAATTGAATTTTCCTTAATAACCATGTAACTGCACCATGAATATTTGAGCCCATCTCTGTAGTATAGGTGGTAACTGGTCTGCCTCATGTTCAAGAGGTTGTGAGTTCAAATCTTGGTCAGGGTGAGTTTTCTGAATAAGGTTTTTTCTGGGGTTTTCTCTTATCCTGAAAAATGAATGTTGGGTAACTCCCTCTTCCTAATCATATTTGCTCTGTTCCACTTTGCATTAGTTTATGTCTGACTTCTCCCATCGGCTAGCTTTTCCTAAGTAGATATTTAAGAGCTTAAATGTTCTTAAGGAAAGGACCATGATACGCTCTTAACCAATATTTTAGTACTTTTTTCCATTACTCATCCATGCACACTGATCTTCTCTACTTCTAACAGGGCTACTACATTAACACTATTTAGTCAAATAAGTATTTAACATAGTTTTGTAAAACATATTTAGTACTTTATCCACTTTTTCTCAGCTATCCTCCATACTACTAATGTGTAGGTCAGCCCATCTCAATTGCATTTGTGCAGTATATCCTCTTATACCAAATTACTTTCATACAAGGGCAAAATATAAACAATTACTTGAAAATGTCATTACAAATTGCCTTAAGTTAACATAAACATTTTCTCTTTTTTCCATTGAACCTTATTCCCAAATTTACAAAACTCTTAGCAATCTGTTTCCTCCTGTGGTCCACTAAAATTATTTCCCAGTGTATTCCTTTTCTTAAAAAATATTTATTTTCTTTATTCACTCTCAGAACCCATTTCTTACAGGTCTAACTATTTCTGGAATTGTATTCCTTAAAGCCTTATCAATTGATTTAATGATTTTACATTGTGATTTAATGTTTACAGAAAGCAGCCCGTATCATGTAATTGCAACCCAGGAGATAAGCACAAAGATGACTGTCCTAATCATGAAACTTCTAGAGGAGGAGAAGCTCCTGTTGATGGCTCTAATTATGTAAACATAGAGCCTGATGGAAGTCTGTCTGCAAATTCTTCTCAACAGCTTGTCGAAAATAATGCAAATACTTCTACTGCAGGACTTGATTATGAAAATATTGAATTTGCTCAGTCTCTAGAGTACTATGAGAATTCCAAAGATTTGCTGCAGAAGGTGGTGGGGCTTGCTAAAAGCCATGGAAATGATTCAGAAGCACCCCAAACTGAGGTTGAAGATACTTCTGCAACTGTGTCATACACAATAAATAATGGCATTAAATTCTGCAAAAAATGTGGACATGCTTGTCATATGCTTTCCCCCTCACAAGTTGAAACAGTGGGTGAGAGTGAAGAACCACAGGATAACTGTCAGGATGATTATCTAATGATGGAACCAGCAAAGAATGTAAAGACTACTCTTGTAGAGGGTAAACATCCTGGATATTTGCCTATGTCTCCAATTACAGCTCAGCAACAGCAACAGTGTGGAGGCAAGTTGTCAGACAAATCTGCCAGCATTCCTAGTCTTTTGGATCGCAGTCGTCGTGTTCCTGGGTCTGCAATGATGATGATGATGCATCACCATAACTCATATCTTCGACGAGTGCTACATGATGAGGATGGAAGGAAATCTTCACATCTCCATCCAAGTAGCAGAAGACGTTCCAGTTCTGCCGATTCTTCTCGTTATCTAGATGACCTTGAAGACCTGAGTGAAAACACAATAGTTTCATCAAGAGAAATATCTTCCTCACATGCAGAGCTCTCTGCTCCTGAAGTTTCTACAAAAGAATCAGCCCCAGCCAAAGATGAAGAAGCTGAAAATAGGTAAGTTTTATTATTATAATACATAATTATATTAATAAGAATAATAATAATGGAATGTTGGCTTTTACCATTTCATGTCTTAGCTGAGAATTGTGCAAGTGTGAACAATGACAATATCATACCACTACTACTCTGTGATACTTACTCCAAGTGAATTGCAATACTGTATATTTTGTGTAGAACCACTTTTATAACTAAAATATGTTTCTTAATTAAATTTTGAAATGATTAGACTAAAAAATTCACTTTAGCTTAAAAAAACCTGCAAACATGTTTTAATTTATCATATTATAATCATTTGTAATATCCTAAGTATTATTAGAGAAAAGTTTATTTTTAAGTTTCTATTGTCACTTTTTATAAGGTGCACAATTTTTTTAAGAAAATACAACAAATTCTAAAAGTTCTAATTTTCTGCTTAATATATGTTGGAAATTTAATGATGATGTGACAGTCTTTAACAAGCAAAAACATACCAACTTCATCCATGTGCCAGGATTGATTCTACAGAGTTATTTAACATGCCAGAAATGTTAACAGCAACAAAGAATGAGGTACTAAGGTTTCAAGCAGTTAAAAGTATATTAATAGCTCCAACATGCATTGGAAGGGGTAGTACCGAGAGACCCAAAAACATCTGAAGCTCAATGGGTAAGAGCGACTGGACGGAAGCTGTGGTTCAAATCCCGGCCATGGCATTGAATTTTTCAAGTTGACTATGTATCCAAAAGATTCAGATTACTTGTTGTTGAACATTTCATCATTTCTATGCACTTATCAGTCACGTTTTACTCAGTGCGAGTTTAAAATATACTTGCTTTGCAGTAACGTGACGTTATATACATTATTTTCAATTTGTTTTATATTTTTGTTTGTTATAATATCTATTTATACAATTTAAATAAAAATTCATATTTTAATAATTTATTATTAAATCACCTTATTTGTGGACTAAATATTTCGAAATGTGTTATTTTAAGTATAGAAATCCTTGTCTAAATACTGAACTACATTAAATAATTTCAACAATTTCATTTTTCTTCAACTTTTTGCTGATGATTTTAACTTACCATTGTATCCTTCATACAAAACATTATTTTTTATGTTTAATTTCTTACAGACTGAATTGTGAAGAAATGGTGGAATCAAATGAACAGGGTAAAGATGATGGCACAAGTACTAGCAGTGAAAGTGGTTCATTGCGTACTCTGGTGCGTGAATCACTGGCTGAAACAGCTCCACCACAGCAAGAGCCTCCACCATCAAGCTCCAGTTCCTCCTCAACAGTGCATATCCGCCGCTCCTCTAGTGTTCCCTGTAAGTCAGGGAATAATCGTGACTCATCTTCCTCAAATGATTCTGGTGTCTCCATTGGTTCCCTTCGTCACCGAGGGGCAGATTTTGCTGAATTTGAGTTACCATTAACAACAGCAATGTCCACCAGAAGGCATCATCATGCAGTCCAGGGACGAGGTCTGCATCATGGAAATTATTATCACATTGGTTCAGGAGCCCTTGGAGGTCCAGGTGGAATGAACTGTCTTCATGCATCATTACCACGGCGCTCTAAGAGTGTTGACCCTTTGAGAGAAATCAGCTTTCAATTTCAAAAAGACAAAATACCTGCCAAATCATCATCTGCAGAAGCTGAGGTTCCTGTTTGTACAGCAAAACGAGATCCTGCTAAAGGTACGTATAATCAAGGTTAATCCACCTCTTTGCCTAATCTCACATCATTTATCTTTGGCAGACCCACATTAATTTCACTATATATATATTGCAAACTGATACTTGTGTTGATTCAATTTCAGGAAAAGTATATCTACAGAAGATTGAGTTTTTAAGTTTAAAAATGTGTTTTCTCAGCACAAAATAAAATGTATAGTTGGAGCATTTGTGAGTATGCTAAAGCTTTTGATTAAGTAGTGTAAGCATAAGTTATATTCAGTTCAGTTAGAATTATAACAGAATTAAACAATCCTTGCACAAAAAAGTATTCACACTTTAGTTTCTAAAGCTATCAAACATGCATTGCCTTTCATATTGTGACTTTGTGGGTTCGTAGAATTAAAAGTCCAATTTGCAGAAATACAAATAGTTCTTTATTTCCACCGAATTACAGTTGTTACACTTACAAATATCGTTCCACAGACAATTATGTAACACTCATAATTACATAACTCTCACAGTTACAATCCACACTCGCTACTCAGCGCCTTGCAGTGCAACTCTTTCTCTCGATCCGACTAAGAACTGCCTGACTCGTCCACTGTATCGCTTATTTAGGCAGATTGCTGCATCTCGAAGCTACGCGGCTCGGAACAATCATCCCGATTGTTCCAGACGCCAGGGGGAGGGGAAAGAGACGGTACAGTGGCTCGTGATACCTTTCTAACCATCCCTTCAGTGAGCGCCAGAAGATAAATGGGTAGGCATGACCTCAATGCTTCCCGTCCCCCACCCAGCTGCCAGTTGGTCGTGCCTTCCGATAATTGGGTGACACTGCTCCCTCCTCAAAGCTGATCGTCCCGAACAGCACCATCGTAGCGGGCCAGGCGATCCAGGTGTACCACCAACATCTTCCCTCGGGGAACCTTCTGGATGCGGTAGACCACGTCGTTAATCCTCTTCACCACCCGGTACGGTCCTTGCCATGCCTGCTGAAGCTTCGGGCAGTGTCCCTTAGTTCCGGTAGGGTGGCACAACCAGACCAGGTCACCTTTCTGGAACCCTTGGCTTTTGGCTTGCCTGTCGTATCGGTTCTTCATGCGGTCGCTCGCCTTTTGGATGTTCTGGCGAGCCATCTCATGCATGTCGTGGAGGTGGTCCACCAGGTTCTCCACATACTCGGTCGCTGGCTGTTTCGCTTCTGGAGGGCTTCCAAAAGCCAGGTCACAAGGGAGGCATAACTCTCGGCCGAACATTAAGCTGGCTGGCGTCATCCTAGTTTTGTCGTGTGTAGACGAGCGGTAGGCCAGCAAGAACAGTGGCACCTTGACGTCCCAGTCTCACTGATGGCTGTCCACGACCTTCCTCAGGTGCTCTTCTAAGGTCTTGATTTATCTCTCCACCATGCCGTCCGACTGTGTATGTAGGGGTGTGGTACGGGTCTTGTTCACTCCAAGTCTTTCTAGTATCTACTTCGTCAGCTTGGATTCAAAATTGGTGCCCTGGTCGCTGTGGAGCTATAACGGCACCCCAAATCGGCAAAACACTTGCTCTACGAGGCAGTCTGTGATGGTGTTCGTCTCCTGGTTCAGAATGGCATACACCTCCGGCCTCTTGGTTAAGTAGTCCACGACCACCATCAGGTACTTGTTGCCTCGGTCGGACACTGTAATGTTCCAGCTATGTCGACGGCGATCCTTTCGATTGGCGCTCCGACTACTGCTGCATGCAACCCCAGCTCCTGGTCTTGGGGCCGCGACTCGCCGCGCACACGTGGCATTATCGGCACCATCTCTCGGCATCTGCTCGGAGCCTCAGCCAATAGTACCGCTGCCGAAGTTTGTGATCGTCCGGTTTGCTCCCAGGTGTCCTCCTGAAGTACCGGCGTGAATTTCCTCCAAGACTGCCAGGACCTTACTTCGGGGAAGTACCAACTGCTCCCTCTGCGTCTTCCCATCAGGCGATTCCCATACCCGGAAGAGCTCCCGTAGGGGAAGGGTTCCGTCCCTTTCAGCTGCCAAAGTGCGGGCGCTGCGGAACCTTAGCACTCGTGGTACCTCTGACGTTACTAGAGGAACCTCGGGCCGAACAGCCGAGCCCCTCCTTCGGGAGTTGTTCGGATTGGGATGGCTTCGAGGGGGCAGTGTGTTCCCGATACCCGTGGGAATCGGGTACGTCTTCGGACGGGGTTGAGGGAAGCCATTAAGTTTCCGGGTACTAGCCTGCTAAGCTAGTAGAAGGTGTGCTAGATCACCAGGTGGCCCCACCGAGGTCATTTCGGTAGTCTTCACCTTGAGTGTTGACGCGCGTAAGTGGCGTATCCACTTCCATCCCGTCTTGTGTCCCTAGGACCAGATGGAGGGGCTTGTTAGGTAACTAGGTCTTGCCCTACGGAAAGCCCACGGAGGATGCCGAGCGCCCTTTGGGACAGCTCGGATACTCCCTGGTTGAAAGAGGCCCGGGTCTTGTTCTTACGGGTTCAAGGCTAATGGGAGTAGAACCTCTGGACTCAACCCGGAAGAGCCTCCTTCGGGAGTTGTTCGGATTGGGATGGTCTCGAGGGGGCAGTGGTTTCCGATACCCGTGGGAATCGGGTACGTCTGAGGACGGGGTTGAGGGAAGCCATTAATTCTCCCGGGTACTAGCCTGCAAAGCTAGTAGAAGGTGTGCTAGATTGCCAGGCGACCCCACCGAGGTCATATCGGTAGTCTTCACCTTTGGTGTTGGCGCGCGTAAGTGGCGTATCCACTTCCATCCCGTCTTGTGTCTTAGGACCATATGGGGGGCTTGTTTGTTAGCCAGGTCTTGTCCTATGGAAATCCCCACGGAGGACGCCGAACGCCCTTAGGGACAGCTCGGATAACTCCCTGGTTGAAAGAGGCCCGGGTCTTGTTCCTACGGGTTCAAAGCTAATGGGAGTAGAACCTCTGGACTCAAACCCGGAAGAACACGCCTTCTCTTGTTTTCAGGGAGTCCCATTGGGCCCGGTACGACTTGTAGGTGGCGCTCCTCGGTGCGATGTCCTCCCAGGTTGGTATTGTCCCTGCCTCCACTTCTCTCAAGAGTGGTCCCAAATCTGCGTCCGCCAGCTGCTCCCTCCTCAGGCCTGCGCTATCCCAGCCTTCCTCAGGCACGGCCGTAACCACTCGGACCGCTGCGGCATGTTCCTTCTCTTCCACTCTTGCACATTGCATCTGCGTTACCGTGGCTCTTCCCTCTGCGATGTTCAGAGGTGAAGTCGTACTCCTGCCACCTCAGGAAGCAACGAGCGGTCTGGCCTTCTAGGTTTCTAAAGCCCAATAGCCAGGTGAGGGCGGAGTGATCAGTCCTCAAGTGGAATGGCTGACCGTACAGGTACTTGTGGAAATGCTCCAAGGTTTTCACTTCCGCCAGTAGTTCTCGCCGGGTGACGCAGTAGTTCTTCTCTGCCTTCGATAGCGTGTTGCTGTAGTAGGCTATCACCCGCTCGTGGCCATGCTGAACTTGGGATAGGACGCCTCCAATGCATGGTCGCTGGCGTCGGTTTCCACAATGAAGGTGCCGCCTGGTTGTGGAAATCCAAAAATTGGAGGACTGCACGGGGTCTTCTTCAGGTGCTGGAAAGCGCCTTAGGCGTCATCCGTCCTTACATAAGGTCGGTGTTCCTCTTGTCAGGCGGGTGAGGGGTTTGGCGATGTTGGAGAACCACTTTACGAAGCGGCGGTAATAACTGCACAGCCCCAGGAAACTGCGCAACTCTCTCTTATCCTTTGGTCGAGGCCAATCTCTCACGGCCTGGGTCTTCCCCGGTCTGTGGCCACTCCGGTTGGTTATATTATGTGGCCCAAGTAGTTCACTTCTTTGCGGAAGAGCTGGCACTTCTTTGCATTTAGCTTCAAATTGGTCGCCTGCAGTCTCTGTAGCGCCTTACTCAGATTCTCGAGATGGTCTTCGAAAGTCTTGCCGACGATGATGATTTCGTCCAGGTATAGCAGGCAGGCGTCATAAGTCAGTCCTCTCATCACTGACTCCATAAGGCGTTGGAAGGTGGCTGGTGCGTTGCAGAGGCCAAAGGGCATAACTGTGAACTGGCAAAGCTCATGGCCTGTCGAGAATGCAGTCTTTTCTTTGTCTCTTGGGTCTAGAGCCACCTGCCATTAACCCGACTTCAGGTCCAGGGTCGAGACCCACTGTGCACCAGCTAGCGTGTCCAGGGGTCGTCAATCCGGGGTAGGGGAAATAGTCCTTCCGGGTGACAGCGTTCAACCTCCTGTAGTCCACGCAGAAGCGTTGCTCGCCGTTCTTCTTTGTCACCAGTACTACAGGGGAACACCAAGGGCGGTCACACTCTTCAATCACTCCCCTAGACTTCATGTCATCCACCATATCCCGTACCGCAGCTTGTTTCGCCTGCGGAACGCGTCTAGGTGGTTGCCGAATAGCCCGGGCGTCTCCAATGTGGATGCGGTGAAGTACTTTATCCCTGCGGCCTTAGTCGCTGTCGCCTTGGCTGAAGACGTACTGGTATCGCCTCAGCAATTTTCGAACTCTTTCCAGCTGTTCTGCGGTCAGGTGGTCGGCCGCCCTCTCCAGTAAGCCTTCCAGCCGGGGCCCCATGTGTTGCGTCGGCACCGGCTCCTCGGTCTTGTCGAACGCTGTCACGCTGACCACGGGCTCGCCCGTCCCCAACTCCATCCCGGCCTGGACGTCATGATCAGTGTCTGCCAGGTTGAGAGCCTCACTGGTGCCTCCTCCTTGCACGGCAACAATGTTCTGGCTACACATAGTCCGTGCACAGGTGTCTTCTGGTCCAGCATCACTCCTGTAGTGTCTCCCCTGGCTGCTGTGACCTTGCCTTTAGCTGGCTGCGGTACGCTGCGGCTAAGCGGTGGTTTCCAAAACAATTCTCCAGGGCCTCCCAGATGTCCTTGGGCGCCGCCGTTGTCTGTACCGCGTTCAGGACTTATGCGGCCCGTCCCTGGAGGCTGGCTATGAACTGTGCGGTCTCTTCAACTGGTGTGACCATTTGTTGTGTTTGGCCACCGTGTCGAACTGACGGCGGAAGACTTCGTAAGTTGTTGCGCCGTCGTATTTAGGAGGTTGGACACGCGCAGATGTGTCGCGTCCCGACGCGTCAACCTTTAAATCCTTTAACCTCCTGCCGACGACGTCCTCCACCATGGCCTTCAGGGACTTTGTGTTGCTGTCTGCCTTTCCCTCCAGCTCGTTAACGCGGCTCGCCAGGTCTTCGACGCGCTCGTCCACTTGACCCATCCGCTTGCCCAGCTCCGTGACGTCATCCCTCACGCCGGTCAACTGCTCTTCGAACTTTGCGGCGAGGGCCTCGTTTGCCGCTTTCATCTCCATGGTCAATTCTGCCATCTTCGCGGTCATAGTCGTGGCCAAGTTGCTATTTGCAGCTTCCGTCTTCGTTGTTAATTCGGCCTTCATTTGTTCCATCTTCTCGGTGATGTCGTTAGCCACCTTCATTTCTTTCAATTCCGGTGCCAGGTTGTTGTTTGCCGTTTCCGTCTTCGTTGTTAGTTTGGTCATTTTCGCGGTCATTGTCGCGGCCAAGTTGTTATTTGCCGTCTCCAACTTCTCTAGAATCTGTGCCAATGCGGCCTCCATGTCGTCGCACTTCTGACACCAATTGTAACTTTGTGGGTTCATAGAACTAAAAGTCCAAATTGCCGAAATTCTAAATGTTCTTTATTTGCGTAGAAATACACTCCGTATCAGCAGAATTACATCACATATCACAATCTACAGCACCAAGGTCGATGACAATAACAAACCTCAGCTCTTGTTACAACACTTCACAGCTGACTCTCGTTTTACAACTGATTCTTGGCGAGTCATCGCCTTCTTAAGTACCTCATTAATAAATTCGAGACTCTTCCAGAAGAATAAAGAAACCGAATATTGTATCACATTCCAGAAGCGTAGCTTAATCCATGCCGGCAAGTCCTTTATCACAGCTATCTTTAGTTGGCGGCCCTTTGTGTACACTAGCCGCGCTATCATAGATAATGGCTTCGCGCTGTTGCCGTGACAATATGAATGTGTGGCAAGAAGGTTACTGACCTGATCCTTTAAATCAGGGGCAAACCAATATTAAGGGCCAGAGGGGCCAGTCTTCACCGATAATATCACACAACTTATAGGCATTTTTTAATTTGAAAAAAAGAATAATTATATATTTTATTGAATTGTAATAATCATTACAAGCAATGATTTATTATGTTGTAAAGAATTGTCAAAGTATTTAAAGTGAGGTATATTTCATATAAATATGAGTAGCATTTATATATAAATGATTTATTATACCATAATTCTTAATGTTTATCAAAACTTGCATACCGCATTGTTGTTCACGACAAGCATGCCAGACTCCTTCGCAAAGCAGAACATTGGGCCTGATTATACTGGACTATGGTCACTCCTCACCCCTCTACACACTTTGCCAGTTACATTTCTGTATCTTCTTTACTCCCCTGCTCTCCTCTGCTTACATCACTCACAGCAATGCTTGGAGCCAGCTAGTTGCGGCACATTGTAGCCCAATATTTGAAGTTTTAGCATTCGTGTGATGTTGTTTGAATCTTACTTATTTGGTAGACAAAGTAGTGTAGTTTTAATGTGAATAGAGTGGATTATTTACTGAAAAGTCCCTTTCATTCATTAAAAGTAGAAGAAAATCTTGTAATTAAACAATTAGATGCACTTCAACCGAACAATGTTACATTTACACAACAGGATGACAGAAAACAGATGACTTTGTGTAACAGTTGGTTTAGTAAGAAATTGTGCCAAACTAAAAGTGAGGAGAAACAGTGTCTTTTACTTTTACATTTGTTATTTGGTTTTTAAGGACAATGATAGGTTGTAAGGATCTGAAACATTTGAGTGAACAAATTGCAAAACACGAGGCAAGTGCACTTACTTACCAAATACCTGTAAATTTAAATTATTAGAAACAGTAAACTTTGCTGCTAAGTTTGATTCTGCACATAAAATATAAATCCAGAGACACAATGAACTAGCCACTAAAAATAGTTAAATACTGAATGGAATTTAAATAGTTACAAATAAAGGTATGACTCAATTTTAAGTCTTTCAACTGAACAGAGTAATAGGTTAAATAAATTTTTGTATAACCCATGATATTGAGGAGTCATGATGACAGACAGGAATCGGCTAACAGGTTGAACTACTGGGTTGTATTTATTAGGTTTACATTAAGGAATTCATGAGAAACATAAATACTGTTATCGAGATTTAACTGTATTGGAACACCACAGTGAAGCGAAATAATTATTAATTTTTATATGAGTCGTATTTATTACACATCTGCTTCACTTTCGAAAGTGAAGCAGATGTGTAATAAATACGACTCATCTAAAAATTAATAAATAAATACTGCTGTTTGTTTCTGTGCAGCCTTAACGAAACAACAAACATAACTGTATCCTGTTGAAAGGTTTCTTTCTTTTGAAGAGATTCATAATCGAACAGCCAATGATTTCAGTGATGTTTTGATAAAGAAGTTGTGATCTTTTATTATTGAATGTCTTAACATATGATGGTCCCAAGTATGTACACTGCTATGTTCACCAATTAAATTTGGTTATACAAAATGCTTGTTATGAATCACAAAATCATTTTAAGTTATATTTCACCAATATTGGTGGATTCACAACATGTTTCTTGTCTTTACCAAAACACTGATCTGTTGCATTCAGTTTGCAACAAATGCATTCCAGCTGCTTCTACAAGATTGAAATTTTAATCATGGGTAGCGAACAGCATTCATGAAAACAAACTTTATTTATTACAGTGTTTTGAAAAGATGAGCAGGAAGATGGGTGGGATGATGTAGCAATATGGGAAGCTCTTGGTTTTAAGAATTTCCTGTTGGTTAAAAATATATTCTGTTTGAACACATTTCTGCTATTGCAATGTTTTTGGTAATGCAACTAAAAGTGACCTGTTTACTTCAATTACAAGCATCTTCACATCTGGTCCCACCAAGAAAAATGCTCACGAGTCCCCACTTCTTTAAACTTTACTTACCAAAACTTTGTTCCATTAGTACCTCCAGTCCTGCTGCTGCATGTAGATCCTCTATTTTTGGAAGCTGTGCTACAGGTTATTTGGTGAAATCCTTTTGAGTTGCATCACTGTAACTCAACCAGGATGTGTTTAATGCAGATTTAAATTTGGGGGAAAAAAATTAAGAAAAGAAAAGAGAAGGTTTAATAGTTTTCTTTTGGATGCAATAAATTTTCCAACACTGAAATGTGTTTCACCAAACATCTCTTCAGAGAGAGTGCATTGTGTGCCAGTATGCTGTCCTCATTAAGGTTCCATGAGACATACTTCCACATATCTGCTATCCTCTTAACTGTTCTTTGATGGTTTCTAAAATCATCCTCCAATACATGATTGAGTATCTTGAGAGCCAGATGTCAATCATTACAGATAGCATTGACATTGTGAATGTTTCAACATAGATAATAAAATGTTCTCAAGCCAACGACCTAATCAGGAAAACTAAAACATCTAATATACAAACTTTATGCCACTGTATGATTGTGTACATATATTCTTTCTAATAAATGTATCTGGTGGTCATTATATGAAGTAAAAGTGTACATACAAATGTTTCAGGTTATGCTAGCCCTGGAGGAGAAGGAAATGCCATTGTAATGCCATATATGGACTCACGCAGCACCAGTAGTGGCACATCAGATATGTCAGACTACATTGAAACATTGTCACTATCATCACACAGTTCCCAATCAGATAATACTGCAGACAGTCTCAGGTAATGGTTTCAAATATTTTACTAATTCATTTTCTACACCTTTAAATGAATAGCTAAATGTGCAACACACCATGTTACACCATGTCACTAAAATCTTGTTAATCTGAAATTCATCAAAATGAACATTTCTTTTGTTTAGCCACATTATTAAAACACAGCCATAAAGTTGATATTTTTAACTACAATATTTAAATGATATCTTAAACTACTACTCATTACTGCATTCTTTCAAAATGCTTTGAAATTTACAAAAATTGAAGCTTTTTGGTCTAAGTTTGTTCCATTTTTTAGTTACAATATCCATTACATTTTTATTTTAATAATTTTAATGCAAAGGCTCTTGATGTAGTGGGATTACTGGTGATGAGATGAGAAGATGTGGGATGGGATGATTCTCACCTGCACTCGTCCCGCATTGTTCCTGAGGTTGTAGGTTGAATTCAGCCCTTCGAGTAGAAGATGATGAAGCCACGGGTTGCTAATTTTTCTTGGACCAATCTAGCACTCAGATTGGTCTAAAATCTTCTGTGTAGTTTCAGTCGTTACATGAGAAACCTTTTCTCGGGCATGGTCGCAAGCAAATGAATTCTTTAGTTAAATAAACACAGAAAGAAGTAAATTTTGTTTAATTTATAAAAATCCAAACTTGTAATTTAATTAAAATGTACTGCGTCATTTTTCGTACAAAACTCTACACAAGAATGATGTGTCTCTATGCAATATTTTGAAATCTGTGTTAGCTATTTATAATATTGCACAATCCAGAATATGTCTGTTCTCTTGGATGTCACACAATCGAAAGACACTTTCTTTCCTAGCTGTTTCACCAGGATTATTGATTTTCTTTCCTTCGTTACCATCACTACCAATCAAACTTAATTTTTTACTGGTCGCATTACATAATCTCATTTTTAAAATTACCAATCATAAAACATTCACATTAATTCAGCTTTATGTAGCGTCCACGTCCATGTCACACATTACATAATCTCATTTTTGAAACTACCAATCATAAAATACTCACATTAATTCATTTACATGTAGCGTCATCTCATGACCTACTGAATTTTACCAGTTTCTTTTCTTGCTTATTCTGACATGTCCATATTGATTCCTAAACCACATATTTAAACATATTTAAATATTTTTCAACTCTTAGGGCCCAAACCAAAACAACCGTTATAATGTTAAATATAATGGAGAGGTATAATTTCATTCTTCATGTCCAGAATTTTCACTTTTCTTTTAAAGTTCTACTACACCAATTCTACTCTCTAACACTAATAGATCGGGACACCAATCTATCCCAAATTATAACAAAATTTTTCTATAACATCTTCAAGACAAAAAATAAATTATCTTCCTCTTAAGTATCCCTTATTGCAATAAGATCTAACAGTTTTTCCTTAATCTGAAGACCTGTATCTACACTCCTTATGAAAATTACCAATTGGGCAGTCAGAAATATCTGCACTGCTATCAATAGTCAAGGAATAGCATATAAAAAACTTGCATTCACATATTGCAGTTGAACATCATCTGCTAAGTCACACACACAAAACAAACCACAGTCAAAGATGATACACTGATAGCCCCAAATTCCTTAACTCAGCACAGTTCATCAACCTGTATTGGCATACACTCCTTTACAAATACACCAGCCATAAAAGCTCTTAGTTTAAGAAGTAATGCTAAACTGGCAATGGAGGAGAACAAACGTGCAGTAGAATTGCTCCCATGGAAGTTAGGAAAAAGGATCTAAGTTAAATGGCAACCACAAATCAGATGGGGTAAGTTACAAGAAATATTGGTTTGCCAATGAGTTTTAAACAAGAATGGAGGAAGTAGGACAACATAGAGTTAAAAACAAAAAGCTGAAGAAGGTAAAAATGGTGATGGAAAAAAGAATGGAAAGTTTGGAAGACTTCATGAGAAGATACAACCTAATAATTGCTGGTATACTAGAGCAAAATGAAATCAGAGCTTTTCAGGAGATACAGGATTTATTAATCAAGAAATTAGAGATGAATATGAGAAGCTTTGAATTGCGTGACACATTTAGAACTGGGAAACTGGAAGGCAAAGGAAATATACTGGTAAATTTCAGCAGTATGGAATTGGTAATAGAAGTATTAAAACAAGCAAAAAAGCTCAGAGGAATGTCTTAGTTATATCAATAAGGATTTACCTAGTACAAAATTGAATCGAGAATATATTGACACATTGCTTCACTCACACTGTTTATTCACAGGACATGTTTCAAGAGCTCTTGCTCCTATCCTCAGCTGATACTCGACTAGTGCAAGTTGTAGTGGTTTCTTCTTTCTCCGTATTGTCAATAGATGGCGTGATGTACTTGTCAAAGATGTCCGGTGGTGGAGTTTCAAAATTCATGACTCTATGACGATTTTTGTTAATGAAGATTTTTTCCCATACGGAAAGGTCTATGGGGTGATTAACATATCACCGGACATCTTTGACAATTGACAATACGGAGAAAGAAGAAACCACTACAACTTGCACTAGTCAAGTATCAGCTGAGGATAGGAGCAAGAGCTCTTGAAACATGTCCTGTGAATAAACAGTGTGAGTGAAGCAATGTGTCAATATATTCTCGATTCAATTTTGTACTAATTTGTGCTTCACTGTCCCTACGCTTCTTTCAAGTTTATACTTTGAAGGATTTACCTTATGAGCAAAGGGAACAAAGGAGGAGGCTAATTGAAGAAAGAAATAAGGCCAGAAACAAGGATTTAATACATTTATACAAAACATCAAACTGCAGATTGATGGGAGAGTACCTGAGCAGAGAAGAGGCATGAGCAACATACAAGACATGGAACATGAATGATGACACAATAGACTCAAACAAGCTGACTTCGATATCTAGTGTAAATGTCCAGAAAACACGTGGAGTAAATGCAGTGTGCATTGATGGAAGGGAAGTGAGTAACGGTGCAAATGGAAGAGAAAATGGGGAAATGGCAGTCGGTGGAGCAAAAAATAAAATAATAAAAAATAAAATTGCATTATGGCGAGTACAGAGTGAAACAAGTGTGAGGATGCAAGGGATTACAAAATGGGTGAGAATTAGGCAGGAGATGTTGAGATGTAGGGGCACATCAGTAAGGCAAAAATATGGCTATTATGGGTAAATTACAGAAAGGAAAGAATTAAATGGGATCATGTGAAGTAGAAGAAAAGATATGAGCAAATGTGATATGGCTGTCCAAATTGCAGAAAGGGAGGACGTATTAGAAAGGGGTTGTGAGAAGCTAAGGAGAGGATTTGAGAGAGTTTGACGAAGTGATGGGTAACTGAAAGAAGGATTAGAAAAAGCGGCTAGTGAAGTGAAATAATTTGTAATAGAGAAAGGGGACACAAGAAATGGGGTGATGTGCAAGTGAAAAATATTGAAAGCTGAGTTAAGTGAACACAGACCATGTTAAATAATTATAATATGAAGTTGAAACAAGTAATAATAATTTATAGGGATAGACAAAAATTTAACAAATAGGTAAAACCAGCATAGGATAGAAAAGTAAATTGAAAGCAATGACTACTAGGTGGGGCAAATATGTATAAAGTATGTAATTGTATTGAAAGGTCACCCCGTTAGCAAAGGGACCAGGGCGCAGCACAGGGGTAGCCCAAAATATATTTGTTTAGTACTCAATAAATCATATCATATCTTAGTTTCCCTGCTATTGGAAACCATATTTGGAAGCTGATCTGAATGGTGGATTCACTGATACAAGAATTTGTTTTGCAATAGCTTTGCCTTGAAATATTTTATTTAATGTATTGCATCATTGCAAAGGTTCTATTTTACTATGCCTGATTGGAGGAAAGTGATGAAATGTCAAAAAACAGACTACAAATAGTTTTTTTCAATTTTCTTTTCATAATTTGTAATTTATGCTTATGCTCAGCACTGAATGTCATTCTGGAAACATTTTTCATGCATTGTCTTTTATTTTGTTTTGCTCTCTACAGGTTAGGACGATCTGCTACTACTACACTGCGCCCTCGATCAGGAAAAGAATACCAATTGATTGATCGTACAATTCTGGAAGGAGAGTTTAAGGTATAGTGTATGTCCTACTGAAAAAAGAATGTGAGGTTTGATAATATAAATTGTGCTACTTTTAACCTATATACTTAATTTAATTCACTACTGAAGTTTTAAAATCAGTACATGAAGATAACCCGTTTTCTGGCTAATCAGAAGGAAAATGTAATATATAGTTGTATTATATATACGAACTTGTAAATAATTATGTTTATATACCTTTTGTTAGTCAAAATATTACTGAAATAAAATGTTTGTTATACCTTCATTTCAATTACCTCTGTAATGCAGAGACTAAGTTCAATCAAAAGAAAAGTTTTCTTTCAGAACAGCTTAGTTTTCTATTCAACAATCATTCTTCATACATCCTGAAATATGTACCCAAAACTATTGTATAAGTAATTTTCAAACAGTAAACAGTAAATATTTTTATTTTGATGGTTTTTATAAGCACTATCTCTAATGATTCTAATTAAGTATTGGAATATAACAAATATTCAAGTTTACTTTGATTACATTAAAATTCAGTTTTATAAAATCAGTGAGCACTGATTTTTTTATGTCAATATTAGAACAAAGTTAAAGTAAGGCCTGCTTGTATTTTACAGCAGTGAGAATGAGTATTGAGGTTATATACTGTAAAGTATCAAGAAAAATGCATTATGTGTATGTCATTAGAAATGCTCTTCAGCGCCTACACTCCGAGTGTAGAGGGGGGTGTGTTGTTATATGTACAGTCACCTCAAATCATATACATATATCTAAAGCAGAAGGCACTTATAGTAACTTCACACAAAGACATACTTCTACAGTAAATAAAATAGTCAAGATGTGAACATGGCTTAGCACTGTGCCTTCTTTATTTAAGATAGACACCAACCATTTTCTCCATTAAACTAAATATGTGATACTAAGTGTTCATTTGTTTTTAAGCTTCAATGGGCAGAGGTTTGAATGTAGTGAAATCATTGCTACAAAGTATTTTCACAGATTATTATTAATATTTAAGAATGTTGCCAGGAGCACCACCACAATGAAACTGTGCCTTTTTACTTTGTTTTCTCTTCCTCTTTTTAATTCTTTTTTATTAGTTGTAAAAACAAAAAAATAAAAAAGAATGTTTTGTTAAAATAATCATTATCACCATCTTCCCAAAGACCTAGCTGTTGACAGGCCTTTAAACCTCGCCGCCTTCATCATCCTCTTCATCATCATTATTATCAGTGCAGTGTTCTTTAACTTCTGAGGTCATATCAAGAATTTTTCTTCAGAAACAATTAACTCATTGACTGCAGAAATTTACTAATTTTCATTAGGAAACACTGGCATACTCTCAAGAGTATGATGAATGATTCTAATTGAAGGAAACTTCTTCTACCTCAGCTAAGAATCAACTAAGAATGGTTGAGAAGCCAGGATACTGAACACTCAACTGTGAGGCAGTCTATATGAATAGTGTGCAAAACTCTATTAGAGATCAACATTTTCAGCTGCTTCACTTCATGAATTTGCTACTAACTTAAATGCTTTAGAGCTTGGTACATGAGTTGAAATAGTAAAAGTTTACAGATAGGAAGTAATCTTATAATTGCCTAAAAGGTATTTTTCCTTTTACATATATATGTTCAGAAAATTATTTCTAGAAGCTGTTAAAATTAAGCATGCATATATGAGGAGCAACTGAATAGATAGCCAGACTGAAAAATTCAATGCTATGGCTGGGATTTGAACCATGGTTCTCCCAGTCTCCATGACATAGTAGCTCAATAGTTAAGAGCATCTGGATGGAGACCGGGAGATCCATGGTGCAAATCCCAGCCATGGCATTGAATTTTTCAGACTGACTGTTCATTCAAATCTTAGCCTACACACAGCTAGTATGGAAGAATGATTAAATTTTCAATATGAGGAGCATTTTTGCAAAAGATACAGAAATAAAGATCTTACAGGAATCACATTTTTTTAACACAAAAGCATTTATAAAAAATTTTCACATAAAGCCCTCTTTGTTCAGAAGTAATGAAATTAGGTTAAAAATGTGGGGTAGTTTATTAAATTATAGATGAGTCGTATTTATTACACATCGGCTTCACTTACGTACCTATATTGAGGACATGTTTCACGAACCATCGTTCGCATTGTCGGCTCTAATGTGGGGTAGTTTGTTTTTCTTTTCTATGGTCTGTTTTTATTTGAAAAAAAATTTGTTTTTCAAAACTCAAGAGATACAATCTCTCTTCATATCTGGCTCATTATAACACTAATAATAATGAAAAGAAGTGGTAATCTTAACACCAAAATACAATTATCACAAAAGTATAATGATACACCTCTACTAACACAGTACCTCACACCTCAAACATAAATAGGACATCTTGAAATTTTCATCAGAAAGCATTCTGGATTCACATGGTATCAGCAGTATCTCACATACATATTGTTGGAGCTATTTCACTACATTCAAACCTATGCAAAACCTCAAACATAAATAGGACATCTTGAAATTTTCATCAGAAAGCATTCTGGATTCACAGGGTATCAGCAGTATCTCACATACATATTGCTGGAACAAGAGGACACAGGTTCAGTCCATGCATAGTTCTTTTGCTTAATTGAATTTATTTTCTTTAATACATTAGTGTACATTTTTTGTTTAAAATATATAATAGATTTTTGGTTCTTTTTTTAATGCAAAATCAAATCCAGCCAATCAAAAATAGAAGTGAGAGTTTAACATGTATTTGTAATATTTTCCCAATGTTGATTATAATACATGACAAATACATAAGAAATTCTATAGCAACAATTTTGCTCTTGCATATGTAAACCTTCACATTTATTGTTAATTTTAAATAAAATAACACAAATGAAATTATAAAGCTTAGGCAACTGTAAATATAGAAACCTCAAATGGACCTCACTGACCACTTAGTCTATCAGGTTAATATGAAAGGTTAAGTAGTAAATAATTTTAAGGAACATTAAAGATATTCCAGGAAATGAAGATAACAAATTTCTTGAAAATCTGATAAGCAATTATTCTAATATACATAACTGGTGCATATTTTTGGAGAAATTTGGTTAAGTTAAAGAATATTTGGTGTTTCCTAATTTATTTCATCAAAATTTAATGTTCTGAATGTGCTTTATACTTATTTAGACATTAAAATATTATCATTCACTATAAAGGTTATTAATTATTCCCTTTACTTTTATTAAAAGCAAACTTCTATTTGCTTTGAGGTTTCTGTAACACTCATGATCAACTCGAGTAATTAATGCCAATGTGTAAAGACAATGTGTAAGACCTGTCGCCTCCAATGAGTTCACCAAACCAACATCCATTAGTCGACAACAGCTGATGATGTTAGGAAGATCCTAACGAAACGTGTTCTAGGTAAATACTAGCAATAAATGGAGTATTGAGTATTAGTTCCACTCAAAATTATATTATATAGAGTAATTAATTTCAAACAGGGTAGTATGTTCTTAATGAATCAGGACTATGATACAATGAAGCACAAAATTAATATAATTATGGGTCGAACTAATACTCCATGCTCCATATATTACTAGTGTTTACCTAGAATGCATTTCGTTGGACCTTCCTAAATTCCTTGCCTCAGGTTGACCTGAGGAAATACAAAGTGTATCTATATTGGTGTCAATTATTTTTTGAGCATCCTCCCAACATCAAAACAATAAAATAAATTCACGTGTACATAGGTCTGAAAATTGTTGTTTGCAGAATCATTAAAGGATTTGCCCCTTTGTTGACAATAATAATAATTAATTAATTGAATTAAATTGTTCTTCACAAATTGTTTTATTGTTTTTGTTTATTTCTTTGTTTGTTTGTCTGTAGTAAAGAAAGCACAAGAAAATGTACTCTGTAAGTAAACCCATTTGCCTTACATGTTTGGCTCTGCAGATAGCAGTGCAACATGTGCATGTGAGCTTGAGATAGAAAGGAACATCCTGATAGATGGTTACCTTGTTCAAACATTCTTACAAATTCATCAATATTTGAGACAGATGGGCTCATTTGAGAGGAATGATTCGTAGGTTGCAAGACCAGCAGAGGTATGAAGCATTGACCATGGAAAATGAGTTCATGATATGGATGCAAACCATCAGATACCACAAGATGTAATGCAGTTAAGGAAGATGTTGGTCAGATAATTATCTGGAATATTTTACATAAAAATCTTCTGTACCCTTCAGCAGTTGCCAGGATTGAATGTGATGGACTTTGAGTGAAGAAGACGTTCTGTCTCTGATGATGAGGTATCTTTGGACATCATTCAGTAAATCTTATTTTTATACAATGGTGTGCCAGCTCCTTCATTTGGATAGTACCCAATTTCTTAAATGATAACATAGATGCATTAGTCTGGGGGGGGGGGGGGGAGATTCATTGCACAACCTGCCTGTGTCTGTAGCATGGTGGTAGTATGTCTACCCCATATTCAAGAGGCCTTGAGTTTGAATCTGTCAGGCTGAATTATTTGGATAAGGTTTTCTCCAGAGAGAGATGAATGTCAGGTAACTCTAAGCTCCAAAGACCCTGAGCTCATTTGAGCATCATTTCACCTATTTCATTAATTGTCATATGAGTTACATTGGAGGACGTTAATTAAAAAAAATTGCACTGCCTACTCCTGATTTGAATGCAGTAGATTTCTTCATCTGGAGACATTTAAAATTCCTGGTGTATGTGAGTTCAGTACTAGATATTGTCACTCTTAATAATGTATTCATACTGGATTTAACCACATAAAAAAATAAGGAAAGGAATTTGCTACAGAGTACACAATAGACGTGAAAGCCACTTTGAGTAAATTTTGGAAGCTTCAGTTTTCATTTGTAACTCAGCAGTAAATACTTTTTGGACTAATGTCCAAAAGAATATTTTTTTTATTGTTTTGATTTTGGAAGGGTATTCCCTAAATATCTGACATGACTAAAGATACACCTCTATCTAAGTTTTCAAGAAAAGTTCTTAACATTATTTACTACTGATCTTTTGTATACTACATATACTTTAATTCTATAAGTGGGTATGCACAATACTCATGGAATTAACTCGAGAAGCACAAATGAATATGTTGCTCTATTTTAATTTCAATTTCACTTCATGGACACAACCTAAGTTTAGAAATGAACCATGAGGAGCAGTCACTTGTTTGTCTTAGTGCATACTTGGAAAATTATTCTGCATAAATTAAATCAGTAAGTTTCTTTCTTTATTTTTTTTAAACACTACAGCATATTATAGCATTTTAATTGTTAATTGTATACGTAATGGATATTTTGTTTGATTGGCATGATTTATCCTTTTAATGTAATATTATCCCGACATCAGTTTACATTGCTCCTTGTATAACAATAATCAACACTAATGAAAGTGAGTAGTGACCATTTTACCCTTTATAAAGAAATGCTTTGGTAACCTGCAAACAGAGATGCATTTCTTCAAGAACAGAACAGTGTTAAAACAAGAGAATGATTGTGAAGTGATTCAAATGAAAAATGGAAGTGGATAAATAGTTGAATGCATCTTAAATAAGTGTAACATTAGCAATAATAATTAATTTTCCTTGCCGTAGTTTCATCTAAACAAATTTGAGCATCAAATAATATGAAGAATAGTTTGTGAAACAACTTAAGAAATAACAGTGGCTAAGGATTTAATTGCAAATATTGCTGTGTTATTGTATGATGTGAAGGGAATAAGGAGTTATTTAGCAACACTGGAATTCTTTCCATTAACTGGATATACTCTTAACTTACTGTACTATGGTAAACTTGAAAGACAAATAAGTTACGCTTAATTTTCAAATAAAGTGGGGAAGCTATGGTTGCATTTCTGCATCTTTTGCATCTTTTCTCAGTGCAGCTTTGCATCATCCTGTTACTGGATTATAATGAGAAATCATTAACTGAAAGGAAATGGAAAAAGATATGTGCACATAAATAACGATATTGAAGTTAAACATATTTTGAGTAAAGATTATTTCAAAAACGTAATTTGGAAATTAAAATAACCTTCCAGATCTACATACAAAGTTATTTGAAATAACTCACAAGTAAATATTATGGAAAGTAACATTTTCTAACCTAATTATAAAGATCATTCCAAAAAGAAGAAAAACTTTACCTAAATTACAAAATACAGTTATAAGATTTCTGCAACAGGTACTTTCTTTTTTTCTTCTTTTTTTTTAACTAAATGTGATTGGTATGATTTCTACCAAATATTAAAGCCCGCCTCGGTAGCGTAGATAGTAGCGTGTCTCCTTCACGTTCAAGAGTTTCCTAGTTCGAATCTCGGTCGGGGTGAGTTACCTGGATAAGGTTTTTTTCCAGGGTTTTCCCTCATCCTTAAAGACGAATGTTGGGTAGCTCTAAGCTCCATGAACCCTGGACACATTTGAGCATCATTTCATCCATTTTGTTCACCGTCTGATATGACTTAATGTTGGAGGACGTAAAATTACAAACAAACAAAAATTCTACCAAATATTAGTCCTAACCTGGACTAATGGTAACTGAGCGTGTAATTTTCTTCATATTGAAATTTTTCATCTCTCAGCTAAAATGCAGTGTGTTACAAAATGCTAGTACAACATGGAAGAAATGATCAGAGCAAGCAGAACAATTTATGTGATATGAGCTGGACGACTAAATTCTTTAATTATTGAATAAATTCCATTTATGAATTCTAACAACTTAGAGCATACTATGAACATATGGTCAATTTATACACTTCTAAGCTTCTTTTAAGGACTAATATTATGTTTTACCTTTGAAGAAAACTTCAGCATATCATTATAATCAAGATATGAACATAAGTTTAAATGTTTACAATTTTCAGAAACTAGAAAATGAAAATTTAAATACCTATATTAGTACTGGCTGTTTAAAATGGAATAAAGAAGCTATAAATCATGTACGTATTTTGTATCACTATGATTAACATGAATGTCATTTGTAATAATAAAGTGAATACGAGAAAGCATCTATTAGAAAGGAAAAGAGAATATGTTTGAAAGTAGAGGAAAAAATGGGAAAAGAAGACTAAAAGAAAAATAATTTGACACAAAAATAACAAAGAAGGTTGCCATAAGATTGCAAATGTTATATCCAGTATAGCAAAACTATATTGTAGATCTCACTTGACTTATTGTTAAGAGCAACATGCAAGAATTGCTTAACTTTAATTGTGATTTTGCTATTTCTTTTAATATAACTTACAGTGATGTTTATACATTCAATTAAACACACATAATCAGCACTTTGAACATATTGACCAACTTAGCAAGTTCATATCATTGCCAATGGAGACCTTCAAATAAAAAGAGCACAAGATGATATAATAATTGAGGATGAGAGTCAACATTTGCCAAAACATGTTCCAATTATTTACAAGTAGGCAAAGTATAGTGTAAACATAAATGACATTCAATTAATTTGGCGTTCAAAAATCATTTCACTGTTCAAAAGATCAATTATTAGTGAATAGTGAAAACACAGCTGTATTACACAGTCAGTAATGAAAAGCATCATTGTTGCATTTAAAAGTTAACAACAGGCAGCATCATGTTTGTATAATACAGTGAGGTACACTTAATCTGGAAAAATACATAATATAGCAAAACATTAAATTGATACAAAGAATGTACCGTATACCTTGTAGCTGCAGCCAAGTCTATGTTGGCACCATCAAGTGCAACATAAAAACCCACTTCAAGGAACACAAAAGCAGCCGGCAACTGGGTCACATTGAGAAATCAGCAGTAGCCAAGCATGCTTTGCTAGTGGGCCACAACATTAGGTTTGAGGAAACTTAGGTTGTCAACAGCACAGTCTACCATCACACACAGCTGTACCGAGAAGCCATTGAGATCTATAAGCACAAAAAGAATTTTAATAGAAAAGAGGAAGTAGCAAGCGTAAATAAAGCCTGGATGCCAGTACTGGATAACACAAAGCCTAAACTGCTAAGGACCAACCAGACTAATCATGTGGCAGCCTCCTCAGCTGCACAGGGATTGGCAGACGAGAGACCAATAGGAGACGAGGGGGCAGTCGCTCCCATCTATATATAGTTCAGGTGCTCTGCAAAGTGCCACTATAGTTTTAACCAGCCAAAAGTCATTCTCTGAAGATGCTCGATAGAGCAACGGGCAAAATGTCAAATGCTTTTTCATCTTGACCATGGCCTTCAAGCCCAGAAACAATGTTCTGGTAGATTAAATTAACCTACTAAACTATAAGGTGAACCCTGAATAGTGATTCATATTTCTGCTTAAAAACAAAACAGGAACTGCTAATGGTTGCAGACTGAAAGAAACGGAAATGGCAAAAATGTGGAAGAGAAACTAAATAGAATAATAATAGAAACTAAATGAAATACCTGAAGTGGTTTTGTCATCTTAAGAAAACGTAAGTTGGAAAATGGCTTCAAGTCCATCATTGGCATCTCAGGAACAAAGAAATATGGATTAGAAAGTACTGAGAAATTTTGCAGTGAATGAAACTGGAGAGTGTAGAATTTTGGAGCATGCATACAATTAACATGATAGTATAGGAGTGACATCTTCAGAAAATAATAGAAGTGACAAAGACTCCAAGAAGTAAGTTTCATCATTCTTTACTTATAATGGAAAGAAATTTGAAAGTTCTCCTTTGATATGTTTGAAATTAACAATACAGAGACTTTATTCGAGGATACCAGAATAGTGTTACAGTATAAGAAACTGAAAAACTTTGTAGCAATACAGCATTTTAATGTTTAGTCAAACTTGGAAGACAACAATTACTTTAAGAGCTATTTGTATAGGTATTCGGAAATTTACATTAGGATTGCAAACAAATTAATATTAAGGCTTTATAATCTATTGAAACGAAGATTAAAGCACCTGAAAGCATTCAAAATGCATTCTGTTTGATAGCCCTTCAGATAATGCTGACAAAAATAAATGCAAACCTCCTATACAAAAATGATATGAATTTTAAATAGAAATCTTCAAAATAACAGTATGAGACCAATTCATACCGAATACTACCAATAAGCACAGCCATAACTCACACAAGGCATCTTACAACCTACCGATTGTTAAGTTAAAGGAACATCAAATAAACACCTTTTATACTAGCTGCTTACTAATAATTATGCAACTAGTATTATTACGTGGGAGACATTGTATGAAAATTTGTAAAATTGAAGACTAACCTATAAAGAAAATAGCTCCCAATACTACTATGTATTATTTTATCAGGAATGAAGAATGGGAGGAAAATATAAAATGGAGGTTTGCCCTATAGAGAATGTTGTTTTCTAAAGCTGTATACTAAAATACCTATTGGTTTAAAGAATGAAAATTGAGTGGAATTCAATTGACAATGGAACTGAGTATCTCCTAAACATGTTCTGAAAACTGACCCAATTCACTCAGAGTTTGAATGATTGTTATAAGTTTTATTGTTTATAATCACTTCTAATATACTTACATATGAAATTCAGAGCTTCGAATGAATGTCAAAGCTGAGACAGTCAATGGTATTCATTGATTTCTTGGAAGAATTCCATTAAAACAAAGTTAAAAAGATGAAACAAACCTAAATTGATTTAAAGATTGCTATCACTTCAGCATTTCTAATATAAAACATGCTATACTAAGATGTGCATGTTTCATTCATAAAGGAAAACTTGAACATTCTGAAAACTAAAGACTTTCCTGAAAGACAAATGGGATCTCTATCAAAGAATTATGTTGCAAGTTAAGTTTCGTCATTCTATAGGAATATACAATGTATGTGTATCTATGTTGTCTTCAATACTTCAGTCAGGTAATGAAAACATAAAATGTGTGAGTCATTGACCTAAGCCACCTTGGCTCATAAGGGAAAATGTGCAGTATATCATATGAAACGCTTTGAAATCAAGAAGGATAGTCTTCTTTAGAAAATTGAATGCACTAATTTACTCTCAAGAAATATCAGAGTGATGCAGTGAAGTTTGTTTGGTATTAAGAAATCAAATGGGAAATGAGTGTGTAAACAATATTGCAGAAACATGCAATTTATTTGAACTGAATTTGAATCAGGAACACTACCTCATAAAAATATTAATGTTGCATTTCAAAACTGCAATATAAAATTATTGCCTGGAGAATACTTCAAGCACTATGTTCAATTAAGGACAGAGAATACAGAATATGTGATATGTCATGTCTTCAGATACTCGCATAAGTTCATTACTAAGATTTTGAAATCAACATCTGTGACACAAAAGAATGAACATTGAAAGAATATTATCAATGTTGTATCTTGGTGGAAATTTTCTCTGTTAGTAAATAGAAATAAAGTTTTGGTAATCTAAAAAATAATTACCAGTGAAAGGATAAAGGAGAGAAAATCTGTCAAGCTGTAGTTGCACAACTACAGAGATGTCATTAAAATATAATGGAACTACTTTTTTGTATAAAATTATCATTTAAAATCTATTAAGACCAGTAACTGTAAAGGCAAATAATGAAAGTGTGTTATAATTTACCATACACTTATAATCATCATTCAATAAATAAAAGTTTGTTTTCATATTCAGAAAGGAAAATGTTCAATGAAAAGCAATGATGTTAGTAATAACATTAAAGATGCTAAGTACTTATAACAGAATTACAGATAAAAATTGGATTGTTCTTTTGTGGATTATGAGGTCAAAAATTTATATTCACCTGTTAACTCATTACAAGATTAAGTGTAAAAGAACACTTAAGCCAATAGCATTTAAACAATGTCTGTAATAAATTTAACAGTTGATAATTTGATAAAGAAGCTCATAGTTCCACTGCCAGAGAGACAGCAGACAACAACAGACAATAGTTGAACCTTCAAGTTTGAAAATGGAAGAAAGATCTTCCGGAACTAGTCTCTCAGGAATATAAAAATGTAGGTGACAGAATGTTAAAAACAGACTACAAATATTTTTTCAATTAATGTCTGTAAAATTTGATGGTATTGTCACGAAACTAACCAGTTTAGCAAAGTTTGTTTAAGATTTCTAACCATCAGTCATAGCAGTGTGGGGGAGTACAGTCACAGGAGATATGTTTGTGAAAGATATACCAAAAAGGATAAGTGTTGTGGCTTAAGGAAGAGATTTATTCTGAATTAAAACATTTTATAATAACACCTTTAAGAGCTAAGTTCACATAATCAGTAGCCAGGTCACAGTCCTACACCATGGGGCAGATATGACAAACACACTCATATTATACTGTCATGACTACAACGCAGACTCAAGAGAGCGAAAGTCATGCCTGCAGACAGTAATAATTCCTGTAACTCCGCCCACTCTCTCTGTTCTGGAAATTTCATAATGCATCTAGAAATATATTTACCCGCCACATGCATGGATCAAATGTTCCGACATGCTGATGATACAGTAAGCACTACATAAGGAAGACCAATCGAACTACCATATGCTTGCCACAGTATGACAGCATTTAATTCGTGCTATAGTCTTTGGGCAACATGATTTAACATGCACGTGTACTCAATTGCACTATGAATATTTTTGTCGATGAATACAACATAACACTCAGCACTTCATTGTCAGAAACTGTTCAGAAATGTAAAATAATTGAGGCGTTAATTAAGGGAGGAATGATAGTTCAAAGTATTAAAACAAAAATAGTTGTGCCAATACTCCATGTAACTCCATATTGTCTGAATCAGTAGTATAGAACACTAAAGTATTAGTGAACATTGAACTTTCGTGTAAATAAAACTGTGAGCAGCACATTTACTCACACGCAACATTTATTTTGTTGAAGAGAACGGTACACTTCCATGCAAAAGATGCAGAAAAACTTGATACTCCTTTTCTTTAAATGCAGGACCAGTAAATACATTTTGCAGAACATGTGTACACATTGCTAGAAATCAAGAAATAAAATACAGCAAAATTAAATGTTTAACATGAAGAGAGGGGAATTTTTTGAACAACTATTTATATGTGTCAGTTGTGCATGAAATGGGACTTCAATAGGACTTAATTAAATGTCATATGCCAAGTTTAATTTGCAGGAAAATAGGCAAGTATGAACAACATACTGAAACATTTGAAAATGAGCTTTGGATAAGGGCAGCTTTTCTGGGAAAAGCTGTCAGTGAATTGAGTATAATTGTGTATTCTCTAGTCCTGGGGAAAAAAAAAGGGAAGAAAAAATCCAGGAAAGATTACAGAATTTAAAACCCAAGATGGATAATTTGAAAAAGTAACTGGTATTAGCTTAAAAACAAAAACAGAGCATACATTTCTATAATTGCAAATTTGATAATATTGTGAAAATGAACTAACAGATCTTCAGTGAGTCTGCATCCGATTGCAGGGGCTGACGGGAAGAGGTGAGGGCTCTCCATGATGCAGTGTGCCAGGAACATCCTAATCTGCAGATCCTCCAAAATTGCATCATGATCAGAGTCACCAAAGATCCAATTCTGCTCTTCAATGACTTGGTCCTGCGGCACAGTGAGAATACTGAAAGTCTGATGGGAGGAGAATGGGACTTAAGTGCTATTTTTATTTTATCTAATTAGGAAGCGTACTTATGGAAACCTGCAGTATATGTATCATTTAATTAATGCAGGATTGCAATTTTAAAACCAAAGAAATGAAGCTAGTGAATACTAGCTAATACTGTACATCACATACAATATAGCTAGTGAATTGTGAAAACCTATATATACTGACTGGGATCAGTCATTGGGCCAGTCTCTAGTTTTTTGACTGGGTAGTTAGTGATATGATGTAATACATTTTGGCTTCACAATACTGACCAGGATTTTCAGTCAGAAAAAGATTTGAAATTTTTCTCTGTTTCAATGTTTGTTTTTCTTTTCTTTTTTTTTCCCCCTTTTTTTCTGGGTGACAGTCTGGTACCACAGAGCAAGTGGCATGTATGTAACACTGCTTGGAGGCACCTTCTTACTGTTTGAATAAAACTTTTTTTAAGGCTAATATGCTGTTTTTATTTTCTTTCTCCACTCCTAATCCTAATACTTGAAAGGTAGTATTTAAAATTGCTGGAGACTCCTTAGAGCTCTATACAGGCTTTAAACATACCTAGGATTATTAAATTATAGATGAGTTGTATTTATTACACATCAGCTTCACTTACGTACCTAATTTGAGGACATGTTTTGCAAACCATCATTTGTATTGTCAGCTCATGTCGCGAAACATGTCCTCAAATTAGGTACGTAAGTGAAGCTGATGTGTAATAAATATGACTCATCTATAATTTAATAATTATTTCGCTTCACTGTGGTGTTCCAATACAGTTAAATTTCCATATAACTTAGGATATTTTGGGGTAATGTTGTAGACCAGGTTTTAATAGGTTGAATCTAATATCTGCTGCAAATCAACTTATAGTTTTACAGGATATTGATATTTCATTGTACTCCTTTAAAACTAAAAGGTCTACAAAAATTATTTTGCTGAAAAATTGAAAATAAAATTTCAGTTGTTCTTTATACATTTATTTTACAAACTATAAAATGGAAGAAATGTTTTCAATTTTGGGACGCATTTTGATTCCCCAATAAGTTAAATGCTGTACCTTGATGAAAAACTTAGTTTACTATTATTAGAGCTAGGTCAAATGTCCTTTCACTTGCAGTGTATGCATGCTGTAAATATATGTTGAGTGTGGAACTGTAGACACTGCAGTCAAGGGTGCAATAACAAATCCAATTTACAATGTAGATACATACATGTGTATTGCAAAATATGGATATGAGACTTAAGGATTTGTACTAATGCTTTCTCATTTGTCTGTTAGTTTGTCAAATTTACATACATACATATAGGTACATATAGCAATGCACAGTGATATATTTTCTTCAATATTTCAAACCTGCAACTTTTCCTATCATTTAAATAATGGTTATACATAGAGAAAGTTCTTTCAATGTTGCATGATATAATAGGAGCATGAAGAAAATATATTCCCTACTGGCATTCCAGTAGTAGGATGTTAATTAAAATACAATGAGTCAACTAGACACCCTGTGTGCTTCAGATACCTCAATCTTCTATCAATGCATTTTGAGTACACTTGAAAGCATTATCAAGAAGTTGAAGTAGGGTGTGTTAGTTGATTATGAATATCTCCTTGTACACGGTGTTCATTTTTATTCCTTATTTCCCGCCCTGCGATTGAGCAAGAATGACATCATAGTTAACTGGTGAGTCTATCTTTAAACAATAGCGCCTTCTACAGAAAAGAAGCAGTAATTTTTTGCAGAACAGTAAGCAAGTTACAGCGCTTGTGTAGTTGCGCTGATAACTAACAAAATTAGCTTCCCCTGGATATGAACACAAGAGCACCACATCTTCATGGTTGAATGCTACTTTCGTACCAGCATTAAAATTGGTGCGACATATAAATATAAGTTAAACCGCTGCATAGAGGAGTTGATGGAATGCTATCCAGCATTCACACAAGTCCCTCAGAGCATAATGTTGTCAAAAGTGTCCAAATACTGTCAAATTGATATACTTTTGTTTGCTGTATAAACATCTTACGTTTTATCAGTATACAATATAAATTTTTTGTCATTCTCACGCTTAAATAAAATGTCTATTAATGTTGGTATCCTTATGTCTTTTAACCAATAGATGCATCAAACATTTCCAAGATACAGGATCAGTTACTCGCAAAAAAGAGAGATACTGGATGCTATAAAAAGACTGGTCTAAATCTAGAAGCAATAAATAATGTTATGACAGAAAGGCTTCAAGCATACCTTTCCGCAATACTGATAGTGTTTAAGGGGAAGAGAGAAAGGAAATATAAGAAAATGGACACAAAACTATGTACTAGAAATATTTTCTTGTTTAGACTTGGATAAAAGCTTTGTACATATTGTAACACTAATTTGTTTTTCAAATTATTGTTTTTAATGAAGTTACACTGTGAGGAAACTGTGGGGGATAGAAAAGAATTCCGATCAAATTGAAATATTTCTATTTCATGTGACAGGTTTACGGTATGCATATATGTCTACTATAATAGAAAAGCAGATGTTCATCGTGAAATACGTGTTCATTCACTTATCGTTTTGTATATTCTTCATGGTATACTCTTATGGCTGCATAATTAGCTTTGCAGTGTATTGCATTGCAGTATATAGTCTTTTTAAAAACAGTTATCATATCTACACACCAGGCGAAATTACGCATCGTTATATTACCCGGGCAGACCCACTTCTCAAATAATATATTTACCTGCTGGTAGAGGGAGGCCTCAAAGGTGCTGTCAGCAGATCAAATATGATTGCAAGCTACTAGGGGAATCATATATAAACTCGCCCCATCAGCAATGCTATTGATGACAAAATTTTGCGCAGTAAAATTACACATAAAAATGAACACTGTGTATTTACGAAATTGCTGGACACAGTAGTAAATTTTTCCTGTCGATAATAAGAGTCTGGTTGCTTACAAAGGCAGCACTGTAATGAATTGTACATGTTTATTCTATGAAGGTGTGCATGACTGGTAAGTTAAGCAGAATATACAATATGTGTTTGGAGGAATTTAGTAACAGTGACGTCAAAATTAATCACAGAAACTATTTGTAGTTGGTTTATTAATACTCGTACAAGTAAGTGACGAGTATTAATAAACCAACTACAAATAGTTTGAGATTAATTTTGACATCACTGTTACTAAATTCCTCCAAACACATATAACTAATAGGCCAACAAGTCTTGAGGAATAAACAATTTGAGGTTAAATGTGGAGCAATATCATTTTTTTAATTACATATTTTTTTTTATTATTTTTTTTTTTCACAAGTAAGTGACGAGTATTAATAAACCAACTGCAAATAGTTTCTCAGAATATACAACTTTTCATACAGCCAATAGTTATGCTGATCTCGTTACATAACTGTCATTGGTGTCACAATAGTTGATAATTTTAACTGTTTTTTATTTTAATTTCAAAATGATCAGCATAACATGCAGTATTTAACCAGCTTCCCCATTAAGTTACAGCAGAGACAGTAGGCTGCACAGATAAAGGAGCCTTTTGTCTGAATAAACATGATCTTCCAGGGACTTTCACAAATATTTGTTTTACTTTAGCTATGAAACAGTCTACATCATTATAGCAGTAATGTATAGCTTCTGCTACACGATGAATGCCATGGGCCAAACAGGTTAAGTGAACCATCTTAATATACATCAGTTGAAGTTCCTTTACCACTTTTAACATGCAAATTGCATCATCTGTAACAAAAAGCTGTACATTCTTCGTTTTAATTCCCTCCATCCATAAGACTGTTTTGAAAAATGCCAACTGTAGTTTTATGATTAACTGTTTCTATAGCTTCAAAGATTAAGAGAAACAATCTTTTTATGTCTCTTAATGAAAGTATTCCCACAACCACATTGTGATGAACCACCTGACAGCATCTTGAATTTCATCTATTGAGATCCAAATTTTATTTTTCTCACACAAAAGCATATTTGAGAGATGACATTCTCCTAGCAATTAGTGAAATAGTGCTTCAGTAGAGTTTTTTCACTGGGTGGCTCCCATTTAGTGTATTTCCTAATGAAGATTCTAAACTCAGGATGATGTAATTTGTGAAATGGTATATTGATATCTTTAAAGAACTATGATTGTAGTGTGAATTTTCTTGTTCTGCCTTTTAATTACTGCATGATATAACAAGTGATTTATGTTTTGTTTTGGATCTCAATGTTTCTTTAAGAATGTTTGCTTCTCTTTACAATTTAGTATTTCTCAGTGATACAACCTACTCTGTAACCCTGGAAAATTGTTCTTGTGTTTCCAATACTGAGGGATACCTCTAACAGGTGGTAATAGTTTCTCTTGAAAGTATGCACTGACCTCTTGTTCGGTAAATACGTTTAAGGAATTGTCACAGCTCTGCAGTGCATAATATTGGCACAAAGTGATCTTTTGCTTTTCCATTTTGGTGAATGGAACAGTCTAAAATGAAATAAATTTCATTTATTCTTTTTCAAACTATATATATTTGTGCCATTTAGAGTCAAAACCAGCTACATAAATTTAGTACATATTACAGTCAAAAAGAGCTAATTTCATTTACTGCTTCTTTATTTCAGTGCTATACTTTTGGAAGAGAGGTTTTTTTTTTTTTTTTTTTTTTTTTTTTTAATGTTCTGGTTTTGATGCATTTATTTCATAAAATTCAATTTAGATGAATTTGTAAGATTATTCAAATGTTTTGATAAACAGCAATGCTTTTTCTAACTCAGAAGTAGGGAGGTATTATCATAAAGAAGACCAAGGCTAATTAGATTACGGCTATTTTAATTATCTGCTATTTATCAAAAGGTTAATTTGTTTATATAGAACATATATGAAGTTTTGTGCTACTTGTGCAGACACAACCGTTGTCTTTTCCATCCTATATCTACTGATTATTGGCTGATCAGTTGTCCAAGTACATTATGAAAATTTAAGATCTGGTTTGGTATAATTTTCTACAATATAATCTGAAAACTGCTGTGAAACCTTCTTTACTTTAGAGGATTTGGTTGCACATTAGCTTTGCACTGTTACACCACGCACATAAAATAAATGAAACATGGCCCCGTCAACAGCTGGCCTACACTTACCCAGTTCCATTCCACACTGTATGTTCTGATCGGTGTCTAAAGGGTCCAGCGACCTCACAGGCACAGCCTTCCCACACTGCAACAATGCCCTGGAGACACACAGCCCATCTAAAGGCATCTCAGGGTCCAATACTGTGTTCCTTGGTACTGCTATCCTCCTCAGTAAACCTTCCAGCCAAAGACCCGGGTCTTGCAATGTTGCTGGTCCCACACGTCAATTGCACAGTGTAACACCAGTGTGACAAAATGACAACACTAATAGATAGTCAACATGAAAAATTTAATGCTATGGCCGGGATTTGAACCACAGATCTTCTGGTTTCCGTCCAGTTGCTCTAACCCATTGAGCTACCATGGCCAACATGCCGTCCTGACACTAAATTCTCCATATGACTTGTATATTTTCCCGGTAGACCACTAGGGGCTCTCACATCCGAGATACACGGTTTGTGGCGACTTACTATGGTAAGTACTTAAAGTCTCAGGCTTCATCATTTAACTCTTCATATTTTAGTTAATTAATGGAAATTAATCATTTCTTCATACTAGCCGTATATAGGCTAAGACCTTTGATAGATAGTCAACATGAAAAATTCAATGCCATGGCCAGGATTTGAACCACAGATTTCCTGGTTCCCGTCTAGGAAACCACGTCTCCAAAGATCCTGGAATGATTAATTTCCATCAATTAACTAAAATATGACAACACTAAGTTGCACCAAACTCACTTTATTTGTTACTAGAATCATTAGCTAATGATAAGTTACAATCACTTATTTTTTTACAAATATACAGAGTAAGCATGGCAGTCTAATGTTTCTTTATATCTTGTTACATGTACTAACTTGCACTGCTTTTAGCTTTTAATGCTCACTGCTTGCCGACTAATATTTACTTTTACACTGCTCTGCTTGCCAAGTCAGATAATTTTTAACAAACTTTGCCAACTCACTCACAAATTCACAACTACAAGACTCTGATCAACTCATAACTAGCAATTGAACTGAGCAGAATGGTACTAAACTCAAGCTGGCTTTTGCCTTTTCTTTTATAGTCTGCTGTCAAAGAAAAAATGTTTGGAAAACTCAGCTAAACATGATATGTGGGGAAAATTTCCTAGGTTCATAGCACTTAAAATGTTTGGCCCATTATCATAAATAATTACAACCAATTTATGATTCAAATTCAGACATTCTCTAGTTCTCTACAAAAAATGGGCAATGTTCACAGCTATGTACCATATTTCATGAAAGGCACCACCTTGATAGGTATGACATCATTTTCTGACAGTGCCTGGAAACATGTAATTTATTTCCAATAGAGGTTCTATAAAGAATGCAACATATTGCTTTAAATTGTTTGTATTGTGTGACTTACTACAGAATGAAAAGGTTTTTCTGCATATTTTACTTGCTGTGATTTTATTAGTACTGTCTACTTCACTTATGTTTTATTCAATACCACCGTTGTACATTGATAAAACAAAATTTATGGAAGTTATTCAAATATTATAGGTGTGCTCGTGGTCTGAATTTGACTTGCCAAATGCAAACAAGCAATATGGAAGAAAAGAATAAAATATCTCCATGCACTGTAATGTCTTGCATCTGATTTGTTTCCATCTGGAATGACAGGTTTTGGTCACCAGAATAGGTAAAAGTAATGGCTGAGTATGAGTCATCAAGCCAGGCTATTGTAAACTGTGATCTAAAGTGACAGCTAAATCAGCTTCATTCACAACTCAGTTAACACTGTATGTTGCATGAGTATTTCTACTCCTTCCTTCATTGTTTTGCACGCTTTCATTTAAACACAAGTTTTCGTGGAATGTTGCATTCATTCACTCATGGGAAAAGCAGTCAAGATCTTTTAAGAACTATAGTCCAGCAGATTTTTTGAGGACATGTAAGGCAAAAACATGAAGTCTTGACTCCTTTCATTCCTTATTTATGATAAAATTAAATGCAACAATTTTCAATAATGCAAAACTTGAAGTGATATTTCCACCTGCCCATTCTCATATGAAAATTAATATTAGGTCGTATTAATCAGGAGTTAGTAACAATTTTGTATTAGTCAATAGCAAACATCTATGGCCTTTTATACTAGTTTTTGTAAAAATGTATCATAGGAAAGCCTTGAAAATAAGTATAGAATAGTATGAACCTTAATATCTCTTAGTGGAGGCCATAGAGGTTATTGAGCTTGCCTTAGTGTAGTGACAGAATTTACCATTTCTCTGGGGCAGAACATCTACTACAAAAATTGTTTTCGAATGCAGTTAGAATATTGAAGTTCAAAGAGGGAATCAATTAAAACAAAGATAAAATGAAGTAACCAGTGGGAAGATAGAAGCACTGGTATGGATTAGGAAAATTCTGAAGCCTCCCATGATTGTAGAAAAGTTGAGTGTTGGGGTGAATTTGAGGCAGTCTGGCGAAGTCTCAAGCAGTGCAAACTTAGCCGCTCCAACCAGTGTGATATAATTTGTATCCAATGAAATGTGAAGTGTATCCCATGTTATTTTGATATTTACTTAAATAATTTAAAGTTGTGAGCAGTATATTTACATTTGCTAGTGGTTTGTAATTTAGTGAAAACCTACAGACATCTGCTTAGCTAGGAATGCTGATACCAAAGAGTTACAAGAGTTTATTTTACAAAGAACCCTGAGGAAAAAAACCCATTCCCTCTCCAACCACAGCACTTATTCCATAGCAACTAGCAGTGATACAGATACTGCTCGAGGCGGATCCTGAGATCATGGCATCTCCTAAGCCACAACATTAACAAGTACGCTGAAAGGCAACAGATCTTCGCTTCAAAACCTGATGTAATGAGGGGACCTTCAAGACAACGCAACAAAGTTAAACTAAATGTATCAAAAAAAGTATATATTTTTTTCTAAATATTATACATACCTCAATATTGAAAGTACTCAGGTATTGACAAGTATCAAGATCCCTTCAATAGATACAGAGGAAGTTCTTCTTTTACAACTTTATGTGCTGTTGATTTGGAGTTTAGTGTCCCTGTAGCTAATTTGCATGTTGATTTCGTAGGACTATACAAGGTTTATATCAGATATTTGATCACATTTTTATATGTTAAAATCACACACAAACCTGTTCTTGATGCTTGATGAACTAAGTCCATCACATGAAGTTTATTTATCATATCTTATAAATATCCCAATTTGGATACTTGAGTAAGAAAATGCACACAAAATTTTAACTTTACAATTTCTGTAAATCAACTGACTTTATGAAAAACAATGTTTCACCAAAAATACTCTTCAATATAGAACATTATTAATGTACACTATTGCCAATTACAATAGTCTGTGTAAAAGCACATACAGTGTAATGTGCATTGACTACCCCAAGACAAACCACCTCAAATTACCCATTATTTTACAACTATCCACCAAAGAATACTTCTTATCCCTCTATTACAAACTGAAGCATGATTTTTTAGCAGCAGGCAAAAGCATGACATGTGTGATGCACAGAGAGTTCCCTATCATACTGTAAAATATTATAAATGTCATCTTGCTTTGAATACTACTAAACATTATGCCACAATGATGTGTGGAAGAAGATGTAGTAAGTTCATTTGTCAGATGATTCCCAAAGGGAGACACTAGCTAAGTTTCATAATGCCAGTATTTGCAATAGCCATTAGCCTGAAAGCAAAATGCATTATAATTCACCAATTTTCATACAAAATCTGGCCATTTGAGCCTTTCACTTAGAATTTAACATGATATTCATCACTTAAAAGAGGTTTAGCATATTTAGAGTTGTTAATATCAAAGGAGAGCATTTAAAGACAACGCAGGAAAAACAAGGTAAGTCACCTTTTCTCCAAATTTGAGATATTGTGGTAATAGGACGAATTTAGCATTCTCTAGCAAACTTTATGCTGATAATCAGTTTAGTCACATGTATATTTACTTAGAAAATACTACATAACAGGAAGAGAATGAGGTCAGTCAACTCGAAACAAAATAAGGATATTTTAGTTAATTGATGGAAATTATTCATTTCTTCACACTAGCCGTATATAGGCTAAGGTTTTTGATAGTCAACATGAAAAATTCATGCCATGGCCGGGATTTGAACCACGGATCTCCTGGTTTCCTTCCAGTCGCTCTAACCCATTGAGCTACCATGGCCAACGTGTTGTCCTGACATTAAAGTCTCCATTTGACTCGTATATTTCCCGGGCGAGTCGCGGCACCCTGACGAGGAGCCGGGGTCGCATGCAGCAGTACAACGTCGGAGTGCCATTCGAAAGGATCGCAGTCGACATAGTTGGACCATTCCCAGGGTCCGACCGAGGCAACAAGTACCTTATGGTGGTCGTGGACTACTTCACCAAGTGGCCGGAGGTGTATACTATTCCGAACCAGGAGGCGAAGACCATCACAGACTGCCCCGTGGAGCAAGTATTTTGCCGATTTGGGTTGCCGTTAGAGCTCCACAGCGACCAGGGCACCAATTTTGAATCCAACGTGATGAAGAAGGCACTAGAAAGACTTGGGGTGAACAAGACCCGCACCACACTCCTACATCCACAGTCGGACAGCATGGTGGAGAGATACATCAAGACCTTAGAAGAGCACCTGAGGAAGGTCGCGGCCAGCCATCAGCGAGACTGGGACGTCAAGGTGCCACTGTTCTAGCTGGCCTACCGCTCGTCAACACACGACACCACTGGGATGACGCCAGCCAGCTTAATGTTCGGCCAAGAGTTACGCCTCCCCAGTAATCTGGCGTTTGGAAGCCCCCCCCCCCCCCCCCGGACACAAAACAGCCAGCAATCTAGTATGTGGAGAACCTGGTGGACCATCTCCACGACATGCATGAGATGGCTCGTCAGAACATCCAGAAGGCGAACGACCGCATGAAGACCCGATACGACAAGCAAGCAAACAGCCAAGGGTTCCAGCAGGGTGACCTAGTCTGGTTGTACCGCCCTACCCGGACCAAGGGACGATGCCCGAAGCTCCAGCAACCATGGCAAGGACCGTAACGGGTGGTAAAGATGATTAACGAAGTGGTCTACCGCATCCAGAAGGTGCCCCGAGGGAAAATGTTGGTGGTACACCCGGATCGTCTGGCCCGCTACGGTGGTGCTGTTCGGGAGGACCATCCTTGAGGGAGCGGTGTCGCGGCAACGGGCATTAAAGTTTCGGCGCAAATAGATTACAGACGGTGGATGGTATTTCAGAATAATAAAGAGCTTGCGTAAGCAGTTTAACGATAGCGCAGCTATTGTTCACAAGGAGCCGACTAATAAAGAGAGCTAAGATAAATGACTTCCCGGCACAGATAGGATTTCACGTTTGGAATGTTCTAGTGATATCGCGATTGAAAGAGAAAAGTTGGTTTCTTGTTTGTACTCGAAACCTCTCGAATTTATGAATGAGATTTATAAGCGATTGTGAAACGCTAGCGGACAGTTGTAAAACAGTCGCGGGAGAGGTAAGCAGAGAACAGCTGAGTGTGTTGTAACGAGAGCTGATGTAAACTGAACGCTGTTTGTTATTGTCACCGAACTTGGTAGACTGATTGTGTACGTAACGTAATGCTGCTGTAATCTATAAGTGTATTTCTACGGAAATAAGGGAGATTTGGAATATCTGCAACTCGGACTTTTAATTCTACTAACCCACAAATTCACAATTAGTGTCAGAAGTGGGATATAACACGAATAACATGGCATGGAGGCTGCATTGGAAAAGATTTTGCAGAAGATTATGGAAATGAAGGCCGAACTGACCTCGGAAATGAAAGCAGCAAATGACAACCTCGCTGCAAAAACAGAAGCGACAAATAACAACCTGACCGCAGAGATGAACCCAATGAAGACGGCTAACGACATCACTGAGGAGCTGAAGGAAATGAGAAGGGCGAACGATAGTCTGGCCGAGAAGATGGCAGAATTGACCACGGAGATGAAAGCGGAAAGCCCTTGCCTCAAAGTTTGAACAGCAGTTAACCGGCGTGAGAGATGACGTTACGGACCTGGGCAAGCGGATGGGTCAAGTGGAAGAGCGCGTTGAGAACCTGGCGAGCCACGTAAACGAGCTGGAGGAAAAGGCCGACAGCAACATAAAGTCCCTGAAAGCCATGGTGGACGACGTCGTCGGCAGGAGGTTAAAGGATTTAAAGGTTGACGCGCCGGGAAGCGACACATCTGCGCGCGTCAAAGCACCTAATTACGAAGGCGCGACAACTTTTGAGGTCTTCCGCCGCCAGTTCGACGCAGTGGCCAAGCACAACGACAGCTCACCAGAGGAAGAGGCCACACAGTTAATACCCAACCTCCAGGGACGGGCTGCGGAAGTTGTGAACGCGGTCCAGACAGCGGCGGTGCCCAAGGACATCTGGGACGCACTGGAAACCACCGCTTAGCTGCAGCGTACCGCAGCCAGCTGAAGTCAAGGTCACAGCAGCCAGGTGAGACCATACTGGAGTTGGTCCTGGCAATTGAGCAGCTGGCCAGCAAAGCACTAGTGGAACTCCCACCAGAGTTTGTATCCCGGGAAGCCGCCTACACATTCGTTGACGGGGTACGAGACACGCAGATTCGTCAGCGCCTAATGCTCGGCGATTAAAAACCATCCACGAGGCGCAAACGGCAGCATTACGGATGAAGGCGGCCAATGTGACGGCTACGCCGACGTCGCGAACCAGGAGAATCCGCTACAACGGAGGCCAAAGACCAGCCGAGGGACAACGGCGAATACCTAGTGGCCTGTGTTGGGGTGTGGACAGCCGGGACACCTGGAGAGAGACTGCCCACACCTGGAAGTGCAGTCGAAAAACGAAAAAGGGCCGTCGTGGAGAGGGGCATGTCGGCGCCATCACCACCATCGCCTCGAGTGACACTGCGCGCCGTCAGCCGACGGTTGGATGACAGCCTCATCGCGGAGGATTGGGTGAGAGGAGAGCCGTGCCGTGCGCTGGTGGATACTGGGGCAGCCGTGACCATCATCAGACCTGACGTGGCTAAAGGTTTGCCGTCGAGAAAACCGAGCCGACCATACCAGCTTGTGACGGCATCGGGCGACACCTTGCCTGTGGAGAACGAGGCCCTACTGAAGCTGACCTTGGGATGGAGTGCCGTGCGTCTGTGGGTGTTCGTCGCGAAGGTGGCTGAGGAGGTGATACTGGGATTGGATGCTCTCAGGAGCCACGAGGCGACGGTCGACGTCGGAAGGAAGGTCCTGCGGCTAAACGGAAAAGAGGTGATACTCCGGCAACCTGAAGAGTTCCTTGGAATCTGCAGGGTCGTCTTGAAGGAAAACGTGGTTGTCCCCGTGAGAAGCGAGGTGGTAGTGACGGCGCAACTGGAAGGCCAGCGAACCAGAAACACAATGCTGGACCAAAAGACGCCTGTGTACGGAATATGTGTAGCCAGAACATTGTTGCCGTAAAGAGAGGAGGTACCAGTGGGCTGCTCAACCTGACAGACACCGATAACGACATCCAGGCCGGTAGGGAGTTGGAGACGTGCAAGCCTGCGGTCAGCGTGACAGCCATCGACAGGACACAGGAGCCGGTGCCGACGCAACACCTGGGGCCCCGGCTGGAAGGCTTACTGGAGAGGGCGACTGATCACCTGACCGCAGAACAGCTGGAGAAAGTTATACAACTGCTGAGGCGATACCAGTACGTCTTCAGCCAAGGAGAAAGCGACTAACGCCGCAGGGATAAAGTGCTTCACCTTATCGACACCGGAGACGGCCGGCCTATTCGGCAACCACCTAGACGCGTTCCGCTGGCAAAACAAGCTGCGTTACCGGATATGGTAGATGAGATGAAATCCAGGGGAGTGAGTGAAGAGTCCGACAGCCCTTGGTGCTCCCCTGTAATTCTGGTGACGAACAAGAACGGCGAGCTACGCTTCTGCGTGGACTACAGGAAGCTGAACGCTGTCACCCGGAAGGACTGTTTCTCCTTACCCCGGATTGATGTAACCCTGGACACGCTAGCTAGTGCACAGTGATTCTCGACCTTGGACCTGGAGTCGGGTTACTGGCAGGTGGCTCTAGACCCGAGAGACAAGGAGAAGACTGAATTTTTGACAGGTCAAGAGCTTTGGCAATTCACAGTTGTGCCCTTTGGCCTCTGCAATGCACCAGCCTCATTTCAACGCCTCATGGAATCAGTAATGAGAGGATTGACATGACGCATGCCTGCTATACATGGATATCATCATCGTCGGCAAGACGTTCGAAGCAAGATTCGACAACCTAAGCAAGGTATTACAGAGACTGCAGGCAGCCTACTTGAAGCTGAACGCGAAGAAATGCCAGCTCTTCCGCAAGGAAGTTAACTACTTTGGCCTCATAGTCTCACCAACTGGTGTGGCCACAGACCCGGAGAAGACCCAGGCTGTGAGAGATTGGCCTGAACCAAAGAATAAGAGAGAATTGTTCAGTTTCCTGGGGCTCTGCAGTTATCACTGCCACTTCATAAAGGGGTTCTCCAACATCGGCAAACCCCTCACCCGCCTGACAGATGAACACCGACCTTATGTGTAGACGGGTAGCACCGAATGCGCTTTCCAGCACCTGAAGAAAACCCTATGCAGTGCTCCACAACCAGGCGGCACCTTCATTGTGGACACCGATGCCAGCGACCATTTCGTTGGAGACGTCCTATCGCAAATCCAGAACGGCCACCAGCGGGTGGTACCCTACTACAGCAACACGCTATCCAAGGCACAGAAGAACTACTGCGTCACCCGGCGAGAATTACTGGTCGTAGTAAAGACCTTGGAGCACTTCCACAAATACCTAAATGGTCAGCCATTCCACCTGAGGACTGACCACTCCGCCCTAAACTGGCCCCTTAGTTTTAGGAAACTGGAAGGCCTCTGAACATCGCAGAGGGAAGAGCCACGACAACGCAGACGCCATGTTCCGAAGACCCTGCCCAGAGGAGTACGGCCAATGCACAAGAGTGGAAGAGAAGGAGTGCATTGCAGCAGTCCGAGTAGTGACGCAGTGCCTGCGGATGGCTGGGATAGCGCAGGCCTGAGGAGGGGGCAGCTGGCGGACGCAGACTTGGAGCCACTCTTGAAAGAAGTGGAGGCAGGGACAAGGCCAATCTGGGTGCACATGGCACCAAGGAGCGCCACATATAAGTCGTACTGGACCCAATGGGACTCCCTGAAAATCACAGAGGGTGCGCTGTTCCGGGTATGGCAATCATCTGATGGGAAGACGCATAGAGAACATTTGGTTCTTCCCCGAAGTAAGGTCCCGGGGGTTTCTGGAGGAAGTGCACACTGGTACTTCAGGAGGACACCTGGAAGCAAACCGAACAATCGACAAACTCCGAAAGCGCAACTACTGGCTGAGGCTCCGAGCAGACGCTGAGAGATTGTACCGCAAATGTCACGTGTGCACGGCGAGTCGCGGCCCCCAGACGAGGAGCCGGGGTCGCATGCAGCAGTACAACGTCGGAGTGCCATTCGAAAAGATCGCAGTCGACATAGCTGGACCATTCCCAGTGTCCGACCGAGGCAACAAGTACCTAATGGTGGTCGTGGACTACTTCACCAAGTGGCCGGAGGTGTATACTATTCCGAACCAGGAGGCGAAGACCATCACAGGCTGCCTCGTGGAGCAAGTATTTTGCCGACTTGGGGTGCCGTTAAAGCCCCACAGTGACCAGGGCACCAATTTTGAATCCAATGTGATGATGGAGGCACTAGAAAGACTTGGGGTGAACAAGACCCGCACCACACTCCTATATCCACAGTCGGACGGCATGGTGGAGAGATACATCAAGAACTTAGAAGAGCACCTGAGGAAGGTCGTGGCCAGCCATCAGCGAGAATGGGACGACAAGGTGCCACTGTTCTAGCTGGTCTACCGCTCGTCAACACACGACACCACTGGGATGACGCCAGCCAGCTTAATGTTCGGCCGAGAGTTACACCGCCTCTGTGATCTGGCTTTTGGAAGCCCCCCCGACGCAAAACAGCCAGCAACCGAGTATGCGGAGAACATGGTGGACCATCTCCACGACATGCATGAGATGGCTCGTCAGAACATCCAGAAGGCGAGCGACCGCATGAAGACCCGATACGACAAGGAAGCCAACAGCCAAAGGTTCCAGCAGGGTGACCTAGCTCGGTTATACCGCCCTACCCGGATCTAGGGACGATGTCCGAAGCTCCAGCAACCATGGCAAGGACCGTACTGGGTGATAAAGAGGATTAACGACGTGGTCTACCGCATCCAGAAGGTGCCCCGAGGGAAGATGGTGGTACACCTGGATCGTCTGGCCCGCTACGATGGTGCTGTTCGGGACGAGCAGCCTTGAAGAGAGAGCAGTGTCGCGGCAACGGGGATTAAAGGTTTCGGCGCAAATAGATAACAAGCGACGGATAGTGTTTCAGGGTAATAAAGAGCTTGCATAAGCAGTTAATGATAGCGCGGCTAGTGTTCACAAAGAGCCGGCAAATAAAGTGCAGCGGGAATTAACGACACGTCGATAAACTGTCTTCTCGTCGCTGCTTTTTCGAGGGTGGAATACGACTCCACGTTCTCTTTCGCTATTACTAAGCGAAATGCTGCTTTTCGTCGATTTCTGCCTCAGCTGCTCCGCATGGATCTTGCACTCTGGGTATGCGTAAGATATTAGCGCAGAGAAACCAGAGCTTTCTTTTAAATGCGATTTATGAAAGCAAAATAGAATTGAAAGTTTGCCAATACGTCTTCGTTGCTACGGCCGCCGGGTAGGTTCACTGACTATCACAATATACCACAATGCTGGCTAGGTTAACGGCCAGCTGCCTCTGGACGAACCTCCTTGCACGAGTGTTACGACCCAAGTAACTTCTTTTCCCTCGTGGTCTCAGATCACGCCGTTACTTCCCCTTAACACCCTACAAATTTTAGCGCGAAACATCGCGTCGTCACGCCAACCAAGAGACCTTTCTTTATTTTCCTCGACCAGGTGTGCAGTCAGTTTCCGAGAAAACCGGTCTCGGGGAGTAGGACAAGTACCTGGCCTCTGGCCCTTCTTACCTGCTCGCACACTTTTATCCCATTCTGTCCCTTTTAGCACCAACTAAGCCATCACTAACTGTACCTTTTTAACATGCGCTGATTTCCAAATTATATCATTTTAATATTTTGTGCATTTACAGTTTCGGCTTCAAAAGATAGCGAAGATAAAGGACTTGCTGGCACAGATAGGATTTCACGTTTGGAATGTTCTAGTGATATCGTGATTGACAGAGAAAAGTTGGTTTCTTGTTAGTACTCGAAACCTCTGGAATTTATGAATGGCATATATAAGCGATTGTGACACGCCAGCGGACAGTTGTAAAACAGTCTTGGGAGAGGTAAGCAGAGAACAGCTGAGTGTGTTGTAACGAGAGATGATGCTGTAAAGTGAACGCTGTTTGTTATTGTCATTGACCTTGATAGACTAGTGGTGTACGTAACGTAATGCTGCTGTAATCTATAAGTGTATTTCTACGGAAATAAAGGAGATTTGGAATATCTGCAACTCGAACTTTCAACTCTACGAACCCACTAAGTCACAATATTTTTCTCCATTTTCTGGAAGAAACGATTTTCTTCTGTCTCTTAAAATGTTTTTATATTTCTGGCAGAAGTTAGTTTTTTAGGTGCTATGTAATCTAGAAAGTTTTTTTTTTCAGGGACCTATAAAAATAGTGTATAAATAATATAATGGGTTTATTTTAGTTAAATAAAACCAACAATCACTAACTCAAAAACTGCATTGATTGTTAAAATACGAATTTGCACAGTAGTATATTGTCATCTGTCATTAAGAGTAGGATTGCAATTAATCCATCATTAAATTTCCATCAAAAAATAAGCTTAACTGATCTTCTCCTTCAGCATTGTGATATTCCCTTTCCTGTTACGCACACTTACAAAATTACGATTAGCAGCACATTAATATGAGCTAAAAAGTTAAGTGAAAATGACACTTTTTAATTCTTGGAGATTTTTTCATTGCAGCAGATGGTTTTTCCTGCAATATTAATAAAACCATTCAAGTTTTATGATGCAATGGCTGCACCAAAGATTTGCTGCATGATTGCTGAGCACAACTTACTTTAAGCTGTTAAACGTCATGTTTTATATGAGAAGGCGCTAATTGTTGATAGCTATGTTTCCATTTTTCATTGACCTTTTATGTCCTTGGAAACATGCTACACAAACAGAGCAGTAAAAGAGAAATTATCTCTGATACCGAAATTAAGGTTTGCCAGAAGTAAAGAATCATGATGGATGTCAAAGGAATGTTGGTTCTTTGTTACGACAAGGGCAAGGCCAGTTGAGTTGTGGGGAAAGTGTTATAACAAAAGCAGTGTAAGAAACAGCGTCCTTAGAAGATTTCTAAAGGGGCTCACTTGACTTGTATGAATAGGAAGTTCTTTGGATCATTTACAATGGCGACAAAACAGCCACAAAGGGACTTTGGTTGAATGAAGAAGGAGTTTCCTGAGAGTGAAAGTTACATATACACACGCGCAGCTGTGGTCATTCAGTACTCTTCGGCGTGGAGCCGATGTGGCCAGTTCGTGGCTAGGAAGCCATTAAAAGAGTCTGAGGCGTGAGGGCGATTAAGGCAGTCCTCTGGTTTTGTCTGGAATATTTGTCGGTTCGTATATATATGAGGAACGAATAAATTTATCGAGTAATAAACATTCTGCAGTCAGAGATTGGTAACCCTTGGTCGGCAACTTTCATTTCGATGTTTGAAAAGAAGAAGCAGTAAATAAATAAGTTGGAAACGGGCATTCCAGTGTTATTAAAATCTCCTTCTCACACATCCACGCATACCCTGAGAGAAACCTCATTGCTCGCCGACTTATTTGCTCGCCATTAAATTATTGCTTCAAATTGGCGTCACAACGTGGAATTGTGATCACCCATACACATTTTGTATCATCTCTTGTGCTTCTCTTCTTAAATTATCCGGAGAAATAAATGTACAAATAATTGTTGAAAAATTAAAATATATGTGTAAATATGCACAAATAAGTATCACTAACCCCTTAAATATACATTTACATGCACTATAAAACTTCTGTAATAAACTCCTTACAATATGGAATAAACGTATTATTTACATGTATATGTTTAACTATCGAGGAATAAAACATGAAAATTGAGGCGGTAATCGGTGGATATAAAGGATCCTATGGGTGTAGGATGCAATCAGGGAAAGACCGATTCTGCTCCGGACTAATGAATTTCTCTCGGTTGTCAGTACGGGTGAGCATAAGTGTACTCTCGGCGTTCAAGTGCAAATACACTAGGCTTCCTTGACTTCTCACACCAGTTTATTTATATGACATTTAGATCACAGTTTGCTCACCAACACACTTGCTCATCACTTTACGCCGCCTTCTCCCGAAACGACCCACGATGAAGTGTCGCAGCCTTTCCTGGTCTTTCACCCCCCCCCCCTATATCTAGGCAAGTTCATTTCTTTTGTCCCACTGGGTTTTGACCCTCGGGGTCGTGGGAAGAAATATTCTGACTTTTTCTCACAGTTGCTTAGAGCCTCATGTTTGCGTCTCAAAATGCCCTTCCGGAGGAATATTGCTTTTTTGTATTGGGAAAATTGCAAATTCCTTCGAAAGTCTCACTAAACGGTAATCAACAAAAATGATTTGATCTGGATTACTTCCTAACTTGCTTCCTATCGTCCTTTGTTCCGTCAACGCGTGAGCGAGCAAGGAGTTTTTGGGAGCTGTTACATTTACACTTAACAAGAAACAAATTATATGCATAGGAACACACATATCCTTAAATGCATTGTTACATAGCAATACCCTGAAATACATTGTTACATATATAAGCCCTTAACTTTTTCGGTTCATTTGTATTTTAAACTTCTTGTGCAAGTCTAAACTTTCTTTTGGCATTCAGAACAATGGCTTTGCCTTTCACTTTGATACCGAAATTAAGGTTTGCCATAAGTAAAGAATCATGATGGATGTCAAAGGAATGTTGGTTCTTTGTTAGAACACGTGCAAGGCCAGTTAAGTCGAATAACATTTTGAGGGAAAGTTGTTATAACAAAAGCAATGTAAGAAACAATGTCCTTAGCAGATTTCTTAAGGGGCTCACTTGACTTGCTGAATAGGGTATTCTTTGAACCATTCATAATGGCGACAAAACAGCCACAAAGGGATCTTTGGTTGAAAAGGAGTTTTCAGAAAGTGAAAGTTACATATACACCCACATGCGCAGCTGTGGACAAGAGTCTTCGGTGTGGAGCCGATTAGAGCAGTTCGTGGCTAGGAAGCCATTAGAAGAGTCTTCGGCGTGGAGCCGATTAGAGCAGTCTGAGGCGTGAGGGCGATTAGGGCAGTCCTCTTGTTCTGTCTTGGATATTTGTAGGTTCATATATATATATAAACCTATATATATATATATATATGAGGAACGAATAAAGTTTATCGAGTAATAAACATTCTGCCGTCACTAACTCTAAACAGGAATATTGGTAACCCTTGGTCGGCAACTTCAATTTCGATGTTCTAAAAAAAGAAGCAGTAAATAAATAAGTTTTAAACGGGCATTCCAGTGTCATTAAAATATCCTTCTCACACACATCCACGCATACCCCGTGAGAAACCTCATTGTTTTACCCTGAGCCACACATTATAATAGCTTCAAAGTAGCATCAACGTGGAACCCTTGCCAATCATCTTAGTTACAAATTGTCGCCACAGCGTGGAACTTTGTTTGATACAAAACATTATTGTATCAAAAGGGCGTCCCAACGTGAAATTGGGTGTCACCAATAAAATGTGCTTCAAATTGGCGCCTCAACGTAGAACTCTTTGTTCGCCAATCATTTGCTTCAACTTTTTTATTAACATATTAGGTTGGTGCATGTTTGTCTTTTGAGCTCTATACTTTCATTGTAGTATTGTGGATAATTAACACTCAGTACACTATCACACGCGTCTCACTTGTGCATGTCTTGCACAGATTTCTTTCTTCGTACACTATTACACTTTTTTGTTATTTTTAATCACACATATAACTCGAGTATCAGTAAATGTATTTTTTTTACAATTGTGTCTATATTCGTTTTGTGTAGACAAGGGTAGCATTTGGTTTAAGCTCGGGTTCTTACTTCCCAAAATTTTCGCTCTGTATCTATATTTCAGTCCCATTTGCGTCAAACAGCTTTACAATAATTTGTGCACTACAGTTAATGAGGTCAGTGACTTCGGGATGCGTTAGGTCATGGCTTTTCGTTGGCAATGGCCAATTCTCTAAAGGGTCTCAATAAAGATAAATTATACCTGCCTAATTTTGTATTTATCGTAACATTTAAGGGGCCGCGCCGTGGCTCAGTGGTTAGACCACTTGGGTCTCACCAAGGCGACCCGGGTTTGATCCCAGGCGACCGCAAAGTGAGATTTGTGGTGGACAACATGGAGCTGGGCGGGTTTTCTCCGGGACCTCCGGTTTCCCCGCCATCTCATTCCAGCGGTGCTCCATCTTCATTTCATGTATCACAGTGTCAGCGCCTGCGGTGCCGTATATAGTGAAAGCGGGCGTTAAACACTACACATTTTTTAACACCTTCTAACTCAAAAGAACGGTCACCGAACTGAGCAACGATCACAGCTGGTCCTTCCCACAGTACATGCAGTCTATGTGATGTCTTTGTAATTAGTGAGGATTTGTTATGCGTTGTTATCAGCACCTTTTCTCCTAACTGCGGTGTCTATTTCTTCCTATACCGTTTCTTCTTTTTATTTCTGCTATCTGCGCGTTTTCTTAAGCGCTCATAGGCTTTTAAGATCTGTTGGCTTTCACTTTGCTCCTCAGTGCGAATGGCGATTGGTAGCCCTGGGAGTATGTCTTAAGGCGGTTTCTTCAAAAGTAGTGTTACTGGAGCTATTCCCGTGTTTGGATTAATGGTGTTGTTCATGACACGTTCTATCACGGATAATTGGGGAACCCACGAGGTATGTTTCTTTTTGTACGTGAGGATGCATAAAAAGATGGACAAGTCTCGTATGGTCCTTTCACATGGATTACATTTTGGATGTTAATTTTTATGCCTGCAGTTCTAATTTTATCTATAAATAGTTTTCCGTTATGTATGGACGCGTTATCTGCCAAAATGGCGTCAGTTTTGCCGTATTTGGGTATAAAGTCTTCTATGATCTTTGCTGCACAGGGTACACTTCGGGAGAAGGCGGCGTAAAGTGACGAGCAAGTGTGTTGGTGAGCAAATTGTATTCTAAATGTCATATAAATAAACTGGTGTGAGAAGTCAAGGAAGTCTAGTGTATTTGCACTTAAACGCCGGACCCTGGGAGAGAGTACACTTATGCTCACCTTTTTTTTCTATGGGTGTGGCCCCGCCTCCGCCACACCCGGTGACGATCATCCGAAGTGGATCTACGTCGCCTCCCCTACCATGCACTAAGCTACACTAAAGTGATGGACGGGAGAGTGGTGCTTGGTGTCCGGTACCGCCGAAGCAACCCGGATGTTAGTGGGTATTAGCTAAACAGGCGCCCGCATGCAAGAGAGCATACGGACAGAGTGGAGAATTAGGTACTGGCCATGACGGAGGCCCTGACCAGGAACCCATTGTTAGTGGAGGTGCTTCATGCTCATGCAGATGGACCTGGATTGAGGTGTCATGCATTAAGGAATAATATTGAGGTACCTTACCATTATTGCGGGTTCAGCTGGAGAGGGAGCTGAGTCGAAAAATGTTCCGCAGCTTGTTGCCGTTGGTCCTGAAACAGAGTGGTTGGGGGGAGGACTGTACGTAGGGATAATAAATAAATATTTACAAGGTTGGAATGTATGTGCATTCAAAAATATTTTTTTAATTCCTTTTTTGTTATATATATTGTATTTTTATTTATTTTTTAAATTTTTCTTTTTTTCAATCTGTATTTACAATGTTATGGCTATCTACTATACTGATGCTGTGATCCAGTCGAATCCCTTGAGGTCGCCCAGTCGTCATCAGTTGGGGATGTCCGTCGTCCCCGGGCCGCCAAGGGAGAGGAGTGACATCCTCCCCAGGTCTTCCGGACAGCTGCTGCTCTGGCGATGTTCATGGTGGGACTAGCTGGTGAAGGTAGTCGATGACAATGGTGTTAATGTCTGTACTATGTCGGTTTAATGGTATGCTTCTGTCAAATAGCGAAAGTGGTCTCTTGTGTTTGTCAATGTCTGTGGTGTATTTACCGATGCTGCTGATAGCTGGGTTGTGGTGACCTTGTGCCGCTTTGTATATGTTGTCAGCAAGTTGTTTGATAAAACCCTCAATTGAGTGCATGCGTAGGTCGTCGTGTAGTATGTCCAATGGGACTGAGCGCGGGACCTTTGCAGCTATTCTTAGACATTTATTTTGGACCAGCTGTACCTTAGCAATATGGGACTTGGCGCAGTGCCCCCAGGCTGGGGCTGCGTAGGTCATGATGGGCCTTATTAGGGTTTTGTAGAGTGTGAGCCCCATTTGCTTGCTTAGAGCACTTTTATAATTTAGGACGGGATATAGCGCCCCTAGTTGTTGGGTGGCCTTACGTTTAACTTCCGTGGTGAGTTCTGAAAAAGTGAGCTTGGAGTCCAGGATGACTCCGAGGTATTTGGCCTTATTCTTCCAGGCTATTAGCTCACCATGGAGCGTCAATGGTGTGGACCTATTTGCATGCTTTCTGCGCCTCGTGAAAAGGACTGCCTGTGTTTTAGGAGTATTTACTTTGATTCTCCATTTGGATAACCAGGGTTCTAGCTCCGCGAGGGAGTGTTGCAGTCTGCGGCAGACAACCTCAGGTTTCCTTGACTGCGCCAAAATGGCTGTGTCGTCTGCGTAAATTGACAGCTGAGTGCCGGTATTATTTGGTATGTCATTAATATAAAGATTAAAGAGTGTCGGGCCTATGAGGCTTCCTTGGGGGACTCCGGCAGCTATTCTTCGCGGTTCAGTACACTGTTCCCTAATGGGGACTGTAAAGGTTCTGCCGGTGAGGTAGTGTGCCACTAGTTTGACCATGGTATCATTAAATCTTAGATCTTTGAGTTTACTAATCAGTCCCGCGTGATATACTGTGTCAATGGCCCGTTCTACGTCTAGAAATACTACTCCTGTGGACCTTTGATCATTAAATCCTTTTGTGATATATTCTACTGTTCGGGTTAACTGTAGGGTCGTGGAATGTTTCGCACGGAAACCAAATTGTTCGTCAATTAATATTTGGTGTTTTTTTGATGTGGGATACTAGTCTTTTCAATATGACCTTCTCTGCGACTTTGCTGATAGTTTTGAGGAGACTAATGGGTCTGTATTGTTTTGGGTCTGCTCGATCCTTGCCTGGTTTTGGAAACATGAGCACGTTGGCTTGCTTCCAACATGTGGGGAAGTACCCATTTTCAAGGAAGAAATTACATATATGGCTGATAATTTTGAGCGCTTTAGGGGTGAGTTGTTGGAGTACTAAATTTGGTATTTGGTCAGGCCCGGGTGCCTTCTGAGTTTTTAAGTGATTGATGATCCACTTTAACTCTCCAGGATTTGTCTTTCTGCACTTATCGTGTCCCGGTTTCGCAAGCGTAAGTTTCATGTCCAGTTCTAGTTGCTCGTAGAGTCTTTCGTTCGGATGGCCCGGGTTTGATGTGCATATCTTTTGCAGGGTGTCCGCCAGTGTGTTCGCGTTGTCGGCGTTGCTTTCGGCAAAGTGATGGCTGCCTTCCATCATTAGGGGGGATTTTATAGGTTGGCGTTTAAGGGCTCTTACCATATGCCATACTCTGGCGTTGCCGGATTGTAGCGTTGCAAGGGTTTGGTCCCATTGTTGCTGGGCTGGGTATTTAGCCTGGTTTTTATAGCGCTATTTAGGGTTGTCATGTTTACCTTATGCACCAGGTTACGTGTGCGCTGCCATCGACGTCTTTCATGATCTCTTTCATGGATTAGGGCAAGTACATCTGGAGGGTAGGTTAAGGCATGTTTTGGTGGAGTTTTAGTGGGCACTGCTGCTTTTATTGCTGTCTGAATGGCGTTTTCAAGCAGTAAGGCAGTTTGGTCTACTATCGTTTGACTCTCCAGTGCCATGGGTTGTGCTAATTCGTGATCTAGAGTGTCGGCCAACACGCTCCAGTTTGCTCGGTTGAAGTTGAGTCTAACTGGCGGCGGTATGAGCTTTGGGGACGCGGCGATGCCTATTTGAACAGCATGGTGGTCTGATACTAGCGCATCTACTAGCTTAATATTGAAGTAGAAGAGTATGTTTTTGATTAGGGCGATATCCAGGGTTGATGGTGCATGATGTGCCTGTTGTGCTATATATGTAGGTTCCCCAGGGTGTTCAATGATATATGTGTTATTGTTCATGTGATTATAGAGACTGTTGCCCTAGGTGTTCATATTTGGGCAGCCCCAGGTGGGGTGCTTTGCGTTGAGATCGCCTGCAGCTATTATGGAGTTACCAAGGTTTAGTATTAAGTCTATGTCCGGCATTACGAGCTTGCAGGGGGAGCAGTAGATACTAGCAAGTGTTACATTGGTGTTAAATATGTGGAGTGATATTGCAGTTGACTCTATCGTGTGAAGGGGGGGAATGTGTATGTGGTTGTGTTGAAGATTTTCTTGGACCACTATCGCTGTACCCCCATGTGGTTTCCCGTCGGGTCTGTCAGTTCTGTAAATGTGGTATCCCGGAATTTTAAAACGTGCTTTAGGAGTACGGAAGGTCTCGTTGAGTAGTGCTACTGTGATGTGGTGTAGGTATAGGTATTGTTTCAGTTCGTGGATATTGCTTCTGGCCCCCCGTATATTCCAGTAAAGGAACGTGTCTGGTTGTCTTGTAGGTGTGCCATTGTACTTGAGTGTGTCGGTGGGAGTGGTGCGGTGGTAAGCTGGATCAGCGTATAGCTCTGCTTCCCCGTGGCTGGCGAGTCCTGATGAATGGACCCAGCGCATTTGTGAGTTTTGCAAACTCAACGACGAAGTTCATCTGGTGCAGCTGGGCGTCTTCTTTGCTGAGATCATGTGCTTGGTGACCGTACAGGTTATTCCAGGCATCCATCAGGAGGTCGTACCCCTTCATGTAGCTTTGGTTTCCCAAGAGGAGTAGCTGTAGTTTGGTGCCACCATCTACTGAAAGGGCGTCTTGTCCGTGGGGTGATGTGCAGAAGTGCAGAGGCCGATTAGCTTTATGTTTGCTTATTAGGTTTTCATTGAGTCTTCGGATATCATGTTCTGTCATCTTTTGGGTGGGTTCATTATGTTGTTGCTGCTGTGATGTAGGGGTTGCTTGACGCTGTGGCTGGGGTTGTCTGGTGTTGCTGGGAGCATTAACTGTACGTTGGTTGTTTGTAGGTTTTGGGACAGGCCGGTGTTGATGCTGACTCCGTTGCTGATCTGGGCGTACTTGCTGGCTCAGATGTGGTTGGAACCTTTGCTGATGTGTGGTTTGGTTGACGAAGGGTGGCGGTCCTCTCGCAACGTCAGCGTAGCTGCCGCGTTGTTCGGATACCGGTTCCCAGGAGCCCCTGGGATGGGGCCTTGCCGGTTCCTGGCGCTTATTTGGGTACGCAACCCGCAGGTAGATGGGGCAGCCCCTGCAACGTGCTCCGTGCTGCGCAGAGTTGCACAGCGCGCACCTTCTGCTGTTGCTTTGGCAGACGCTGTTATGATGTGGACCCGCACAAATGGAGCATATTTGTGGGGCCTGGCAATTCTTCGTCAGGTGGCGGAACCTCATGCATCTGCCGCATTGAGGGGGTCCATTTGGTGCTCTGTAGTTTTCCACCCTGACCTTGCAGTGGAATAATTCTCTCAGATTTGTTATGGCCGCAGAGCTCTCGATAGTTGGATATTCGACTAGGAATATTGGCAGGTGCGCCCTTGTTCGTTGTGAGAACAGTTTGCTCACCTTAATAGGTCCTAGACCTATGTCGTCAAGCTCTTGCTTGAGCTCTGATGGTTGTACACTTGAGTAGAGCCCTTTAACTACTACCCGGAAGGGGCGTTGCTGAAGGGGTTCTGTAATATGGAATGGCATGCTGTGGTTCTTGCAGTACCTGGTGAAGTTGTTGTAGTCTGCCAGCTTGCTGAACTCGAAGCAGTGGAATTGATTTCTGTAGGTGGCAGTGTATCGGCTTGGTTTGTAGATGGTGTCGAAATCTCTTGTTATGGAGGCCAGGCTCCTTGGGCAGTAGTCTGCCACGTAGACTCTTGGGATATTCTCCCTTTCCTGGTGCATATATTCTACTGAGCCCCTGTGGTTGCCAGTTGTTCTCTGCTCATCATCTTCTCGAGTGTGCTGGTTGGCCGAGCTGTTCTGCGAAACATCTGCTGTCGGAGGTGTACTGCCTTCAGGGCGGAGGTGTATTGCAGTAGTTGTGGCCTCGCCCGTCTCCTGTTGATTTGCTGGGAAGTCTTGGGGAGGTAGATCGTCACGGCTGGCACCTTGCCTGGGGGCTGCATGGCCGTCAACGTCCGGGCTGGTGCGGTCGGTCACCTCATCTTTAGCCGCTGTCACGTCCTGGGCTGCTTGGCCAGTAGCATCCTGGCTAGTCCCGTCAGACTCCTTCTCTGTTGCTACTGTCGCATCCTGTGTTGGGGTGGCAGGAGTCTCGTCCTCGGGTTGTCCTGGCAGCGGGGTTGGTCGCTCTGGGTCCTTCTCCTGACTTCTGGTCGGGTACCTGCCTGTTTTTGGCATTTTTTCCTTTTTTTATTATTATTTTTTTAACTCAGAGGGGGATGCCTGCCTTAATAAAGGCTGGTTTTTTTTATCTACCACTACCTTAAGAAAGGCCTGTGGTAGATAAGGCGCTCTATAAGATTGCCTCGGGGCAGTTTACCTTATTCTAGGATCTATGAAGAAGATGTCACCCGTACTGACAACCGAGAGAAATTCATTAGTCCGGAGCAGAATCGGTCTTTCCCTGATTGCATCCTACACCCATAGGATCCTTTATATCCAGCGATTACCGCCTCAAAATATGCAAAATTCCGAGCTCTACTGATGACACATGCAGTTCATTGATTACGAAAAATCATATGCAGTCGAACAGAGATGATTTATATCATGCTATACAGCAACAATGTTATGCTGTGTAACAGTGAACATTGAAAATTCTGTGTATGAAAATCTCTTAAGGAAGTTCTTTCCCCTAATTCCTTTTTATTGATTAGAAGTGGGTTTCTGTAATTTACTGAGATTGAATAGGCAACATTCAACAAACATTGCATCTTAACTACTCACAAGAACCAGTTAGAAATATTTTTATTGAGGAAGGCTATAGTGGTGAGAAAAAAGTCTTATTTAAACAAAACTTAACAGGGCAAAGAGGTTGCTGTTTGCTAAAGAATTCTAGAATAAAGACCAAGTGATGTAATTTTTGTTGATGAAAGCACCTCTTATGTATCTGATACAGAAGAGAAGATTCCTGTTTGAACAAGCCCAATACAGAGCTGAATATAAGGAATTTACACCCTACAGTGAAACATAAAGGTAGCAATGTTATATTATGGGATTGCATACTGACAGATTGAGTGAGAAATTTGGTGAGGTAAGTAAAAGAATCAGGAATTCTCCCATCTCCTCTAAGTGAACTGAAGAAAAGACTGCTTGAAGAATGGGTGAAAATTGAACCTGCCTATACGAAAACAAATAATTTATAGGCTGAAATTATCCTTGCTGGAAGTAATTAGACTTAAACGGTACCTTAAAAAGTATTGAATTTAAACAGTAGAGGGAATACTTTTTCCAAGGAGACATCATATTATCTGGAGTGTTTTTACCTAACTTTTTTATAACCGTTTGAAATTGGGCGCCATAAATGCCTATTACATCACCCTAAGTAGAGAAAGGCATGAACAGGAAAGAAAATTAAATAATCCCCTAGATCTTGAATACTCTAATACTATCAGGGTCGAAGAAACCGAGAGTTGGGTCAAGGATGACTGGATAGGAAGGGTGAAATAGGGGATCTGATATATGGAAAGGAAGAAATATTAGTCCAGGTCAATAACTAACCGAATTTCTGTGCTAGATAGCAAATAGCTTCATTGCTAGCTGCTTAACATTATATACCAACCAACTAACCACAGTAGAGGGAATACATACATATACCCTTTTAATGACCAAATATTAAACTGACTCTTGAAATACCAGTATGTGCACTGAAATATTTTTTCAACACCTGTTTTACTTTATAAAAATGATTGTTTTTGTTATTGTTGCAAATTGCATGTATTTGTCTGTATTTATGTTCACTTTATTGTTTAGTTATTTTTATTTCAGAAAAATAAATGTCTAAGTCTGAGTTGAAGAACTTTGGCGGAATATTTTTATGGGTACCTGCATATATCTATATGGGCATAGCATTAATAGAATAGAATAAAAACATTTGCTTATAATTCATTTTTAGTTTCAAATACAAAATATGCCCTTTACCTTGGCACTACTTAGTGCCATCAATACCCACTCATACCACTTACGTTTGCCTTAATTGGGGCTACCATCTTTGGTAACATAACGATGAAAATTCAAGCCTAGCTAACCTTCAGCTTTCATCTAACCAGTTATTTTCATTGCTTTGATCATTTGAAGTAAAGGTTCAGTAGTATTAAAAGATGCTGAGTCAGTGTAGTGATACCAACAACACTTTCAGCCTTCCTGTATATTTTCAGATACAATTTAATTCTATCCTCAGCAATTATTTCATTGCCTAGATCTGCAAGTAGTTATTGTAGGTTGGTTGCATATGGTGGTATCTTGCAGTTAAGATGTTAACATCTAGAGAGAATTTTGTTGTGATAATTCAAAATTCACTGTGTGTGTATGTTCTTTATGGTTAGCATTGTCCATCATGCATCAAAGTTGGCTTGTTTATCTGGCTGGTTTTACCAGTTTAACATTTGTAATGATATCATATTGGTAGACCAGAGAGGATTAATACGTCAGAAGTTTGTGTTTATTTATACTTCACACATCTCAGGTTCTGTTCACCTGGTTTCTATGTCACTTTTAGTTTTTCTGGACTAGAACTGGCTGCAGTATGAACAATCAATTTTGGTGATAAAACTATTTGTTTTCAGCTTTTCATACATCACTCACAAACATGTGAAATTAATTTTGTGTACAACTGAACTTTCTTTAAACAAATTATTTACAATCCGTGTTTTACCTATAGGTATATCATGGGATATTTATATTTATCATATTTACATGTTTATAATTGTTGTACAAATGTACAATTTATATATTTGTATTCTAGTGTGCTGAAGATGCTCCTCAGGAATTCTGCAACCTTCACTGTATTGAAATGAGTCTTCAAAACCACTGGCAGGGGAACTGAACTTAATACAGCTGGTCGATCTCTTGAGTATTGGGTGCATTCTGTCATTAGATGTCAGGCCGTCTGTGAGGGTTTTTCAGGGCAGAGAAAAGAGAAGCTGAGAGAAGAGAATACAGAGAAGAAAGAGAAATATGACATTAAAGTAGAGAGAAGAGAAAGAGAGAAAGGGAAGAGAAATATGACATTAAAGTACGAGAAGACCGATTCCTGTGTTAAACATTATTCAGAAGGCAACAAGCTGCCAAAAATAATATAGCAGGTGTTTCAGTCCTGAAATTTACACGAAATATGAGTGGATATGTGGCTGTGAAATCAGAAATTCCCTGTTCTCTTTTCCTTCCTTTTATTTGGAATTAAAGAAGATGCAGCCAACATTGCATGGGTTCAAAAGGGAGTTTCAGACTTGCAGAGACTATATGAAAAATGTCATAAACATGAAATGTCCAAAAACCATGTTAATAAAATGCTTAATTTTGCTACATTTGGGTCAGTAAATGTACAGATATGTTTAAGCCAAGCCAATAAGGAATCAATAGATTGTCACAACGATAAAGTCCAAAAAATAGGGACACTCTTATAAAGATAATCAACTGTGTGAAATTTTGTGGTTATCACGAGCTACCCCTAAAAGGGCATGAAAAGCATGAAGGGTCACAAAATCAAGGGGTGTTCAGGGGGTTGATTAAATATACAGGAGAAATTGATTCCCTATTTAAGAAAAACAAATTCCATAGAAGAAGAACTGATAGAAAACATCCCGAGGTTCAACGAGGGAGTGGTCAATAAGTTTGCTAAAAAGAAAGATCGCTGTTCATCTTCAAATAATTAAGCAAAGCTAAAATTCCAGTGATCAATGCAGCCCCCAAGGTATAGACAACATGAGCCACCACTGATAACCACACCATGTTCATTGAGAAAATCATTTCTTAAAATGAGGTCATGTTCTAAATCTTTAACTGCCAAAACATTTTCCTGAAAAACAGTATTACCAATATCAAATTCTAAGGCCGTACGATAGGGTGCATCCAACAATTTGTTTCCAGCATTTCTCAACATCATTTGAATAGGTTGCAATTTTGAAACATCAGTAACATGAACTGCATTAAGAATACTAACTGCACTACCTGTATCCAACAAAATGTCAACTTCATTATCATTAATTATACCTTTAAGATTTAAAATCTGACCTAATACAGCGGCTACATTCCCTTGAATTGATGAGTGTGAAGGAGCCTGAGATACCTGTAGAGCTGGGACTGGATGGTTAACAGCCTGGCAGGAACGTGGCCGTGATGTTGCTACGTCTGGTCCCTTGAGGCTGGACGCTGGTCGGTTTTTTGACTGAGGCAGGGGACTGCGACAAACTCTTGTCATATGACCTCTTCTGTTACATCTGTAACAGATGACTGATGAATCGCTCTGATAGTGACGACCTGAAGACTGTCCAGAAGGTTGACTGCGCTGCAACTCAAAACGAGGCTGGCCCGACTGTTCAGGCACTGATGGTGGTGTCTGAATCTGATTGAACTATGTACATAACTGTTCAACTCTACTAATCAAATCTGTAATAGGTACAGGAGGCGCAGATGCAGTACTAATATATGGCATCAGTTGTGGCATTGAAGGCTGGTTAAGGCATAAGGGAGGTTGAACTGTAGCATTTACATTAGTTTGGGTAAGCATGTGCTGTCGATTTTGTACATAAAACTGTGCTTGGTCTACTCTGCAGATTACAGTTAAAACCTCATCAACTCATTGTGGGTTTAGGGGAACTAAAGTTTGCACATAATGAGGTTTTAAACCTTTCTACAAATGTCTAATTTGTTCAGCTTGTGACATGCATGGGTTAATTTGGTCACACAAAGATAGTACCTCATACACATAGTTTCTTACAGTTTCTGTATCTAATTGACCTTTCTAAGTTTCATTTCTAGCAAGTCTACTGAATTGGTCATTTGAAAAGCTGTAAGAAAACTGCTAGCTAATGTTGTCCAATCATGATGTGGATTTCTATGTCGAAAAATTTGGAACCATTGTGCAGAAGAATCTTTTAAGTAACAAGGGAAACATTTCAATTTCATTTCATCATTCCACCCATTGGCTGAGGCTACTATTTCAAAATTTCTAAGGAACTCAAATGATGATTCTAAAGAAGCGCTTGTAAAATATCATGGTTTACTTGCAGGCCTAAATACAGGTGTTTGCATGACTGGAGTCATAGCTTGACTTCGGGCAGAGAAAAATGAAATGTGTAGTGTTTAACGCCCGCTTTTACTACATACGGCACCGCAGGCGGTGACACTGATGATACATGAAATGAAGATGGAGCACCGGTGGAATGAGATGGCGGGGGAAACCGGAGGTTCCGGAGAAAACCCGCCCCATCACCGTGTTGTCCACCACAAATATCACTTTGCGATCGCCTGGGATCGAACCCGGGCCGCCTTGGTGAGAGCCAAGCTGTCTAACCACTGAGCCACGGCGCGGCCTTGGGGTAGAGACAAGATGAATATTAATACTAACATCACTAAAATTAGAGGTTCCTTCTGATTCTACCAGGGGTTCAATTGGTAAATTGGATTGCTGCCTAGTACCTTTAGACATGATGAACTAGGTAGTGATAACTTATTACTACACAAATCAAATTTGAGACACTAAGAAAACCAGCAAATTGAGAAAAATAGTCACTATTTGACACTTGGCACATTTATGCAGAACTACTAAGTGGTTTGAAACAAAATATTTAAAAAATATATAAAATGAGGCCAGAACTAACAACTGAATTTCCCAGTTGTTAGGGGCACAAAATAAGTTCCACCCACTGAAAGTCGTCTCCAAAATTGAGATACTATATCAACTCAAAACTTGAAAACTATCACAAGCATAGGTATTTCAAAACTTCACTACTATACAAAGTGTGTACATCAAAATTAATCTATCAGCTTTAGATATTCTGTATGTACTCTCAAACTTCTCATTTTTTACACAGAAATTAACAAATGGGTTACGAAATCAGACTAACAAATGAACCTTCAAATTGTTAGGGGCATGGGGTTTCCGCCTACTGGAACCAAAAATCACAATTCAATACATTGATATTATCAGTGACCGAAACCACTTCAAACAATTTCTAGAGAAACAATCAACTTTTGTATCAACTTAAAAAGTTTCACTTTTTCGAATCACAGTCCAGGAAAGAAAACTTTTGGTCACTTCAAACAATCCCTTACTAGCATTTAAATCACATCAATTTCCAAACTATAAAACTGAGCTAATATAACACTAAATCATTAACACGCAAATCCCACAATATGTCATATACTTATTTTAATCAAAAAAGGAATATTGAGTACATGAGATAAACCAGGTGATGACCAACACTTGGAACGCGTTACATGAAATTTATAAGCACCATTCATTTAACAATAAATTACCGTCAACTTAGGAAAACTTGCACATGCAGAATTATTTTTTTTAAGAAAACTGACTTAGTTATTACAAAAAATTTACTAGAAAATTATTTAATCAAAAGTTATTACTATTGTAGAGAAGAATTTTGTGTTTTACATTTAATAAAGTTAACTACGTAAAAATACTTATACGAAACACGTGGGAGCCATCACGCCACTGAAAATTATGAAAATTTCTACAAAATTCTGAAAAATGACCTATTCAAATTTTAATAATTACATTTGCTAATTAATAATTATATCACAAACACTGCAAATCATCTCATGTTTCACTACCAGGCCTGAACAAAGGAAACTGAACACTTGGGGGAACAATAAAACATTAACGAGAAATTAACTTCACATTATCATTATTTCTTTATCCGACGCCTCCACCAATTTGTAACGATCTAACCAAAGATTGGAATGGATAATTAGCACCTGGCCAGATCGTATACTGGGGATAGCTCATTCGGTAGGAGTCACATGATTTGCGAGGAGGTTTGGGCTTCTTATCAGGTGAAATTGAATAACAACATATCAAAAACTACAATTCTAAACAACAAAAGGTTTACTATAGCAGTGGCAGCCGATAAAGTATAATAAAATGTGACTTTATGAACAGCTATCAATTGTGTGATTGTAACAATGAGTAATTCAGTCGAGTACTTAAGGTCGCTTCGTTTTGGAGCTTCAACACTGCAGGAGAAATGTGACATTAAAGTGTAAGGACGACCGACTCCTGTGTTAAACATTATTCAAATTGCAACAAGCCGCCAAAAACAATATAGCAGCTACTTCAGCCCTGAAATTTACACGAACTCGTATGACTGGATATGTGGCTGTGAAGTCAGCCATTCGCTGTTCTGTTTTCCTTGCCCTTTATTTGGAATTAAGACGCTGCAGCTAACATTTCATGGATTCAAAAGGGAGTTTCAGACTTGAAGAGACTATATTAAAATGTCATAAGCATGAAATGTCCTAAAACCATGTTAATAACATGCTTAATTTTGCTACACTATGGTCAGTAAATGTACCGACATGTTTAAGCCAAGCCTGTAAGGAAACAATAGATCGTCACAACGATCAAGTCCAAAAAATAGGGACACTCTTATAAAGATAATCAACTGTGATTAGATTAGATTAGATTAGATTAATTTGCGTTCAGTAGGTTCACTTGTAGCCAGAAAAGGCTATGAACATTGAACATGTCCAGAGGTATAAAGTTTAATAGCATATATATGTACAAAAGTTAACATAAGACACATATTATAGTACACAGGCAATATGAACAACAATATGGAAAACAAAGCAGGGATAATTATATATGATACAAAATGAAACACTTTTTAAACCAGCTTTCACTTGGCTTATGCCAGTACGTCTCGACCTTTTTGCAATGGATATCATTCTTGTTATTTATTAAATACATATACATTAAAAATAAACCTTCAACATGCATCAAAGATTTATTAGTAATGATTTGTCATTGGAATAGTTAGGTACTACTTATAGAGCTACAGAAGCATTATCAGGATAATTTGTCATTCAAATAATCTTGGGCAGAATAAAAGGAATTTGAGCAAAGGTACTCTAACAGCTTTTTTAAAAGCACCGAAAGTATCAACTTTTTCTTTAAGAACATTAATAAGTGTGCCAAATATTTTGATAGTTTCATAATGCACACCTTTCTGGAAGCAAGAAAGTTTAGCACTGGGATAATGGATATTATACTTTTGTCTAGTGTTTATTTTGTGAATTACATTATTTGTTGCAAATAAGGCACGATTGCATACAAAGAATTTTAGGATCGAGAATAGGTATATACATGCAAGGAAGCGTTTATATCTTCAATCTTGTAAAAGATCTTTACAGGAGCATCTGGTGTGGGTGTTAGTAATGAAATGTGTGAAATTTTGTGGTTATCACGAGCTACCCCTAAGAGGGCACGTAAAGAATGAAGGACCAAAAAATCAAAGGGTGTTCAGGGGGTTGATTAAATATACAGCAGAAATTGATTCCCTATTTAAGCTCCATCTTAATGGTGACTCATTTTTTAAAGTAACTTTTAAGACAATGCAAAATGAGTTACTTCAGTGCATTCTTGAAGTTTGTAAAGAAAACATCTTAGAATAAATTGAAGCAGCAGACTCTGTATCTGTTATGGACGACGAAACTACGGATGTTGACATGTTTCAGCTTGTAATAGTCTTAAGGTATTGTAATGCCTTAGGTAGTTCTGTTGAGCGATTCTGGGGATTTTTTATTCCGAATGGGAAAAATTCTGATGCAATTTCAGAAGTTGTAATTTCTGAGCTTGGCAATATATTGTGACTTTGTGGGTTCGTAAAATTAAAAGTCTAGTTTGCAGGAATTCAAAATGATCTTTATTTCCGTAGAAAGTTTGAACACCCCTTTGCAGCAGGAACGTAACATACATCGACACAGTCTCTCGTGGCTTCACCACACGTAAACAAACAAAAGAATTCACTTTCAAATCACTACACGATTAACAGTTCTCGGCTCGGTACAGTTCAAATGTCCACACAATAAATAGCTCATAGCGACTCTGTTCACTGACTGCCACACACACACGCACGCACGCACGCACACACACACACACACACACACACACACACACACACACACACACACACACACACACACACACACACAAAGGTACTGACAGGCTATGTTTAGCCCGAAGACTTCTTACTGCGTGCCCACCCAGGATTGGGTTTTACCGTAGAAAGGATTTTCTTTTATTAGGATGGTTAAGGATGGATTTTTATTGTATTAGGGTGGAAGAAAGACTTAAGATAGTATATTACTCCTATAAAGAAGACAGGATGCTGTGCCTGATGCACCCCGGCGATGAAGTAGATTAAATTTGATTTGTTTTGGATAATTTTGAGGCCAAACAACTCTTGGTTAAAATAAGGGAGCTCAGCTTTTGCTGCTGGTGGATTTGCTCCGTGGTTACCTTGGATGCCCGCAAACCATCTCCCTGCCGACTCTCTTATTTATAACCGGACCATCGTTTCTCGGAACTTGTGGAAGTATCACGATCTTTCACGATGGCGAGAGAAAGGAAAGAATTATCCAGACTATCTCCGTCTTTTTCCCTCTCGGCAAGCGCTAGAGCGCGCGGACTTGGGCGTGGCTTGGGACACTTTCTGTTCATTTCTTTCCCCGCTTCTCTCTCTCTCGTTGTTCACAAACGTGTGGCCTGTAGCCCGTCACAAAACAATGCCTTGCGACAATACTAAAAAAAAAAAAATAAGCTTATAGGCCAAAGTTCTGATGATGCAACGGTAATAAGTGGGGCTATCAATGGAGTGCAAGCTAAAGTTAGAGATGTGTACCCCAATGCTTACTTTGTGCACTGCTTAGCTCATCAACTAAATGTGATAATTGAGAGACCTGCCAGGCAGAACAAAAAGCTAGGATTTCTTTTTTTTCAAATCTTTGTGCTATACAAAGTGGGTGATTGTGGGTGATCTACTTTAGTTTTGGATTTCTGTGTGTTTGACATTGCATTGAATTCTTTTATTATGTATTTTAAGGTCTTTAATAAAGGTTTAAAAATAAGTGTGGGTAATCTCAAATACTTAAGTGAAAATGCAGATGATGTATAAATTAGCAACAATAAGCTAAAGAAGATAGCAACATTTTGTACATAAGTAATATGAAGGAACTTTGCTAGATGTACAAAGTTATATTAGAAAAAATTACCCCTGTTAACAAATGACCAAAGCCAGTGGTTTGGATGAAAACAAGGAGTGGTAGGCATGTTGCACAAAGTGACTTGCTTTAATCCTACATTAAGTTTATAAAAGAGGTCCATAAAATGCCATACACACAATTAAAAATGCCATTCACTCTCTTTAACTTCAGTTTCATTTACTGTACATAGAGATTGCAAAAATTATATCATTGTATGAAGTATAAAAATAAAATTTTTGCTCTTCCCTACACTGAAATTCTTTCGGAGTATTAAATGCGTTTATAGCTTGTGCAAAACTTTTGGCCTTGTGGCTCTGATCATCAATCCAGCTGATAATTGCTTATTGGGAATTGCTTATTGCTTACCTTACTCAGTGTTAGTGAAGTAATAGTTGTGTTTATATGTGTTGACTTGTTTTCAAAGAGAGCAGTATTAGTGCTTATATTGTGACTATAATAATGGTTTCTATATTTTCAAAGTTAAGTGTCAAAGTACTGCAGTCAGAGGAGGGAAATTATTACAAATGTCCACTACTTCATGAAGCAAGAGCAGAGAAGAAATACTCTCGCCTTAGTTACACAATAGCCCGAGAGAATAAATGAAGAAGCAGCCAAAGTAACAGATGCTTCTCTGTGTTCCATTTCCAGGGTTCTTAGAGGTAAGCAAAAGCACATGGATGAAAGAGTGCCATGTAAAACACCTGAGAAGAAACAAAGTTTCAAACACCTGAGAAGTCCCCAAATGCATAGCGGAAATGGATGATTTCAATAACTGGGTCATTTGGCTTACAATACAAAATCTGTGTATGGTAACAATAAACAAATTATAGAAATTAATATAATTTTGAGTCGAAATAGTACTCAATGCTCCAAATGTGCTAGTGCTTATCTAGAATTCATTTCGTTAAGAACTTCCTAACATCCTCAGCTAATGCTGACTGTTCAATTTTGATTTGGTGAACTCCTTGGAGGCGATAGGGGCATCTCTGTTGCTTTCCTGATGAACTTGAAGTTCAGGTTCTCTTCAAAGGTGTGTCAAAATGTAAGTTTTCCTTCATATTTCTTTATGAATATCTTTTCCCATGTGGTTAATGCTGTTGGAACCTGAAACTGGCCTTATCAGCCAAAACTACCGACAGGAGATATAAAACAATATAAACTACATATACATAATTATAGTAATAATAATCAATAAATAAGTAATGCAAATACAATGATAATACATGGGAGATCAACAGAGTGTATAGGATCATTTATTTTTCGAAACTCTATGTAGACAGGGCATTCACCTTCTGCTACGCCCGGAAAACCAACCCTGCATTCTTGTGTTTAATACTGCCCAAGGCGACGCTTTGGCGGGCTGCACTGCCGCTCAAAATCCTTAGAGACGGAAAATAGACGTGACCTTCACAATAAAGATACAAATTTGGACAGACGCTTGGAGTGCGTCGTGCCTTGCCATAAATTATGAGTACGATGAACCAACCCACGCGCCGCGGTGGGGTAGCGCGCTTGTAACAAAAAATTTAGAGTGGGAATTGTGTTTAACCTATCAGAGAGAAATTACTAGTCAAATGATCTTCGCAAAGTTCCAAAATTAGAGTAATTAGGGGAAAATAGTTTTCGCGAAGAGACGCGTGATAGACGTATAACTCTCGTTGGCAGAGTGGAGCATGTGATGGACATACAACACTCACTCACCTCAACTCCTTATCCCAAACCACCATCCGTTTACTTATGAGGTGTTGAGTGAATGAGGGACCACTCAATCAGGTTCAAACGGGCAGAACCGCCTCAACCCTGAACACATTTTAATAAATGGATTTATTTTTCCATATCGTGATTATCATTCCAAAAGTGGTACGCTATTGTTGATTAGCTATGTCTTTGTTCTTGATGTTCCTAAAATGCCCTTTAAGCCTGATGTTTAAATTCCTTTTAGTTTTGCCAATGTAAAAGTCACAGTTAATGCCACTGTAAAAGTTGTCAATTATTATGTTCTAACCCACAATTGTTACTCCACATTTTGGTGTTCTATGATTGCTGTGTATGTATGACTCCTCTTCATACTCTTGCCGCGCCGTGGCTCAGTGGTTAGACCGCTTGGCTCTCACCAAGACGACCCGGGTTCGATCCCAGGCGACCGCAAAGTGAGATTTGTGGTGGACAACACGACGCTGGGGCGGGTTTTCTCCGGGATCTCCGGTTTCCCCCGCCATCTCATTCCACCGGTGCTCCATCTTCATCTCAGTATCATTAGTGTCATCGCCTGCGGTGCCGTATGTAGTAAAAGCGGGCGTTAAACACTACACACATTTCTCTTCATACTCTATAATAACAAATGTGGGTTACAACATAACATCGAAATACTGGAGTACAAGAGAGCGAATGGCCTCATTGCCAATTGCTTAACATTAGATACCAACCAACTGACCGACCGACCGACCGACCAACCGACCATTGTGGGTTAAAATTGCAAGAACCTGTTGCCAAAGGCAACGACTTCATGTTGGTTTAAAAGTTCAGGTTTTTTCCAAATGCCCTTCCCGTTCACTAGCTGCTACACAAGATTTTCATCAGGAAAAGAATTCAGAAATTTACATGAAGTGGACCATAACCATATTGATACCTAATATGTCTGTTAATTCCATTCTGGCTATTGGCAATGCTTCTTACTAACACTCAGATGAATAATCCACCTACCTCAAATTCTTTGAAAGAGAGATGAGAGGTTGGTTACTTAAATATAAGATAGCTTTTGATAAAACAATGAGTAAAACAAAACTGTATGACTTAATTAAAACCAACAAACTCCTTCAGAAGTCATACATACTTGATCAGCTATTAACACATAATCATAGTATACATAGGCTGCCACGTTATCACTCAGATCTAAACCCAATTGGATTAATCTGGGCTGACATTAAAAAATGGGCGGCTAGCAGAAATGTTAATTTTAACCAAAAAAAAATGGAATGTTAATTTTAAGCTAAAAATGGAATAGATGAGTCGCTAGCAATTTGCAGAAATTGGAAGGCCGGAATACAAAATCGTATGTCAATATTTTGAAGAAATTGAAAAACACTGTTTCAAAAAAGATGGAATATTAGAAAAGCATATAGAAAAAAAATAATTATTCTGGATAAAGGTGCAAAAAGTAGCAAGAGCAGTGATGATGCTTATGATGTGTGTGAAAGAATAGAAGAGGAAGAGTTTTCATATTTTGAAAATTTGGAGGCAGTTCATTGAAATTGTGCTTATGTTAAGCAAAGCTCATACAATGAGACAGTGATATATTTCAATACACTATATACACTCTATAATTTTAATAACAAACATAATTTTAATATTGCAGTGCAGTGTGATGTAGTGCTTAGTAAAGTGTAGATATATTTGATATTGACTGCCTAGACTCTACTCCAGCATGCAGTCACCCAGTTGAAATCAGAGCTGGTAAGCAACTTGCTTTCAAGATACTATTAAATATTTCTCTATTGCCTTTATGACTAGTTCAGTATTTTATAACTTTCATTTACAAAAGTAAGTGAGGTAGTGTAAACATAATGTTAAATTAATAGTGCGATTAACCCCACTATTAAAAAGCTTCTTCTTATTGAATTCTTTTACATGGTACACTGTGTCTGCTTAATGTGACTCTAGTTACAGTTACAAAATGATCACCATTGTTTCTTAACCTTTGTCTAGGTTGTATGCCTTATTAAAAATGCATAAGCCCTAAAATAAAATGAGACAATCAATAGCTCACATAGACACAACAAAAGGTATATGTAGTCGAGTAATTTACTCATTGTCAAAATTCAGCAGTTAAGCTGTTAGAAACTCTTTGAAAGTTATAGATATGAAATTCCCAAATAATTACTCTGATGATAACATAGTATCATTCAATGTTATCTCACTTTTACTGACCATCCCGACCGATGAAATGATTCATACTTTCAAGAAATACCTCAGTATTAATACAGGCAACATTATTGAAGAAACAAAGGATTCAATGAAACTTACTCAACTATGCCTTGATCAGAATTTCTTCACATTCCATGTAAAAATCTAGCAACCGACCTTCAGCCTAACTGTACTTTCCTGCCCTTTCTATCTAATCCTTTTATGAGGATTTTCAAACATGCATGATGAAATCCTTCCTGTGCATAGTCACATCCTGGTATAAGTACATATTCCATTTTTACCATTCTCCTTTATGGATTCCTGCATGTTCATTAAAGCTATTGAACCTAAGGAATAATAGTAGAGGTTGCCAATAATAGTAGAAATAGAAAGCTACATGTATTTCCTGGATCTAAAAATAATCCAGTTTTGTGTGACTTTATGTAAATATAGGATAATTATTTTAAAAATATCTCCTTCATGCTACTCTTATGTAATTTATGTGAATATTCGAAAATAATTATTTAAATAAAGGAATTAGAAAATATGCATTTTATGTCGAAATATTTAGTTGCCTAAAAATCTGAGTCCCAATAATGATGATGATGATGATGATGATGATGATGATGATGATGATGATGATGATGATGATGATGATGATGATGATGATGATGATGATGATGATGATGATGATGATGATGATGATGATGATGATGATGATGATGATGATGATGATGATGATGATGATGATGATGATGATGATGATGATGATGATGATGATGATGATGATGATGATGATGATGATGATGATGATGATGATGATGATGATGATGATGATGATGATGATGATGATGATGATGATAATGATAATAATAATAATAATAATAATAATAATAATAATAATAATAATAATAATAATAATAATAATAATGTGTTGGCAACATTTCCCTGTCTTGGCGTATTTCAGAACTCTGCAGTTGGCAACATTTTGTTTCCGTTAGGTCAATCCTTACCCTATCCGATGAACCCAAGACGAGCGTCTTGACGTCTTAAAGCAAAACGACGACGCGACGACGACGATGACGATGACGACGACGACGACGATGATGATGATGATGATGATGATGATGATGATGATGGAACAAGAATAAAAACAAATACTAAATATATAGGTTCACTGTCTGCAGATTTGAGAGCTGCGGAGTTGGCAACTGACTCCAACGTCTTCTTGTATCCTAGCAGACGACGTTATAATACAGGATAACAGTTGACGTTCTATGAGAATAACCGAACCAACCTTTGTTGCAATCTCAGAACTCGCTACTTGTTCTGTTACCTGGTCCCTCAATGGATTGAGGGCACATCCACTGACATCGGAGCAGCTCCAAGAGATTCTGGCCGTTAATGACAGTCCGCCCAGGTACATACACATCAAACACCTTCGGTACCCACCGTTTGCCGAGACTTTTTTTTTTTTTTAATTTACGTCCTCCAACCCTCCAACCTTTAAATCATATCGGACGATGAATGGAATGGGTGAAATGATGCTCAAATGAGCCCAGGGTCCATAGAGCTTAGAGTTACCCGACATTCGTCTTTTCAGGATAAGGGAAAACCCCGGAAAAAAACCTTATCCAGGTAACTCACCCTGACCGAGATTCGAACTCGAAACCTCTTGAACGCACCGCAGACACGCTACCACCACGCTACCGAGGCGTCGTCAGTGTGCGTTAGATTATATTGAAATTATGGATTAGGTAGTTTTGAAAGGGATTAAGTTGTCCATTAAGCAAACTATTTTATTTAGAATAGAATAGTAATGACACAAACAGATCTTTTGCAATGACATACATCACTCCCAACATTCACTGACATTACAATGATCTTAGTATTCAGTAATTGGAAGTAGTGATGGGTCGAGCGCATTACTTCCGGAACTTCATCCACCATTTCCGATGCGTAGTCGGAGTAGATTCAAGGAAGTAGTTTCGAACTTGGCCGAAGTACTTATATTGCAAGTACTTCCACTTTTTCCCTGCGGAATTGGAAGAAAGTATTTCCGCTATTTTACTCTGAAGTGTTGGTGGAAGAACTGCCACTGTTTTGCTCCAGAATGTTGCCGCAATGATTTCCTGTAACACATAAACCGGAAATATTATAATGGCATTACCTACATTTGCCTTATAATACTAAATGATACCCAACTGGATGCTACACTGTGTTTCAAATAATGTGTGCTGGCACATAAAGAAGTGTTTGTGGTTAATGCTTTGCAGTTCTATGCTAGTATTTTATGCCTTGATTTCCTTAGCATAATAAACTACGAAATAAGATAGATAATACATTCAATATATGTAACCTACGTAATCGCATCAATCACAGGGATAAATGGTACTGCCGTTTGACGTAAACAAAATGAATAAACGGATCACAATACTACGAACTGATCATTGAAGTTTATAGGTATGTATTTCCTAAAAGATTGCTTTAGATGTGTTTGTGTGTTTAAGCATAATAAATAAACTGTATTTTTCATATACCTATTCTTATATTCTAATTTTGGTTCTCCTGGTTTGAACAGGAATCCAAATGTCATCAGGGCTGGTAAAATATACCTATTGTTTGGACTCTACATTTCGTAAGACTGCTTACTTCTGTTTATTATTGTATTTAAAAGCGTTGTGGTATAGCTATCATCTGAACTCAAAGAAAGATATTGTTAAGATTGACAGGAGTAGTAAGTACAACACCGACAATGGCACATTTAGTAACAATTGCCGTATGGCCTATTGATTATTTAAATTGCTTAAAAGACTCCAAATGAGAGGTTGAGAAATGGGAATTTAGAACTTGTTGATTTAATAAGTTGGCAAGAGATGTACTAAGATACTATAAATAAAAATAAATTTAAAATTACAGTGAAATTTGTTCTACCAAAAGAAGGACTGATACATTTTATAACAGGTCACAGGCCATAGAAAACCTACTGCCAAAAAATAAATATAACTATAAATGATATTTTTGATAAGTATATACAAAATTAAAGATGCCCCAGAGCATACGGTATTTGAATGTAATAAGTACGGCCAATTAAATTTAGAAGAAGGAAGAAATTTAGAAGGAATGTACTTATGTACATGGTATCATATGGAGTTCGGATTTTATCAAACGTTTAGAGAGTTTGACTAATTTTGTACGCAAAAAAGCTTAGGAGGAACCCCTAATTAGTCAAAATACTGATATCTGGTGCAAAATACCTCAAGAATTAAGAAGGGCGTTAATAATACAATTTTATAGCCAGTGTTTAAACGAATTAGTAATTTGCATTTCAATTTTAAAAAAGAGTACTTAAATAAAAAATAATTTTTTTTTAGTTTATTGGGAAGTAACTTTTTAAAATTTTATTTGAAACAAGAAAGAAGCTATTATAGATTTAAAATAACATTAATAAACTTAGTTTAAAATGATATTTGCATAAAAATTTAAGAAATAAGTGATGAAGAGAATTAAGAATAATTAATTTATTAAACTAGAATAGAATTATTTATGTATGTTAATAAATTTAAGGAATGGAGAAATATTATATTAAGACTATGTATGGTAAATTAGTCTAAAATTATATTTAAAATAAATTAAAGATTGGGATAGGTAATTTAATAAACCTATGTTTAAAGTGTAGTGCTGGATACCAGTGCCTTTAATGCTTAAAAGTACTTTGCAAATTATTGTTACAGTTTTAAACACGCAGCCGGATACCGCTTGTAACTGCTAAAGGCCAGTACTTTTAAGATTATTGTTTTTTTTAATACTATCTTGTATGTATCTTTTTAATTAATTAATTTACTTAATTTTGTAATAGTAGCAGAAACAGTATCTGAAAAAGCTGATGTACCTATATGGTCCTATATGTTTTCTGCAATTTTATAAATAAATGGATAATACGATATTCAGATTTACTTTAATTTAATTTTTATTGCTACCATTACCTATAACAGTAAGTTTAGGTACCAGGTAAGTGTATCGACAATTATTTTCCCTGTTACATTGATTTAGCAGACATATTTACTGTTTCTGTGCTAGTAATTGTATACTTCGTATAGTACAAAGGGTAAAGGTTAGACCACCAATGAAGACACCTCCAGCATTGCAGCTTCCACACAGATCTTTTGCGGGTAACACTCTAAGGAGGAAGGGATAAAATAGGTAACCGCAGAAGACCACAGGGTCCCAGGCAGACCGTCCACGATGACACGTGGAAGTCCCTGACAAGTACTGTGAAGTCACCATCCCTGCGCCAAGACCCGCTGCACAGCCACCACTCCGGGTCCGTGTCGACAAGCCATCTCCCACAGAACCAGCCCAGCGCCGAGAACAGCATTTACAATGCGCAAGCCTCTGCACCATCTATTCGGTACAGCCATACACCATGACCCTGAAAGTAAACCTGAAAGATTATAATGGAATGAAGGGAAACGATGGAAAGAGAATCGTGTATGAAAGTAACCATCCCAGTATTCGCCTAAGTGACATGGGCCACGAAAAGCGTAAGTCAGAGTCGCGGTCGATGGGGATCGAACCTGCGAACCCATGAATACGAATCGCAAACGTCTCTGCGGGTGCCACATCACTGATTTCGCATAGAGTAGCAGCATATTAATGTAAATAATGTCGTAATCATTGGATTAATAATAATAATAATAATAATAATAATAATAATAATAATAATAATAATAATAATAATAATAATAATAATAATAATAATAATAATAATAATAATAATAATAATAATAATAATAATAATAATAATAATAATAATAATAATAATAATAATAATAATAATAATAATAATAATAATAATAATAATAATAATAATAATAATAATAATAATAATAATAATAATAATAATAATAATAATAATAATAATAATCTCTTAAAATTACCTGTTTAGGTAGCTGCTTTGACCTACATATCTTCAGTTGTGCTTTGTGCATGAATGGTTAGAGTGATGGGTTTCTAACGAAGAGGTTCAATGTTGGAATCTCGTTTCTATATATAGACTTTTAAATCTAAAATTCATACTTGCTGTCGCGTCCTTCATTGACCACAGTAGTTTCTTGTTACCTCGCTTCCATCCAGTGAGAATTTATTCATATGTAACTTAAACCAGTCAAAGACATCAAAATATTTTTCCCACGTGAAGTATGTACATTACCTGATAACATCTGCTTTTGCTTTACTACAAATCCCTTAGTGCCATTTCAGGTTAATTATTAAAAAGATAATAAAAACAGTCTTCTTTTTCATTTCCAACAATTACCAAATGAAGACTGCATTTCGACAAGCATTCACTGTTAACATTTATCAGGTATATTTTAAAGTTCTGATACCGAAATTAGCGATTCATAAATTAGATGTGAACTTTGAGTATATTTGTTAAATGTGAACAGGATGTTAGTTTAGTAATTCACTATGAGGTAAGGAAGGCATTATTGCAGACGGTCCATCTGGTCGACATTTGGGTAAAGTGGCTTTCTTAGACCCTTCCTTACAGTCTGATTTTTAAAAGAAGACACGTGAAGGTCATCAGGCAAGGGACGCGTAGGTTAAGAAGGGAAGGTAGTTGCTATGGTAACGTAACCAAAGGTTGCCAGATTGAATACACTGGTGAAGTGGGTGAATCACACATTCCTCAGCTCAGTTATCGCTAGTTGTATCCTGGAAACAGAGTTTGCCCAGTTGCGTTGTGTATTGTTAGCCTACTTTGTTAAAACACAATTAAAATACGTTTTTATGGAAGCAAGACGTAGTAGTGATAGGATTAGAGGTGGACCAAGGAATCATGGCCCAAAGCAAAGATCAGCTTACGGTCCTTTTTTTTTTTTAATTTAGTCTTCCAACGTTAATTCATATCGGACGATGAATGAAATGGGTGAAATGATGCTCAAATGAGCCCGGTGCCCATAAATCCTAGAGTTACCAGACATTCATCTTTAAGGATAATGGAAAACCCCGGAAAAATCTTATCCAGGTAACTCACCCTAACCGAGATTCGAACTCTGGACCTCTTGAACGTGTACGGTGGGGTTGTTAATTGCATAGCCAAGCTAGAGAATTTGTCTATTCTCTTAGTGAATTCTTCCAACAGGAAGACGAGAGTTTGCTCCTTATCAATGAAAGCTTATTCCTTTTATCCAAAAGCGACAGTCCCATGTCAGCAGACATGCTTGCACGTAAAAGAATTCCTGTGGGTCAAAATTCCGGCATATCGACAGCGTTGATATGAACATGTCAATTAACAAAGTCGTTAATAATACTGTATTGCGATATTAATGTATAAGGAATGAGGAAAGGTTTGAAAAAACGAGCCGCTTGCACCGAGTTTTTTCAATTCTCGAGATTCCATTATGTGCTTACCACATGTGTGTTGCACATTATATTTTTACACTATGTGATTTATATGAATCTGAATTTTAGTAGTTAAGATATTAGCTGAAATATTAATAAATATATACTTGAAGATAAATGTTAGATTTTAGAACGTGCATCGTGTATATGTGTTTCTATGGAGAAATACCGCACTACGATGCATAGCAACAATAACGGTAATTCCGGAATATTAGTTACATAGTGCAAACCATTATTTAAAAGAACTCACACATGTGAAGGCCTTACAACTTAGTGAATGTGTGAACAACTTATTTCTGCTTCTAAAGAAGACTAATACAGATTAACTGTGCATAATTTTGTTGAGGTGAGATAACTCGAACCCCCCTTGTTTAGCTGCCCTCTCGGACCCGGAACTTCTCTGCTCCTCGACAGGCGTCTGACCGCAAAGTGTAAAAGTACCTTTCCATATGAGGAGGGTTAATTGGACAATAAGAAGCAAATTAAGCAATGCAACAGATCTATGTACAAAATCGCTGTAATTGTCTTAAAAACAAAGCAACTACAGATGATTAAATAAACTAAGTAGGTTTAAAGTTGTTTTAAAACTTCGAATTCAGAATAACTGGAAGTTGTGATTCTGCAAAGATGAGAGTGATATTTTAAACAATATTAGTGGAATCATTGCAGTTCAAAGTTACAAACCACAATTCATATTTACCTAAAATTATAGTTCACAACTTAATTACACACTGCTCGTTAATTTCTGATCATAACAAAAGCATTCCCCATTATCTATCACGATTCCAAAACACTGGACGGAAATTAGATGAAATACGGATGAAAAAGCTCTTAATATTGCAAATTTAAGACCACAAGAATAATAATAATAATAATAATAATAATAATAATAATAATAATAATAATAATAATAATAATAATAATAATAATAATAATAATAATAATAATAATAATAATAATAATAATAATAATAATAATAATAATAATAATAATAATAATAATAATAATAATAATAATAATAATAATAATAATAATAATAATAATAATAATAATAATAATAATAATAATAATAATAATAATAATAATAATAATAATAATAATAATAATAATAATAGTAAATAGATAATAATAAATATTAATAATAATAATAATAATAATAATAATAATAATAATAATAATAATAATAATAATAATAATAATAATAATAATAATAATAATAATAATAATAATAATAATAATAATAATAATAATAATAATAATAATAATAATAATAAATATAATAATAACAATAACAACAACAATATAATAACAATGATAATAATAATAAATATAATAATAATAACAATAACAACAACAATAATATAATAATAATGATAATAATAATATTAATAATGATGATGATAATAATAATAATAATAATAATAATAATAATAATAATAATAATAATAATAATAATTAATAATAATAATAATAATAATAATAATAATAATAATAATAATAATAATAATAATAATAATAATAATAATAATAATAATAATAATAATAATAATAATAATAATAATAATAGATAATAATATGGACAATGCTATAATAATACGCTCACATTTCAGATTTTAGACAAGACTTATCTTTCCTCTTTGTTCTAATCCCCCTTGTAATTTACGTCCTCCAACGTTAAGTCATATCACACAATGAATGGAATGGGTGAAATGATGCTCAAATGAGCCCGGGGTCCATGGAGCTTAGAGTTACCCGACATTCGTCTTTCAGGATAAGGGAAAACCCCGGAAAAACCTTATCCAGGTAACCCACCCTGCCCGAGATTCGAACTCGGGACCTCTTGAACGTGAGGCAGGCATGCTACCACCACGCTACCAAGGCGGGCTTGCTCTATATCTTTATACTAATGAATACTGTACTCCATTTTCGAATCAACCAAGGTGTAACCGATGAGAGAACGTAGACGTTTTCCTAGCGTATAAATTATGTTCAAGATCCATACCCTCTAGGAAACGGATTTTACAATTTTATTGTTATTTTTGCTATTTACATATAAATACATAAAAATCAATTGTATGAGGCCTTGTTTAATCTAATATACACAGAACTTGCTCAACTTGGGAATAAAAGTCATAAAATGTTTAGGTGCATCGGATATGAGTCCTTAGCATTTCGCTGGAAAGTACATAACTCTTTAGAAGTATTTATTTCAAACCGGAAAGTTTAAAAACCTTAAAACGAAATAAAATACATAGTTATACATAGCCCATTTTTTTCACAATTATTAATAATCTTTGACTCCAAAACACAACACCGGTGTATTGACCTTGCTTGTTGCAATATCTAGTCTACAGATGGCACCATTCTATGCATGGGTTCCCCCTCTTTTATGTTCCAAGAACCAATGGAGAGTTTGGGCGTCACCTAATCTGGTTATACCTCCCTGGCAAGGAATGGAAACTCAAGGTATTTAGCAGTTACTGTAGCTCAATTCCCTGAATTTCCATATTCTCTTCTTGTGACCGCATAGTAAGTGAACTTAATAAATGCCAGACCTAAAATATCATAATGAATTATGTTAAGCTCGTAAGTTTAATAACTTCCGTGGATAAAAGTCAACACTTAATGGAACAATTATCATTTTGGCAATATACTGGTGTATAAGTAAACTATAAGTCGGCCACGATATGAATGCACTCGTCGAGCAGAATTACTCAACAGTTACGTCACAAGTGGGCGGAGTACCGCAGGTATAAGTCGGCCACGATATGAATGCACTCGGCGAACAGAGTTATACTCTGATTAACTTGAGGTGGCAGCTGAGTAAAGATGCACACTAAATGGAATTAGTCGGTTACCTATCCTGAAAGGAGACCAGGGATGATTTATACATGTGGGGCCATTGATAGTACATGCATCAACTACTATACGTGTACAAATCATCCTCAGTCTCCGTTCAGGATTAGAAACACACTAATTCCATTTAGTGTCCATCTGTACTCAGCTGCCACCTCAAGTTAATTGAACTGTACTCAACAGTTACGTCACAAGTGGGCGGAGTACCGCAGGTACAGCGGATAACGCAAACATCAACAATACCGAGATGCTTCCAATGTTACGCGCAGATGTAGTGCAGCTCAACACGGTGCTTCTTTAAACCTTTTCTTGTGCAGTTAAAATTCTAATAGTATAGTGGAAGTTGCAGTGCTCGTTCTGACAAAATTGGCGTCTACTTTGCAGAATTTAGTTACGGAGGTAGGTACCTACAAGGTTAAAAACAAGAAACATATCCCATTCTGATGAAAAGCATATATATATATATATATATAGTTCTGTAGACAAGAAATAAAGGAGAAAAGGTTACCCGTACTCCCTGAGAAAGTAACAGTGAGGGCAGCAAAAATAGTGGGAAAGTCTGGGAGAGCCATCATGAATAGAAAATGCTTCGGAAAATCATGCAAAATCATATCTCTTGATGAGTTTGATAAGTGCGTTGTGATTTTAAAACGTCCCAATATGTCATTTTAAGTAGCCCTACAATACAGTTTGATTTTTAAAGGAAGAAACTGAAAGTCATCTGTTTCTTCAGGTGGGGAGCTCCAATGTTACTGAGAATTATTCATATCCCCCCTCCCGTTTTGAACGCTCTATGTTCGAAACAAACCTATAAACAAGCGTTCAAGTTTCTCTCACCTCATTTCATCTGTACTAGCCTAAATTAAGAACAAAAATAAGTTGTACACAGTACACATACACTGCGTTGTACCGTCTTTATAGACGTATTTTTTTTAATAACTTATTAACTACTCTGTCAATTGACATGATCATAGGTCCATGTCTTCATGAGAATCCCCTCCCCTTTTCTTTTCGAGCAGGAGCGCGTCATCAACAAAACTATGCGACGTACCGTCATGACCAATTATAAAGCAGCCGCCTTTCCTATGGGTCCTTTTTGTGGTACTTTCAAGTGTGCCGAGTACCCAGGGTTTTTTTTCCCCCCGGTTTGAAGAACAGGAGCGCGTCATCAACAACATTTTGCGACGTACCGGCCTGACCAATAATAAAGTAGTCGCCTTTCTTTATGGCTCCTTTTGTGGTACTTTCAAGTGTGCCGTCACTCCAGCCCTTTGACACGGCCGGCGTTTACCCAGTTTCATCCAACTACACTTACATGCAGTTTTTATTCACCAAAAGCGCTTAGCGCTACAATGCCTGACTTTCGAGTATCAGTTTTGTGTTATTTTGTTGAACTTGAATTCCAGACCATGGAGGACTTCGTTCAAAGAGTTTAAGGCATCCTTCAAATAGCTCTGCCTCTTTAAGAGAAGAAAAACGCCTACGTGTAGCAGGATGCTCCTTTCGAGTGCAATAGTCATAGACGTGCCTTTGTTATGGCATCAAATTGAAAATTATGGAGATGCTCTTGGTCTTTCTTTCCCGAAACTAGAATTGATGATGGACTTGGCTGTAGCTACTTCTCTTTAGACATTCTAGAAACAGTCACCTCACTTATTTTAAGGGCACCTACAGTTTTCTTCTTCTTCTCTTTTTTTCCCCACTTGGATAAATGAAATAAGCGGTTCATTGTGAAAAAGAAAATTCTCCTCTTCCTGCTCAAAGAACTCCCAAAGGGAACAGACACATTCTCTATAACTTGACCGCGAACAAAATGCAGTTAGAGGCGTGGCTAACCAACGCTGGAGTCTAGGAATTCTCAGACCATAATACGAGTATCGATTGTAGCAAAAAATGGCGCCGCTCGTGGCCCAGCATTTTATGTTATGGTTACATCTACAGAGTGAAGCATTTATTTGTTCACTTTGGATATGTGTTTGCATAATTAATGTAATTCACATTACAGTGGCAATTAGTGACTAACAATTTAGTTTATAGTGAGTTTTTAACATAACATTGAGTTGTAAAAGTTTATGTAAATATATAGTAGTGTGAAATACTGTTGAAATGAGTCGTTCTTGCTGCAAATCTAATTATGGTAGTGCACCACATACGACAGTATTTAAATTTTCTAAAGAAGAATCTTTACGGGATAAGTGGATCAGAAACATAAATCGTAAAGATTTTGAAGTTAATGACAAAACTATAATTTGTATTCATCATTTTGAACAGCGTTTCGTGGTTAACGAAGACCTTTTTCCAATAAATGATGATGAACCAATTCACGTCTCTCGAAAAGTACCAAAATTAACTGATGATGCCTACCCCACGATTTTTAAGAATCAACCATCCTATAACACAGAAAAGCTTAACCAGAAAAGACGAAATCCGGAAGAACGCAGGCAAGACATTTCGCAGAAGCATGAGGAGAGTTTTAATAATTGCTGTGCACAAGATGTAACTGACAGTTTTGAGTCCTTAAAAACCCACCGAAGTAGTGAGGAAATATTTTAACCAATTCATAATCATTATTAAAGAGGATTTTTTTTTTTTTAATTTACGTCCTCCAACGTTAAATCATATCGGACGATGAATGCAATGGGTGAAATGGTGCTCAAATGAGCCCGGGGTCCATGGAGCTTAGAGTTACACGACATTTGTCTTTCAGGATAAGGGAAAACCCCGGAAAAAACCGTATCCAGGTACCCCCCCTGACCAAGATTCGAACTCGGGACCTCTTGAACGTGAGGCAGACATGCTACCACCACGCTACCGAGGCGGGCATTAAAGAGGATTATATTCTTTTCATTAACATTCAAGATGCCAGCTTCAGCGATGTTCCTTCACTTAATGTGAGTTTCAATATATTTCATAACCTAAAAGTGAGTGTGTTTTGCAATAGTATGAGCCCACCAGTTGAAAATTTTAGATGGATTTTGCAGAGTGAGGGAACTGATACCTTCAAATGTGACAGATGGAGTAAATGGACAATCTGGTGAGTTCTCTTAAATATTACAGTGTAAGCAGTATGTCCTTACCAGAAAAAGTTACTATGTTTGTAAACAATATGCAAGAACCGTTATTACGTTCAAGAGGTCCCGAGTTCGAATCTCGGTCAGGGTGAATTACCTGGATAAGGTTTTTCCGGGGTTTTCCCTTATCCTGAAAGACGAATGTCGGGTGACTCTAAGCTCCATGGACCCTGGACACATGTATTTGAGCATCATTTCACCCAATCCATTCACCGTCCGATATGACAACGTTGGAGGACGTAAAATTACTTAAAAAAAATCCAGTAAGATAAAGTTTGCGTTAGAACAGCCGGAGCTAGCCTGTGCTAATCAGGTTAAATATACTCCAGATGTTTTGATATGGGCTGCAAACATTTCATATGCATATCCAGGAGCATATGAAACAATTAGAAAAAAAACTAATGTATTGACATTACCTCACCCTGTGTATCTAAGGCAATTTTTAACAAAGATAGGACCAAGCATCCCTGGCTTAGGACACTCACAAAAGTCTTTCTTGGAAGAGAAGTGCAAACATCTGACCAGGGATGAGAAATTAGTGGCAGTTCTATTAGATGAAATTTATGTGAATGCAAAACTGTCATATAAAGCAGACAAAATAGTAGGCGTTGCTGAAAATATATCAGGAACTGACTCAGCTACTACCATTCAGGCCTTTGTGTACTCTTCCCTTCATTCACAGCCTAAAGACATAATTGCTCTGTTTCCAGTAAAAAATATGAATGCCAATACACTGTTAACACTAACAACAGAAGTCCTAGCATTAATGAGTGAACTTCAGTTTGATGTTGTGTGTTTAATATCAGATAACCACACCACAAACAGAAAAACCTTTGAACTCTTGGGGGGAGGAACCTTGAAAACTAGTATTCCTAACCCAGCTGATCCCTCAAAGCCATTATTTCTTCTTTTCGACAGTGTGCATTTACTAAAATGTATAAGAAATAACTGGTTAAACAGAGCTGATGGAACATTCATAATACCTGATTCTCACAAAACTATGACAGTTATTGCAAATATGTATACCACTACTGAGGGACAAAGTACTTTCGAATACAACACAGTAGAAGCAAAATTTTCAGACTTAAGAGATTTTTTTCCACTCTGAAAAGAATATGTTGTTAAAACTAGCTCCGAATTTGTCTAGAAAAGCTTTATATCCAAGTACTATTGAAAGGCAAAATGTTACCCTAGCTGCAAATATTTTTAACATTAAAAACATAGTTGCACTAGAAATGTTGACAAATGAAGGATTACCTGTACCTGATGGTACCATACAGTTTCTGAAAGTAATTTCTAGGTGGTGGACCATTTGCAATGTCCAGCATCCTATGAAAAAAATGATAATGCAGATCCAGTTACTGGCCCTAATGACCGAAAACTTGCATTCCTAGAAAATCTAAACTTACATTGAAATCCTTCTTTAACAATGTTCGTCACAGAATGAATACTCATGTGACAAGCTTGTAATTAATTCTCGACTCTGAGCGAAATTTATACTTTCAAAAATGCCTTTAATTCACATCTGTTTGAAAAAGAATACACATTAACAAGAATATTTGTAGCCTATTTATGTAAAATCTAATGAGTTGTTTCGCAGTTACTACTGGGCGAACCAGTACTAGGCTTGTTAAACGGTATATTTACTAACTTTGAAAAGTACGTGTGGACTCTTAAAAGATGAATACTTTACTGAATGCAAGGTACAACATGCAACTTCCGCATAGCACGTGTGTGCTTTCTTCACTGACAGTTAATGATTCTTTTCTTTCTAGTCAATCGCCTTATCTTTCCATATCTCCGAAACGAGATGTGCTACAAACATGAGGTTTGGACAGAATCCTCAGAAAAAATAGCTCTGTAACATGGGAAAAACAAAATAATTCTTTAATTGGTATCTTTAGAGCGCGCAAAGAAATTAGCCGCATGCTTCGACAAAGCCAGTCAGTATGCGTGCTTAACTGTACAACGTTGCACGCATCGCATTGGCTAGTAGCGATATAACAGCCACGCCTAGCCCCACCTTATGATTATTCATATTTTGTAGCTACCTTAGGAAATGAGTGAATGAGAGTGCATGAGTCACCCATGCTGCCAGATCTATTGTTTGTTGCAACGATAGGTATTATGTAATTATATTATGTGTTTCAAATGGGAAAAGTTCTCGCCTGTAGCGAATCAGATGCGTTAGAGCCTTCAGCGTTGACACCTCCTTATCCCCACTTCTTTTATATTTCCCTCTCTCTCTCTCTCTCTCTCTCTCTCTCTCTCTCTCTCTCTCTCTCTCTCTCTCTCTCTCTCTCTCTCTCTCTCTCTCTCTCTCTCTCTCGCACTTGCGTGTGTTCGTGGCGCTAGACGTAAAGGAACGCAAACTGAATTTTCCAAAGTTTTATAATAATGCAGTTGCTGAAATCACGATTGCAACATGAATATTTGTATATTACGCAAATGTTTTAAATATTTAAATTAAAGTTAATTATAGTTTATGCATTAATTTTTTTCTAATCCAACGAAAATAACAGCGGTGCATCCTTATAGCTGTGAATGTTGCTTACGTTAAGAGATAATTCGTCATTGTCATTCATTGTCCTCAACGTCTGAGTATTGCAAATTTATGATGATAGGTTCCAAAATCTCCTTACGTGCTATTTCTTTCCAAAAGTCGTCTTCTTGTAGTTTATGTGATGTCTCACGCAGTTTTCCCAGTCTTGTGTTCCTTGCCAATTTTTTCGTGAATAAGTCGTTCTATGTCAGTCAGTTTAAAAATATTATTTCTATGTGCAACATAATTTGAGCCCACATTAACTCTGTTGGATTGTTCTAGCAGTAGTAAGAAGGGGAAGGTGGATCGCGTCTCATTGATCCAGCTGATACACTTTTTCATGGAAGAGTAACTGAATAATGATGCTTTGAACTCTAGAGTAAATAGAAATTACGAACCATTCATAAACAAAGATATAATGTGACCAGACACGTTCTGTCAGACTAGCAAGAAGTGTATCATTTCCTCTCATCGAATTCAACAAACACCTAGCCTTATTCAAAATACATATCTTTTTTTTACCACGCCATGTCAAATGTTTGTTTCAGTTCTGAGTAATTTGAAATATACGTTCACGCACACATGCCAACCAATAATGATATTCATTACAGTGCTTACGTCGCAATGCATTGTAATAATATAATGGTATCTACTTTATTTGTATTAGGAAAACTATTTGAGCTAAAAATTCAATTTTTTACGGTTATGTTAAATACATTACTCTCTCCTTCCTCACTGATCAGTTGTTACAAAATCTGAATTTTTGTCTTAGTGCAAATAGTGTTTATTAGAGATTGATTAGTTTGGCGCTCGTCACACACCACTTAGAGTGAATGCAATACGACAACACCGCAGGACTTCGATTGGTTGTTGACCTAGTAGCGCTCAAGGACAAACACGTTCACATTTTAAACACATAATAGGTGAGCTATGTGACAACACTTGTGTATTTTAAACGAGTCTTCCATCCTTGTCATACCCGGAAGGCAAGAATACACCCCGAGGGGGCAGCAAAAGTGATAACGTTGCACATTCCTCCAGCTTGCCTTCTTGTCTTGGGCAATCAGTAACAACCCGACCGTAAGCCGATCTGTCTTGGGCCAGGAATCCTTGGTCCTTCTCTTATCCTACTGACACTTAAGTCTTCCTTTCATAACGAGTATTTTAATAGTGTTTAAACAAAGTAGGCTAACAACACACAACGCAACTGAACGCTCAAGCAAACTGTTTACCGCACACGATTAGCGATAAGTGACTTGAGGAGTACGTGATCAACCATGTAACGAATGTGGCAACCTTTGTTTATATTTCCATAGCAACGACCTTCCCCTCCACTCCTCCACCTTTTTTGCTTGACAAATGTCACGTACCTTCTTTAAACAATAAGACCTCAGACTCAAGGAGGTAACCGTAGCAGAGGAGAAAATTATTACCTACTCCCAAGCTAAATACCTAAAATGCTTACTAATCGGTGCTTGTATCAATAGAACAACATATAACCAAACGTAAGGTACCGTAAGCAGCACTAACGTAACTGTTGCTAGAGCAGAGAGCATGGAAGTAAGCATTACTTATAAAACATTCTGCCATTTGATGTAACCAACCTGATGGTAAACAAAAAGGTATTATGCAACACTATTGTACGGTGTGTAATAATAGTACATTATGCAACGAGACTATAGTGGTAGTATAATTAAAACGCGAGTATTATTATTATTAACCGAGCGAACGAAGCTGTTACCTTTATAGTCGTTTCATACGACTGTTTGTTCTCAATCATGTATCTAAATTAAATGTTTTATTTCCAAGTATTCATTTCTGGTTTGAATGATATCTTACAATCGTGACACGTAGAAATATTGATTACTTCTCCATAAACAGCTGTTAACGTGTGGCACAGTTAACCTAAAAGAAAGTACTTATAGACAAACTGGAACAAATTGAATTTATTTAAATATCATTTGCAATTAATGCTAAGCCCGCCTTGGTAGCGTGTTAGTAGCATGTCTGCCTCACGTTCAGAGGTCCCGAGTTCGAATCTCGGTCATGGTGAATTACTTGGATACGGTTTTCTTCGGGGTTTTCCCTTATCCTGAACGACGAATGTCGGGTAACTCTAAGCTCTATGGCCCGTTGGCACATTTGAACATCATTTCACTCATTCCATTCATCGTCCGATATGACTTAACGTTGGAGGACGTAAATTACAACAAAATAATGCTAATGATAATATGAAAACAACTGACTTTATTTCAAATGTTATATATTGTACACTTAATGAAATAAGTCAATTTGGTGCCTAATGTTGAGTATTGATTTCAAAATAAAATAATGAGTCCACAATGCTCTCATATGCTACCCGGTTGCTTCATGAAGCTTCGGGTCTTCCATATATGGAGAATGAAACTAGGCGTCGGGTATCAAAATTCTACGCTACTTTACCCGGACATAGAAGCGCCCTTGTTAGATCAGTGGGAGATTATGACCCCACTAGACGCCGTTCCAGGCTATTCCGGGTACCCCGCATGGCTTGTGGGCACCCGAGATAACCCAGGAGCTAATCCTAACAGCAGCTAAAGCTGAGCTCCAAATAATTCTTCTAAGCTTTTTGGAATCAAAATTGTCAACCTTATAAAAATTTTAAAATTAGAACACGAGGGTGCAGGGTTTTGCATCCATTCCCACAACCTGAGGTACATAAAATTTGTAACCTCAAAACCCACAACCCATCCTACAAAATCGCTAAAATAAAAACCTTACCTGAGGTAAAACCCTTAACGGGTGGGCACGCAGCAAAAACCTTCTGGCTTTATACAGCCAGCCAGCACTTCGGTCGGTCGGTTCTCATATACTGAGACAATTCTTCGAAGTACACTAAGAATACATTTTCTGAGAAAGAATTTATACCTTTTGATATTCCCCAATCCATGAATTGTGAATAGAATTTTTCGTACATCCTCCTTGACTTTTGTAGCAAAAAGTTATTGGTAACATTAAGTGTCTTCTGGGGGTGTAAGTTCAATGCCACTGTTACTAGTGTCAGACATTTTGACTTTTTTCTTTAAATTGGCGCTAGTAGGTTGTCGATCGAAACGAGAATAAACAATACTTGCGCTTTCACAATTTACGTGGCCACTTCTGATTGTTCGAATACCAACTCTTTAATGAACAGGTGTACTTTAATGAGGCCAATTTAAGTATTATGTACTGCTACCTGTCGTATAAAAAAGTTTGGCATGGTCGAGCATATATATTAATTTACGTCCTCCAACGTTGTCATATCGAACGATGAATGAAATGGGTGAAATGATTCTCAAATGAGCCCAGGGTTCACAGAACTTAGAGTTACCTGACATGTATCATTCATAACTTTATCTAGATAACTCTCCCTGACCTAGATTCGAACTGGGGACTTCTTGAACGTGAGACAGACACGCTACCATCTACGCTACCAAGGCGGGCGTAATAATGAACAGGTTTATATGTCTTTCAATGAAGTTCCGGCTTGCATAGGTTGAATGTGTAGCAGCCATCTGGTCTCCCTGTGGTGCAGAGCTGAGGTAGTTGAACTGTCTGTACCGCGCTCGCCATGCGCAGTTAATTTTGTCTGGAGAAACCAGTATTTCACCGCAGTAAAAATGCTTTACTGCCATAACCAACATCCTATATATCGTCAGTATTTAAGGTTGGGCTTTTACTAAGCTGGCATTCCATCAGGCTGTGTAAGAAAGTTGAATTAGTATTATACAGCCAAAATATAAATGCTTTCTATTCAAGTAGGTTATGTTGTAGTTTTGTTAAAACGGAATCTTAGGTTCTATGTGTCCTGTGTGACTTGTTAAGCGGTTTTATTGCCAATTTTAAAAGTACGGAACGAAGGATATTAGTCAGAAAGAATAAAATAGGAGGCAGAAGATGAGAGAAGGAACGAGAAGAGTAAGATAACGAAAGAAAAGGGGAGATGGTGGAAGGTATTGAAAGCAGGAGATCGGTATAGCGACAGGGAGAAAAGAATCTTAACACAACAGTGGAAGCAGAACTGGTGATTCTGATAGTACGAGAATAAAAGCCAAAGGTGGACACATTCAGAATGTTTCAGCAGACAGTAGTTAAGAACGCGTACTTCCAACAATAAGACGTTAAATAGGAATAACTCCGGTAGATATTCGGATATATTTATACCTATAACTTATGATATAACTATAACTTATACAGTGATATAACTTATCATTGTTACCCTCCTTAAAGAGAATCATGGACACGTTTGTAAAATTTTAATGGCGTAGCTTAACTCTGCTGCAGTTATTACAATTGTGCAGAGAATAATAGTAAAATTGAGCGGGGAAGTAGTCAAAATCTTAAATTATTTATTTGAGGAAAAGCTAACCAACGATCAAAAGCAATCGCGGTAAAAGTATTTGTAGGTATTTAATTTTGTTTCAAAAATGAGCCTTCTATTAATTTTAAAGAACCGCAAATTGTAATTATTATTGCCGAATTAAGCCTTATTTTTGAACTTTGTTGGTCCTTTGGGAAGGCGTTTTAGATAGGTACCTATGTTTAAAATGTCTAAGTGAAATGTAGGTATATTTATCATGGTGGATTTCTGTAGCACATGACTGGAGTATAGAGCGAAGTGGCAGCGCCACAGTAACGTATGCGCCTCGCCCCGTGGGTTTGATCCCCGTGGACCGCGTATTCTGACATGGGTTTTTCATGGTTTCCCCATGTCAATTAGGCGAATTCTGTGTTGCTCACCTTCATGCTCACCATATCTGATTCCTTCCTTAACATCTTTAAGGTATATTTTTAGGCTTGTGATGTATGGTGGTGTCGGGAAGATGGCGCGCATGCTTGCGCATTGTAAATAATCTCTTCGCTTGTGCAGACGACGCTTGCAGACATTGGACTCAGAATGATCATGGTTGTGCAGCTATGAAGACCTCTCAGCAATTATTAGGGAGATCTACGCGTCTCTTTGGCCTCTCTGCCTGCGACCCTGAGTGGAGGTCGCTGAGCGCGAGGTGTTCCCCTTCGTTGTCTATGTTTTCCCTTTTACATGTGTAGGCCTGAGAAGTGGTAGGTTTACCATCATCTCTGGGTTGTATACGACATACCTTACACGGCAATTAGAATCGCCATTAACTGTTGCAATCTTCGAAACAGATTAGTGCACAAAACGAAACTAAATTGAAACTCGGGACGCTGGCGCTTAGGTAGGTACATACAAACACGCACGTCAGATCGACAAAACCCATATAACCCTTTATAAGCACCATCGATTTCCTCCACAATCAGCAACCTAAGAGGTCTCATTAAAGCTTCTCTGCCTCTATCTTTCTCCTCCCATTTGTTTAAAATAGTTCTAGTTTTAAGGTATGATTCCCCAGCAGCGTGGCGTTGAAGCGCGAGGTCCGGGGTATGCGAAGTAGCTTTCTCACACTCGGCCACTACTGGCGTGACGTCTTCACTCGACAGGTCTGGATGTCAGTACAGACGCCGAGTGCTGGGGTGTGTACAAGAAAAAAATGTCATTTATCACAACAGAAGACAGCCTCTTAATTGAGCTAGGTAACAGCACACTTGTCTTTATGGCTTAAATGTGGGAATTACAAATCATACCAGGGAGAAGGTGTAAGCCGTAATATCGGAACTAATGCCAAAGCTACGTGACATATTGAATATATTTAATGACTGCATTTTTTTTTTTACAAAATTGCTCTATTAAACGCAATGCGTTATCTCTGCTAATAGACACGAAAAACGTATGTGTTTCTTAAAAGATAAATCATATCATCTGCTGTGTAGGACGAGACTGCAACTGGTGTGTAGAATGATCTCAATACTTGACGCAACAATCCGAAGCCATTTGTTGATACCCTCGGGCAGTGATATCCGATAGTTAACCTCTACTTTTTCATTCAGTCTTTCTCAGTCTACTTCAGTCCTGCTATAAACAAGGCGGAACCGAATCCACTCGCCACATGCTAGACGGTACATGGGCACACATTAAGTTTTGCAACATTAACATATGTAGCAGGGCAAACTTATTTTATCTTTTTTTACTTTCATACTACAACTAAGTAGAAGAGCGTATATAAGCTTCGCTAACATAATTAAGTCACTGTTTGGCAGTGATTTATTCCAATGAATAAACTCTGCTCTTTGCCTTGAAATGCAGTTCTTCAGGCTTTTTCCTTTTTAATCTTCTTGATACAGCACTGGTATCCAGTAGCTGAAACACAACAGGATTTGAATGGCTATGAAGTAGCTTTTCGTGCTTCATTGCCATGTTTCTTATTTCTTCACTGGTTGTGTCCATTTTTAGGTCCCTATGGATGTAGTCATTCCTAACGTACCAATGTGCATTAACAATACCACGTAGTACTTTGTTTTGAAAGTTTTGTATATTTTTAATATTAGATTTCTTGGTGCACCCTTATGTGCAAGCCATACATCCATATATGTTTTAATATCTGCTTATACAAACGCAATTTATTACCTATGTAAGTTCAGAATGGCTTAACAACCAATACATTTTTCTATACTTTATGCCAGGCAAGAAAGCAGGCAAACAAGCACAGACATGCAGACTGACCCGACATTGACCTCTGCGATAAGGCGACCTTTTGGGGATATCAATGTTGACGCCGCGCCTAGAACAACGGAGCGCGGCGCCGTTATAACGCAGACTGGACTTAGACGCAGGAGAGAGCGAAGCAGTAACCAGTTCTTTGTGACATTGAGGGACACTGACTATTACAATTTGGTCAGAGAAGGTTTTTTGGATTACTTTGAAAATTGTGTAACTTATTGCGTTAGGTTGGAACATACAACAGTGGTAAGTGGCATTTGCATGCCTTTTTAGACTTTGGTGAAAATAAGTATAAGTTCTCAGATTTAAAGGAATTTTTGACAGATATTTGACCTGGGGGAATTGATATTCAAAATGTAAAAAGCCGAGTGTTTTAAGATATATTAGCAAAGAAGACAGGGAGTTGCTAACTAACATAAAGGAAAGTGACCTTAGCTTTACTTATCAGCTTTGGAAATAGGCGGATCGCACTGTAATTGCTCACAGTAATTGCTGGAGATTTATAGAAAAGGTATTTGAGGAAAATCAAAAAATAAAGATGGGAATACTACAGCTGCATGCAATAGAAAGATGTCCAGCAATAAACTGGTGTATAGAGGTATGCAATTGGTGGAATAAAATTATACACAATAATGGGGGGTTATAGATTGCCGCAGTTATATTTACATGGATCAAGCGGAGTTGGAAAAACTACAATGATTGAATTATTAACTAGGAGATTTAGAAAAAATGTGTACTATCCACAACCGGGGAAGTTTTTTATGGGATATTTTGATGACTGCTATAAAGTAATTGTTTTTGAAGAATTTGAAGTTAAGAGTTTTTAAAGAAAATTTTTGGCAAATAAAGAGATTATTGGAATATAGGGAGTTTAGTGTAGATGTGAAGAACGGAACACCAAAAAAGGTGCAATTTAGGAGGCCAATAATATTTGTTTCACAGTGGCCAGCAGAAACTACAGATGACGCATTTGTTAATCGCTTGCTGTGGTATATGCTGATGTTAATCCTGAATTAGCAACAGAGTGGGTAGAAATAAAACCAATTGTAAGCGGGAGCGATATTCAATGGATATACTGGTTCTCTAAAAGTCAATCCACGTTAAAAACCATTATTAGCGTTATTATATTAAAACATACCTCTCAATTTAGTGTTTCTCCAGTAGCGGTACCAGCGCAGAGAAAATCTTGAGCATTTCACTAACTTTTAGTGAATAATGGACTCTAGTCATACCTGCTCTTCCTTTGCAAGTGCTAGGGTATGCAATACTGGACAGCGGACCTATTCCGCCATCTGTTGAGCATCTCAGAACTTCTTACTGATGAAACCTAATATCGTGGTAGGCTAGCTAACTTTGTATCACGGCATTAGGCATCTTTACCCCATTTTCTGAGCTAACACTGCCTCCCCCAATTCCCTATGCTCACAACAGACACCACGAATGGTGTATAGCACTGGAAGGTGTAACATGATCAGTGCTCCGGACCCTGCAGGCCGGTATATGCGGTCTTGGCAGCCAGGAGCCGCTATACTTCTCTCTCAGTGGCTCTATAATTACGCTTTCAGTGACCTAAAAGGAACTACTAAAGAATAAAAAACGGTCACGTAAACTTTATGATGAACAAAACTCCGTGTGTCAACTAGATGGAAGCGGGGTAGTCAAAAACTGTACTTCAGTCAATGAAAGATGCAACCCACCAGCTCACGATATTGTAATCACGATGCGGATAATGATGATGATGATGATAATACTACTACTATTACTACTACTACTACTACTACTACTACTACTACTACTACTACTACTACTACTACTACTACTACTACTACTACTAATAATAATAATAATAATAATAATAATAATAATAATAATAATAATAATAATAATAATAATAATAATAATAATAATAATAATAATAATAATAATAATAATAATAATAATAATAATAATGGCGAAATATACTGCAATGTTGCCTTCTGAAATGCACAAAACTGTAAGCCAGACATAGAGATAGTTTATGTTTAGCTGTAAGTCATTTAAAAAAAATAAACAAACCACTTACCTTGCCTGTGCATATAAAGATGTACTAACCCAGTATTGCACACTGATGTAGTAAACATTGGGTGTCATTTTGATGTAGGGAATTCGCGCTCAGGATCCTTTTTGTGTAGTAAGGCAAGTACATTGCATGTTATTTTAATGTAGGGAAGTCGCGTTCGAGATCCTTTTTTGTGTATGATGGGAAGTAAGTTGGGTGTCGTGTTGATGTAGAGAGGTCGCGTCAGGATCCTTTTTATGTAGGATGGGAAGTAGGTTATATGCCATTTTGATGTAGGGAGGTAGCGTTGGGGATCCATTTTATGTAGGATAGGAAGTAGTTTGGATGTTATTTTGATGTAGGTAGGTCGCGTTCGGGATCCTTTTTGTGTAGGAAGAGAAGTAGGAAGGGTGCCCTGTTGATGTAGAGAGGTCGCGTTCGGGATCCTTTTTATGTAGGATGGGAAGTAGGTTATATGCCATTTTGATGTAGGGAGGTCGCGTTCAGGAACCTATATATGTAAAATGCGAAGTAGGTTGTAAGTCATTTTGATATAGGGAGGTTGCGTTCAGGAACCTATATATGTAAAATGCGAAGTAGGTTGTAAGTCATTTTGATGTAGGGAGGTAGTATTCGGGATCTTTTTATGTAAGCTAGGAAGTAGATTGTGTGTCATATTGTTGTAGGGAATTCGCGTTCAGGATCCCTTTTCTTTAGGATGGGAAGTAGGTTGGATGTCCTTTTAATGTAGAGAGGTCGCGTTCGGGATCCTTTTTACGTAGGCTGTGAAGTAGGTTGCGTGTCATTTTGATGTAGGAAGTCGTGTTCAGGAACCTTTATATGAAAATTGCAAAGTAGGTTGCGTGTCATTTTGTTGTAGGGAGGTCGCGTTCGGGATCCTTTTATGTGGGATGGGTAGTAGGTTGGGTGTCATTTTGTTGTAGCGAATTCACATACAGGATCCTTTTATGTGGGATGGGTAGTATGTTGGCTGCCATTTTTATGCCGGGAGGTCGCGTTCGAGATACTTTTTGTGTACGATGGGAAGTAGTTTGGGTGACTTTTGCTGTAGGGAGGTCGCTTTCGGGATGCTGTATATGTAGGATGCGATGTAGGTTGAATATAATTTTGATGTAGGGACGTCGCGTTGGGGATCCTTTTTATGTAGCATGGGAAGTAGGTGGGTCGGGTTTGAAATCCTTTTTCTGTATGATGGGAAATAGGTTGGTTGCCAGTTTGATGTAGGGTGGTCACGATCAGGACCATCTATATGTACGATGTAAAGTGGGTTGAACGCATGGTCGCGTTCGGAATCCTTTTTATGGAAGCTGGCAAGCAGATTGGGTGTTATTTTGAGGTAGGGAATTCGTGTTTAGTATCCTTTTTATATAGGTTAGGAAGTAGGTTGGGTGCCATTTTGATGTAGGGAGGTCGCGTTCGGAACCTTTTTGTGGAGGAAGGGAAGCATGTTTGGATGTCATTTTGATGTATGGAGGTGGCATTCGGGATCCTTTTTTATAGTATGCGACGTAGGGTGGATATCATTTTGATGTAGGGAGATCGCGTTCGGGAACATTTATATGAAGGACTGGAGGCAGGTTGGTGTCATTTTGATGTAGGGAGGTCGCGTTCGGGATCTTTTATATGTAGGATGCGATGTAGTTTGGATATCAATTTGATGTAGGGAGGACGCGTTCTGATCCTTTATATGTAGAATGCGATGTAGTTTGAATATCAATTTGATGTAGCTGGGTCGGGTTTGAAATCCTTTTTCTGTATGGTGGGAAGTACGTTGGGTGTCAGTTTGATGTACGGAGGTCGCGTTTGAAATCCTTTTTGAGTATTATGGGAAGTAGGTTGGGTGACATGTGTATGTATGAGAGGTCGCGTTCGGGATCCTTTTTATGTAGGATAGGAAGTAGGTTGGGTGCCATTTTGGTGAAGAGAGGTCGCGTTCGGGATCCTTTTTATGCAGGATGGGAAGTAGGTTGGGTGTCATTTTGATGTAGGAAGTCGCACTCAGGAACCTTTATATGTAAATTGCGAAGTAGGTTGTATGTCATTTTGTTGTACAGATGTCGCGTTCGGGATCCTTTTATGTAAGCTGGGAAGTAGGTTGGGTGTCATTTTGCTGTAGCGAATTCACGTTCAGTATCCTTTTTATGTAGGATGGGAAGTAGGTTGCATGCCGTTTTGATGCAGGGAGGTTGCGTTCTTGATTGTTTTTGTATAGGAAGGGAAGTTGGTTGGATGTCAGTTTGATGTAGGGAAGTTGCGTTCGGGTTCCTTTTTGTGTAGGATAGGAAGTAGTTTGGGTGTCATTTTGATGTAGCAAGGTCGCATTCGGGATCCTTTGTAGGTAGTATGGGAAGTAGGTTGGTTGTCATTTTGATGTAGCTGGGTCGGGTTTGAAATCCTTTTTCTCCAGGGTGGGAAGTACGTTGGGTGTCAGTTTGATGTAGGGAGGTCAGGTTCGAAATCCTTTTTGTGTATTATTGGAAGTAGGTTCTGTGACATGTTGATGTAGAGAGGTCACGTTCGGGATCCTTTTTATGCAGGATGGGAAGTAGGTTGGGTGTCATTTTGATGTAGGAAGTCGCGTTCAGGAACCTTTATATGTAAATTGCGAGGTAGGTTGCATGTCATTTTTTTATAGGGATGTCGCGTTCGGAATCCTTTTATGTAAGCTGGGAAGTATATTGGGTGTCATTTTGCTGTAGCGAACTCACGTTCAGGATCCTTTTTATGTAGGATGGGCAGTAGGTTGGTAGCCGTTTAGATACAGGGAGGTTGCGTTCTTGATCCTTTTTGCATAGGAAGGGAAGTTGGTTGGATGTCAGTTTGATGTAGGGTGCTCGCGTTTGTAACCTTATTGTGTTGGATTTGAAGTAAGTTGGCTGTTATTTTTATGGAGGCAGGTCGCATTCGAGGTTCTTTTTGTGTAGGATGGGAAGTAAGTTGGGTGTCATTTTGATGTAGGGAGGTCGCTTTAGGGATCCTTTATATGTAGGATAGCAAGTAAGTTGGGTGTAAGTTTGATGTAGGGAGGTCGCGTTCAGGATATTTTATATGTAGGATGGAAGGTAGGTTGGGTGTTATTTTGATGTAGGGAGCTCGCGTTCGGAATCCTTTATAGGTAGACGGGGCGGTAGTGGATGTGGCTTTTTGCAGCCTGTAGGTATCCCGCATTGAGCACTCCCGTCAGTCGGGGTAAAGTTGATGTGCGTCCTACCAATGACAGCAGGCGGGTAAGGAATGCCTGCCAGGCATCGACCATGACCAGGGCCCTGATCGAGGCGCGTGGGGAGTAAACGTGAAAGTGATGGAAGGTGTTCAAAGGTGAGGAGTGGAGAGATGTCGATTTCGGGATCCTTTTTATGTAGGATGGGAAATAGTTTGGGTGTCATTTTGATGTAGGGAGGTCGTATTCGGGATCCTTTTTATGTAGGATGAGATGTAGGTTGGATATCATTTTGATGTATGGAGGTCGCGTTCGGGAACCTTTATATGCAGGATGGGAAGTAGGTTGGGTGTCATTTTGATGTAGGGAGGTTGCATTCGAGATCCTTTGTATGTAGTATGGGAAGTAGGTTGGATGTCATTTTGATTTAGGTGGGTCGGGTTTGAAATCCTTTTTCTGTATGGTGGGAAGTAGGTTGAGTGTCAGTTTGATGTAGGGAGGTCCCGTTCAGGATCCTTTATATGTAAAATGGGAAGTAGGTTGTATGTCATTTTGATGTAGGAAGGTCGCCTTCAAGATCCTTTTTATGTAAGCTGGGAAGCAGATTGGGTAGCATTTTGGTGTAGGGAATTCGCGTTCAGGATCCTTTTTTGTATGATGGGAAGCAAGTTGGATGTCATTTTGATGTAGGGCGGCCGCGTTCGAAATCCTTTTTGTGTAGGATGGGAAGCAAGTTGGATGTCATTTTGATGTAGGGAGGTCGTGTTCGAGATCCTTTTTATGTAAATTTTGAAGTAAGTTCAGTGTCATTTTGATGTAGGGAGGTCGCGTTCAGGATTCCTTAGGTATATGTAGGATGGGAAGTAAGTTGTATGTCATTTTGATGTAGGTAGGTCGCGTTCGGTATCCTTTATATGTCGGACGGGCAGTAGTTTGGGTGTCATTTTGGTGTAGGTGGGTCGCGTTCGGAATCTTTTTGTGTAGGATAGGGAGTAGGTTGGCTGCCATTTTGATATAGGGAAATTGCGTTCGGGGTCCTTTATATGTAGGATGGGAAGCAGGTTGTATGTGATTTTGATGTAGGGAGGTCGCGTTCGAGTTCCTATATGCGTAGAAAGGGACGTAGGTTGGATGTCATTTTGATGTAGGAGGGTCGGGTTTGGAATCCTTTTTCTGTAGGGTGGGAAGTAGTTTGGGTATAATTTTGATTTAGGGCGGTCGCGTTCGAGATCCTTTTTGTGTAGGATGGGAAGTAGGTTGGTTGTCATGCTGATGTATGGAGGTCGCGTTCGGGATCCTTTTTATGTAGGATGGGAAGTAGGTTGGGTGTCATTTTGATGTAGGGAATTCGCGTTTAGGATTGTTTTTATGTAGGATAGGTAGTCGATTGAGTGCCATTTTGATGTAGGGAGGTCTCGTTCGGAAACTTTTTGTGTAGGATGGGAAGTTGGGTGTTATTTTGATGTAGGGAGGTCGCGTTCGAGGGTCTTTTTGTGTAGGATGGGAAGTATGTTGGGTGCTATTTTTATGTAGGGAGGTCGCGTTCGGGATCCTTTATATGTGGGATGGCAATTAAAATGGGTTTTATTTTGATGTAGGGAGGTCGCGTTCAGGATCTTTTATATGTAGGATATAAGTTAGTGTGTAGTTATCATTTTGATGTAGGGAGATCGCGTTCGGGATCCTTTGTAGGTAGGATGGACGTAGTGGATGCGGCTTTATTGCAGCCTGTAGGGATGCCGCTTTGAGCACTCAAGTCAGTCGGGGTAAAGTTGCTGTGCGTGTTGACAATGGCAGCAGGCGAGTAAAGGATGCTTGCCAGGCGTCGATCATGACCAAGGCCCTGATCGAAAGGCGTGGGAAGTAAACGTGAAAGTAAACTTGTACCTAAAGCAACATTCTAGAAGTAAATTTTATTATACTGGGAACTACATTATTTTGTGCTTTTTTTTTTTTCCTTATACAAAGATAGTGTGAATTTTTTTTAGAAAATATCTTTTAAGTAACTATTTTACTCGTCCACACAAAACAACACTTTATAATTGTAATTAACCGGGCATTGATTCTAGTGGACCAAGGGAAGAATGTCACGTGACCAATTTGATTAGAGTGGTGGTTTGTGCCACGCCACTTGTGACGTCATCCTCTGATGATGGGATTAGATGAGATGTTGTTCAGGGATAATTGAACAGGAAGGACACAATCCCTACCTGCCCGCACTGAAATCTGAGGTTTATTGTATGGTTTCATCCCTGTTTCCCCTAGCCATTCTCTCCTCAAGCTCTATAAGAGGAGTCCATGGATTAGGTTCTTATTCGATAGTCTCCTTTGCATCCAATGTTCCAAATTGATTGTATCTATTAACTTAAGTGAGAGGCCATTTTCTCCTATTCCACACATTCTGCATATTGGGTTCTGGGAGAGCCCCATTTTTTGCACATGTTTTTGGAAGTTCCCATGTCCAGTCATCAGGCCCACCATTAGTCTCCTCTGCTTCCTAGTTATCTTGAGGACTGTACTTTCCGGACATGGTTGTTGCATCATCAGTTTCAAATGCTTTTGTTTCTGGAATTTTTTCCAGTATTCTCTATGCCGTCTTTGAATCCAGCTTAATACAACTTACCATTAATTTTGTAACCCTCTAGTGACTGTATGTGAGGAATACTGTCTTTGTGTGCCAGCCTCTGACTGGGTGGGGTGTGTTGCCCAGCCCCTCTTAGGTATGCAGCCCAATGGGCTATATTTGTAGTTATTTAGTGTAAGTAAATATTTTTTTTATGTAAAAAGTTTTTAGTGTAATATTGTTTTCATTTGTTTGTAATCTACTAATCCCGCCTACGGATGAAACGCCCTCTAACTACTTCGCTCATTTCACTGGCGTATTACCTATTACTTCCATTTATTATTTGACTAAAATGATCCCCTCAAATAAGGCTGTATTTTTACATAGGTTTACTTGCCGACAGGTTGCGCCCAATTACTTCAAAACGCGCATTTCCACATTTTCACGTTTTAATAAATACATTTATCCTTTGTCCACGGCAGGAATTTCTTCACTCTCTAGAATGTTATAGTTACAATTGCAATCTTTCTTATTATCGTCTTAATAAAAATCCGAACAATAATTCTAAGCTTTAATGCACTTATCTTGTGTTATCATCTGAAAGATGTTCAACCCTTGTAACTTATTTATCACTAAAAACTTCGTTACTTATCTCGATTCAGTGACTACTTCTTCCCTACCCGTTTATGTAAATTATTGGAGCCATATAATTCGGTGCCCACTGTATTTCATACGTCTTAAAAATACTGCACTGGCATAAGAAATAACCCTTTTTGTCTTATTTTATCCCCCCTCCCCCACTGAGTTTAAAATACACCAGAGGTAGCCCGTGTTTTTAATTATAAATCAGCCAAATGTTACATTACATTATGTGTGCTTAGAAGTTATCTTTCATAGTCAGTGCACACAACACTTAGAATTTGTTCAGATAATTGTTTTTAGAAACGTTTCACCTCACGAGGAGCTGCGAGGCACTCTTAGGGGATCTCGTTTATTTAAAATGTGTATAGATTTTAGTGTTAATGTTTTTTTTTGTCTCCTGAATTCATCGTAAGATATTCAAAGTAATCTGATATATTCAGATTTGTTGCGTTATAAAATGGATTTTCGTGCAAGCGTTTTTCCTATAACACTTATAAGTCAAAGGTATATGATTACTGATCAGTATAAATGAAGAAGAAAAAGAATTAGAATGATGACTGCGCAGTGTGAATGAGAAGTCTTCTGCTATGAAGGGATGGCCACCCTTCATTAGCCTATAGTAAAAAATGATAGTGATAGTATAACTGAATAGAGATAACCACAAATCCTAAGATCTTATAAATAATTGTATTAACAATGATTCACTAACAAAGATAATGACTGAGAGAAAGATAGTCAAAAGGGAGGCACAGAATTTTCTTTTTAAACTCAGGTGTTACCTCAGGTTCTAAGTCGTAGAATTCAGATATGTTTCCCCAACTCGCCCTTAAATATGCGTAAAGACACCCGCCACGTATCTTAATTGTATGTAGGTGAAGATAATTAAATTTATTTTAATCATGTTGTGATGTTGTACAAGCACTCAATTTATCATTTTAAATCCCTCAAACTATCGTATACCTACTCTTGTGACTGACACTTCATTCAGTCTATAGCACAAACTTAAAAACTCATAAGATTATTCTTGCTATGTATGGATAATATAACCAATAATAATGATTTAACTAATCCATCTGTTCAGTTCTCTTTTCAGACAGGTACCAGTGAACCCACAATAAAAATCGATACATTTAGTATAACTATTCCCTTCTGTAATAATTTATACTCAAGATGCCAAAGAGCACTTAAAAATTTCTTATGGATTAATAAACAAGACAAGACTTAATAATTGTCACTTAACATTTCATTTATATGACAGCCCACTGACATTTAACTCAATATGGTTGCTTTCAATATTGGATAATATTATTTTATACAATAACCTCAGGCAACAGGATCGATATTGTTTAGCAATAACTTTGATCCGAATCTTTTTTTAAACAGTATGTCTCTTGTTTCAATATTTTACGTTATCCTAGCGAAGTTACTTCTTTTACAGTAACAATTATCACTTACTCTGAAGACATGTTATCTAAGAAAGCAATGCAAATACGGGGCTGTTCAATAAAGAACGATCATAACTTTTTACGGTCATAATTTTTCGCACTAAAATTCAATCTTATTATATTCTGTTAACTTAATGTGAAACAAACACGCCGTAGTAGTTTCATTGTTGGTACTCCTGGTTCCCGCCTGTAAGAACTAGGCAAGTTCAGACATGTTCAGTATCGCCTACCGCTGCAATGGAGGTAACACGCGAGGAACAATATGCGGCTTTGAAATTCTGCTTTCGTCTCAACAAATCTTCAGTTGAGGCCCATACAATGTCACAGGAAGCCTATGGAAAGTGTGTTCTCTCCTACAGCACACCTCGAAGGTGGTTTAAAGTGTTTAAAGAGGGGAGACAATCAATTTCAAAGGAAGGTAGACCCGGTGCTCCAGTTACTGCTCTTACGGAAGAAAACATCAACACTCTGCTGCCATTGTGAGAGAGGAATGACAAATTACCTTAAGACCACTTTCTGAAATACTGAACATTTCATTGGGTGCCACCCACACGTTGGTGACAGAAACATTACGCATGAGACGTGTTTGTGTGCGATGGGTCCCAAGACTGTTGATTCCCGAACAAAAGGGCATTCGCATGCAGGTTTGCATGCAGTTAAAGTTGATGTTAGAGAAATATCCGGAGTTTCCTTCAAACGTAATCACTGCTGATGAAACTTGACTACATCATTTTGATCCTGAGAGCAAACAGCAAAGCTCAGTGTGGAAATCTCCTTCATCACCAACCCCCAAAAAATCAAAAGTGGTTGCTTCTGCTGGGAAAGTTATGGTCATCTCATTCTTTGATATTCATGGAATGGTTTATCAGTATGTTGTACCTGCACACACATCAGTAACTGGACAATACTACAGTCCTGAAAACATTGCAAGTCCATATCAGGCGCAAAAGATCACATTTCCGTGAAGCAGGCTGGATGCTGCACCACGATAGTGCGCGGCCGCATATTACCAATGTCGTTGCGTTAAGTGCATCCCTCACCCTCCCTATAGTCCGGATTTAGCCCCATGTAACTTTTCTCTATTCCCTAACTTGAAGAAACGCCTTCGTGGGAGGCATTATCCATCATCAGAAGCAATGGTGAAGGCTGCGGAGGCGATTTTGAAATATCTCTAAAAAAAATGGTTTCCAGCATGTCTTTGAAGACTGGCAGAAATGCTGGGACAAGTGCATCGCATTCAGGGGAGACTATTTTGAGACGGACCATCAAAATTATGAGGATGAGTAAAGGTACGTTGTCAAAAACAAATATTGTGATCATTCTTTATTGAACAGCCCTCGTATGTTTAGCTCTGATGCTCCCTAGACCGATAACAGTAGTATGACGAACATCTGTCAAGCATATGTTTAACTCAAAACATACTATTCTGTCAAATTACTAGACACAATTTTTATAAATAATGTCCCATATTGTTAACTACCAATGGTACTCAATTCCTTTCTTAGCTAACATTTTAGTAACCACTCTAAATGATTTCATATAATTCAACGATATAATGTATTTTATAGATAATATTAGTAATTCATTCCAATCTTATGACAAATTACTAGAATGTAAAGTGCTACATCCAAGTGGAACATCTATGCGTTTCCCACAATTAATTTGCTTATGACGTTCAGCCATAAGTCAAGCATAAAGTGTCACTTTGTTTACTCTATACATTTTAACTATTTTATCCTCCCAAATTAAACTAATTAATCAACATATTTTCATACATGCTCCGCTTGCTTTAATGTACAAAATATACCTATTTGTGTGTATTGTAATACCAGGAAGATCTTCCATCTGTTTAGATTCCCATGAGATTTACCAATTCCCAAACCTATGAAAATAGTTTTGTGTGTCATCCTAATTCTTAGTTTCTGTTGCGGTACAGCTGGACGAGTTTCACCGGACACCAGAGACATGATCAATACAAAGGTGTCATAAGGAGATTTTTCTAAAGACATGGATCCTAGGATCTGCTATTTTCCTGGGAAAAGCATACACCCCAGATGACCCGTACGACATAAGGAGTATCACATTACCTGGAAAGACAGTCAACTTTTCCAGAGGAGGTGATCGACTTCAACGGATGACTACTACCGCTGTGAAACCTTGGATAAAAGACAAGGCAACTTTACCTAGCGGGTCTTAAAAACACTCTGAGAGTGACTTAAACAAAGCTACAAGTCACTCTTTCGTGTACTTATTGACCCACCTGCAAGAACTCAGACCAAGCTTAGGTAGGAGAGCAAAAGTCAGGTGGATTATCTCACAAACTGTACACTCCACCTTCAAACTTTACGTTGGCTCTTCCGTACAGACATTTTCTAAACAACACCGAAGAGCACGGTACACTTGAACACATCAGATAGACAGCAAGCCACATCTGAAGTTTTTCGTCGGCTTCCCTGCTTTAAAAGACTATTACAGACAATCCAGGCTCAAGCAAGAAGCACACACAAACTCTTTACAGTCACATCCTGATAATGTACGATATTCTTAGCAGCTAGGGTGATGTTAACAAAACTAAGAGTAACACTTCTGATTCGTCAGTGACAATGTGTTGTGAAGTGCCTCCCAAATTATATGACAAAACGTAGTGGTGGAACAGTGTGTCCCTATAAAACTCTAGACTTCGTTCAACGTGGGATACTACAAAGACAATCTACGGTACCTCATTCCCGTCCCTTCTCCTCTGAAGTTTTTTTTTTTTTTTTTTTTTTTTTTTTTTTTTTTTTGCCCCGTTCTTTCTTCTTTCTCAGGTGTTACACTTATTACTTAGTAGGAAATTAATTCTTTGAAATTTGTTTTTAATCACACCTAGCAAGTATGCTCGGTTGCCTATGTGCCCAGGCACATTTGTAATCTTAAATATTATTTTGTTTATTCTTCACCCGAAGATGTAATGTTGCAATTATTGTCCAAAATGGTACTATTCGTTTGGTTATTGCCGGGGACGGCAAAAACTAAAAAACGGGGATGTGTTGCGTATAAGGTTTGAACTAATTTTGGAAAGAGTTCTAATTATTGGAATTTAACATTTCATTTCCTGTATTGAAAGTTTGAATACGCCTTTGTGAATCATTTGGTTCACATCGCTAGATGAAGAGATAGAGTCATTGAACTGTTGGATACTTCCTGCTTTGTCAACAAAACAAAGGAAAATTGAGACAACTCATATAAACAGTAACTGTACAAGATTGTGCAATACTAGGAAGCCAGAAGCAGGAAGGACCAATCAGGAAGTATGAATTTGGCATGGGGACCACCAGAACAACCGCACGATTGTGAGAAACGCTGACTTGTTGATTAACGGTCATTTTGGTGGGATCTCTATTTAAATGATATAAGCAGTACGCGGGAGGATTTTTGGATTAGTATTATTGAGTCGATGGATTAAGTCAGTCAGGTCTGAAGTCTGTTGCTGTGTGTTCAACCCGAAAAAAGAAGACGCTCAACTATAGACTACATCCTTCATATAACCGTTAGTTCAGACACCTACCCAACCCTGAACCATGTCATAATTTACATATTTCAATTGCACCTCTGATCTCTTCAAGATGAGGGTGTGCCTTGTTTTTCTCTACCGAATCATAGAATATATTTGTTAATGTGGTTTGACATTAGGTGTTATCTCTAAACCTTCTCATGTCCTCAACCCCTACCAATTAGCTCTACCATCTGATTTTCCCAATCCTTCCAGTAGCTACGTTTCTAGTTGTGACTTAGGATTGTAAGCCCTTCATCCACCTTACAACTCTGGTTGCAACACTATCCTTCATAGGGAAATAGCAAAGAATCCCAACCTTTCCTAGCCAACCATGAGTCTAAGAATTACCTGGGCGCTGATGACCCAGCAGTTGAGCGCCCTTAAAACACAATCATCATCTAAGAATTACCATCTGAGCACGTTTCCCCGGTCCGTTTCTGGCCACCTGTTGGACAACCTAAATACAATCCCATCCATGGCCAGAGCGTGACACAATCTGAGAGGTTAACTATCACATCAATATGAAAATTAGCTTCATCCCGTCACATGAAAAGTAAAACTCTGAGTTATTATTTTAAACCCACTGTAAACTGTAACAGTATTACTGTTAAACTGTTAAACTGTATTACTGTTAAATTGCGCTCTTATATACGGAGATGTAGAAGTCACGTATGGTGGAATAGGGAGAGGGCAGGATTACCTGTTAAAGGTGAGTGACTAATTCGAAATTTATGTAAAGTGATCTAAAAAACTTATCCTCTTATTATCGGCGGTAACCACTGGCATTTCGCAACAATCGCTTCAATTACGCTGACGATCAGATTTACTCATCTCCTGTAAACCAATACATTATATAATGATTAATAGGTATATATACCTATTAATCACTATATATAAACTTTCAAAATTTATCCTGATACAGCTTGGTAGCGAATTGCGTTAAAGTAATTATAACCTTTAGGTTGAACTGACCTTTTTTTTTGGATGTGTGTATAAATAGCAGCGAATTGCACTGTATGGGAAAGACTACAGGAGCAAGAACCAACACAAAATACTTGAAAAAATTCCTTGAAGCATTTTGTGGAAATTATTGCTTATGTATTATGGATAATATTTGAATGTTCTGTGAGCTAAGTCCCTTGTCAGTTTCTTCGTGAATAAGTTGTTCCACGCCAGTCAGGTTAAAAATATTATTTCTGTTTGCAATATAATTTGAGCCCACATTAATTCAATTGGATTGTTCTGGCAGTAGCAAGGAGGAAGGTGGATCGTGTCCCATTGATTCAGCTGATACTCTTTCATGGAGGAGTAACTGAATAATACTGCTGTGAACTCTGCATTAGAGTAAATACAGATTACGAACCATTCATAAACAAAGATATATTGTGACCAGACACGTTCTGCCAGACCAGCAGGAAGTGTTTGTTTCCTCTCATCGAATTTAAAAAACACCATGGCTTAATCAAAGTACATATTTATTTTACCACGTCATGTCAAATGTTTGTTTCAGTTCTGAGTAATTTCAAATATACGTTCACACATACATGCCAACCAATGATGACATTCATTACAGTGCTTACGTCGCAATGCACTTTAATATGATGGTATATACTTTATTTGTATTAGGAATTTGAGCTAAAATATGGGGTTTTTACGGTTATGTTAAATACATTATTCTTTCCTTCCTCAAGGATCAGTTTTTGCAAAATCTGAATTTTTGTCTTAGCACGAATAGTATTTATTAGAGATTGATTAGTTTGACGCTCGTCACACACCTCATAGGGGGAATGCAATAGGACAACACATTGGTTTTAGAACACTTATACAACTGTTAGAATATTTTATTCGCAATTTCATGCAAATTTCTGTTATTGAGGAAAGTTTCAGTCCCAAAAGAATTCTTGCAAGTTTTATACAGGTATTTTTAATAGTTCAGAAGATACTTAACAGTTGTTTATCCAAAAGATCAAGGGGACTGAACGTTACGTTAAAACTAATCAAAGATTGACATTGAAGAGAATGTGTAAATCTTACTTTCTTTGCTAGAATTCTTCTGGTTCATATATGCAAATATGTCAAATATTCTTCAAGCCATTGTACATATATACAATGTACTTTAAATTAGTTTCTTTCTGAAATTTGAGAGAAATGTTACAACATAAGCCTTCTGCTTTACCACATATTGATACCTTATCACCATGTACTGTATTTATCTGTAATTGAGGATATAGATTTAGCAGATTGACTTTGCTATTTGTGTAATCAAGATTCCCAAATGCTGAAACCTATTCTGTTTTGGAATGCCGTATGGGTTAGTAACTTGCAGACATGAATTTATAAATATTCTACAGAATATGGCATCTGTTTATCATACCAATAAATTGACAGGTATATGAGAATTAAAATAGAGCATACACAGAAAAATCACAGGAGTGGGATTGCTAGCACACTGAGTACACCACCTATATACTGTCACCCGAACGTCGGGACTTCCTGTGGAGCCAGCCGGCGGTGGTGCCGGACGGGAGGCGTTCGCCCACGCCCACCCATTTGTCTTATAGCGGTAACGAAGGGTGGGTGGAAAAACATCACTGTGCCGTCTCTTTCCCCTCCCCCTGAGTTCTCGAACATACAGGATATTTCATCTAATCCGGAACCTTCTAAATTGGACAGTTGGTCCTATATAAGCAACGCGTCGGGCTGGAGTTCAGTTTTAATGGAGGGACCTGCCCTACTGTCAACTGGTATCCAGCAATCACAGAATGGCGAATCGAACTAGGTCTCGTACCTCTTTTCGCTTCGCATTCTGGAATGCGTGTGGCCTGGTTGATCAGGGGGGCGAGCTATTGCAGTTCGTTCGAGCAAATGCCCTAGACGTCATCCTAGTCAGCGAAACGCATCTCCGTCCAGACACCCGTTTCCGCATCCCGGGCTACATTTGCCATCGCACGGATCGCCAAGGCCGCCCTGGCGGTGGTACAGCGGTACTTGTCCGGCAAAATGTGGTCCACAAACCCATCCAGCTCCCTCCTCTTCAAACCCTGGAGGCCACGGCAATCTGTCTTGACCTTGGCGGAACTGAGGTCCTGGTGGTCTCTGTGTATCAACCCCCAACCGGCAGTTCGTTCCAAACGACTATCTATCTATCCTAAACTTGCACCCAAGTGCTATCATGGCCGGGGACTTCAATGCAAAACATCAGCGTTGGCATTGTGGTCGTCGGGCAGATGCAAGAGGCAATCAAATCATTCGCCTAATAGATGGAGACCCACGGCTTCAAGTGCAGGGTCCCTGGCAACCAACGCACTACCCGCGAGGTGGAGGACTGCCATCAGTCATTGACTTCGCAATCACAAAGCTTTTTCCATTTCATCTCACTCTTACGTCACTAAACGCACTTCATTCTGACCATTTTCCGGTGCTGACAGAAATCAACACTAGGGTTGCCAGTCATGACACCTCGCTTCAAACGCGAGAAGTCGATTGGGAAGGCGTAAGGAACTGCCTCCGCACTTCCATTCCACCGAACCCAAAAGTTACAAACATCCCGGACATTGAGAGGGCAATCTCATCCTTCACTTCTATCCTGACGCGAACTGCCAAAAATCTAACAGTTCACGGACCTGCACCACTTCATCCAGACGTTCTTCCTTTAGACATCACCCTTCTTATCCGCCGCTCCTGGGCGGCACGGAGACTGTACCAGCGACACCGCACGCCACATAATCGCGCGCTCTTGCGACGTTTACGTCGACTGGTCAGGGTCCGACTGCGTGAGCACAAGGTGCAAGCGCTGGAGGACACAATGGCCAGACTGCGCGTTGAAAATGGCGACGTGTGGCGTATCGCCAGAACCCTCAGGAAACGCAAAGGTCAATACACCTCACCCATCCATGGCACCCAAGGCCTGGCCTATGAACCCCAAGCCAAAGCAAATGCGTTCGCTGACTATCTTGAACGCACTCTATGTCCGAGAGAGGACCCTCAGGACGGCATCTTTTCCGAACGCGTTCGTAGGGAGGTACGCCGATTTTTTCGACGTCCTCCCGAGGACGCGGAACGACTTCCCGTCATTCGCCCCAGTGAAGTCCAGGGCGTACTCCAACGCCTCAAACCAAACAAGGCGGCGGGGCCGGACGGGCTGACACTCCTCATGCTTCGTCACCTTCCCTTCAATGCCGTTCTTTTCCTAACCAGGATCTTCAATATGTGCATCACCTTGGGGCACTTTCCTCGCGAGTGGAGAGAGGCCCGGGTGATATGTATATTGAAGCCTGGGAAGGATCCTGTACATCCTTCCAGCTACCGATCCATCAGCCTCCTTTCTACCCTCTCGAAGGTATTCGAGAGGTTAATCCTAACCCAAATGACTCCCATCTTGGGAGATGTTCAAGCTATTCCTGACCACCAGTTCGGATTTCGTCCTGGCCACTCGACTACCCAACAGCTGCTACGTGTGGTGGAGACAGCGGCCCTGGGTTTCCAGGAACGCGCCTTCACGGCAGTGGTATCTTTGGATGTTGAAAAGGCCTTCCCCACGACATGGCATGCCGGTCTGATCTTCAAACTTATCCAACTGGGGCTACCTACACAGCTAATTAACATCCTACACAGCTTTCTCAGGCACAGATCATTTAAAGTCACAGTAGCGGGGAAAACATCTACACTGAGACCCGTGAGAGGCGGAGTCCCCGAAGGCTCTGTACTATCCCCCACACTATTTAGTGTTTTCATGGCACATTTTCCAACTCAACCACAGGTCGAAATGGCACAATACGCTGACGACGTGTTGTTGTTCTGCAAAAACAGACATATACTCAGAGCCTTCAACCCAATCCAGAGACACCTCCGTCTCACACAAGAATGGTGCAGGCGTTGGCGGATATCCGTAAATCCGGACAAAAGTCACGCCATTCTTTTTACGAAGAGCCACACCCCCGCTGACCGCCCCAACTTCCACTTCAGGGGCCGAAGGATAGAGTGGACTAATTCCATCAAGTACCTGGGCGTTCAACTTGATAGAGGCCTAACTTTCCGCGGACACATCAGGGAACTATCGGCACGGGTGCAGGGGGCTATTGCCTCTCTGTACCCAATGCTGGGTTCGCGCTCGATGCCAGTCCGCTTAAAGCTACACCTCTTTCGAGCGCTGATAATCCCACTTATGTTGTACGCCTGTGAAATCTGGGGCATGGCTGCCGATAGCTGGATAGCATACCTTCAGCGTGCACAGAATAGAGGACTCCGATCCATCTATTCTGTGGGCCGTTCTTTTCCCGTGAGGTTGCTTCACGAAGCTTCTCTTCTCCCATACGTGGAGGACGAAATTAGACGCCGGGCAACAAAATTTTACGACAAAATTCCTCCTCACAGAAGCGCCCTGGTTCGGTCTCTAGGAGACTACGACGCTGCGAGACGCCGCTTCAGGCGTTACCGGGTACCCCGTATGGCTTGCGGGCATCCGAGGTAACAAAGGAGTTAATCCTTACAGCAGCACAAGCTAAATTACAAAACTCCAAAAGAGCTGTTTGGCTACAAAATTTACCCCATTTTAGAATAATAAAACACCAGGGTGTAAACAAAAAAGCTGTTTGGCATCCTGTACAAAATTAAATAGGAGCAAAAAGCTAGCTCAACAAAATTTTCCTCAACAAAAAATATCATATAATCCTACAATTATCACAATTAACAACCTGCGGTCAGACCCAAAACCTGGGTGGGTACGCAGGAAAAACCTTCTGGCTGTTAACAGCCTGTCAGTACACGACTTGGACTTGGAGTTCAGTTTTTGGCGAGAAGCGCGAGGAGCGCCCAGTGAGGGAACGGACTGTATACGTGCATCGGGGGAGTGTACGTAACTGCGTACAGTGGACCTGTGACAGACGAACTGGTGAATTGTAATTGTGTGCCTTGCGTAATTCTGTGTGATCGGCAAGTGTTCCGATTGAAATTCGGTGGAAATAAAGAACATTTTTGAGTGGTGCAATTGGACTTTTCATTTCACGAACCCACAAAGTCACAACTGGTGTCAGAAGTGGGATAACGTCCATGGATTCGGCACTGGAAAAGATTTTACACAAATTGGAAGAAATGAAGTAAGCCAACGACAACCTTACCGCCAAGTTGGAGGAAATGAAGACGACAAATGAAAACCTCGCTGCAAAAACAAACGGCAAATAACAACCTGGCCGCAGAGTTGAAACAAATGAAGACAGCTAACGACAACATCACCGAGAAGATGGAAGGAATAAAGACCATTTTGACCACAGAAATGCAGGCAGCGAACGACAGTCTGGCCACGGAAATGAAGGTGGTGAACGAGGTCCTCGCCGCCAAATTTGAGGAACAGTTGGCCGGCGTGAGGGATGACGTCGCGAAGCTGGGCAAGCTGATGGGTCAAGTAGACGACTGCCTTAATGATTTATAGGAAAAGGCCAACAATAACGCCAAGTCCCTGAACGCCGTGGTGGAAGACGTCGAAGACATTGCGAACCACGTAAACAACCTGGAAGGAAAGGCCGACAGCAATGTCAAGTCCCTGAACACCATGGTGGAGGACGTCGTCGGCAGGAGGCTGAAGGATTTCAAGGACGACGCACCGGGACGCGACACAACATCTGCGGGCGTCAAATTTCGAGGTCTTCCGCCGCCAATTCGACGCAGTGGTCAAGCACAACAAATGGTCAACAGAGGATGAGGCCACACAGTTAATAGCCAGCCTCCAGGGACAGGCCGCGGAAGTCCTCTACGCGGTGCAGACAACGGCGGCGCCCAAAGACATCTGGGAGGCACTGGAGAATCGCTTAGCCGCAGCGTACCGCAGCCAGCTACAGGCAAGGTCACAGCAGCCAGGGGAGACGCTGCAGGAGTTCGCCCTGGCAGTCGAACAACTGGCTAGCAAGGCCCTAGTCGACCTCCCACCAGAGTTCGTATCCCGGGAAGCTGCCTATACATTCGTTGACGGGGTACGAGATACGGAGATTCGTCAGCGCCTAATGCTCGGCGATTATAAAACCATCCACGAGGTGCTAACGGAAGCATTAAGGATGGAGGTGGCCAAGGTAACAGCTATCCCGACATCGAGAACGAGGAGTGTCCGCTACACCGGAGACACAAGACCAGCTGAGGGACGCCGGCGAAGACCTAGTGGCCTGTGTTGGGGATGTGGACAGCCGGGACACCTAGAGAGAGATTGCCGACATCAGGAAGGGCAGCCGGAAGAACGAGTAAGGCCCGGCGTGGCCAGAAGCACGTCGGCGCCATCCACACCATCTCCTCGAGTGACACTGCGCGCCGTCAGCCGGTGGCTGGATGACAGCCTCATCGAGGACGGCTGGGTAAGAGGAAAGCAGTGCCGCGTGCTGGTGGACACCGGGAAGGCCATGACCATCATCAGACCTGACGTGGCGAAGGGTTTGCCGACAAGGAAGCCGAGCCGACCATACCAGCTTGTCACGGCATCGGGCGACACCTTGCCTGTGGAGAAGGAGGCCCTGCTGAAGCTGACCTTGGGAAGGAGCATCGTACGTCTGTGCGTGTTCGTCGCGAAAGTAGCTGAGGAGGTGATACTGGGATTGGATGCCCTCAGGAGCCACGAGGCGACGGTCGACGTCGGCAAGAAGGTCCTGCGGCTCAACGGAGAAGAGGTTATACTCCACCAACCAGAAGAGCGCCTTAGGAATTTGCAGGGTCGTTTTGAATGAAGACGTGGTTGCCCCGCGAGGAGCGAGGTAGTGGTTACGGCGCGACTGGAGGGCCAGACAACCAGGTACATGATGCTGGACCAGAAGACGCCTGTACACGGACTGTGTGTAGCCGGGCATTGCTGCCGTGCCGAGAGGAGGTGCCAATGAGACTGCTAAATCCAACGGACACCGATCACGACGTCCAGGTCAGGACGGAGTTGCAAACGTGCGAGACCGTGGTGAGCGTAACAGCAATCGACAAGAAACAGGAGCCGGTACCGACGCAACACCTGGGGCCCCGGCTAGAAGGCTCACTGGAGAGGGCGGCCGACCACCTGACAGCAGAACAGCTGGAGAAAGTTCGACAACTGCTGAGACGATATCAGCGCATCTTCAGCCATCTGGCAATCATTGTCAAACCACTGCCTACTGATGCCTTTAGAAACCCCCATTTTCATACCGGCCCCTGCCCTTTTAACAATATATTCCAGTGCCTCTAAGGCTTGCTCTATTTTATTCTCAGTTAAGCTTTGTACCCTCACTTGTAAGATTTTACTACTCTCTGAATTCAATTCATTAACAAATGTTTTATGCAACTCTTCTTTCCACTTATACACTTCCACCACACTGAGACATTCTTCATCAAGCTTCTTCATACATTTGTTGCCTTCCCCTAACTCTAATCTTAATGGAAAGTGACAGCTTGATGTTAAAACATTCATAACTTCAAAATCTAGGATCCATTCATCAATTCCTACAGAATACATTAAAATATCTACCACACTTTGGCCATTTTTATTAGCAAATGTGAATTCCCCTTCTTTGTCACCCGCTTTCAGGCCATTACAGATCATAAGATTATTCTCCTCACAGAAATCTAAAAGTTTCCTCCCTTCATTATTGGTAACTTTGTCTTTGCTATGCCTAATCTCTATTTCAAGTTCCTTCTTAGCTTCATCGCTTGGATTAATCCACTTAACCTGGTGTTCCCCTATTCTTGCATTTAAATCACCTACAATTATTATTTCAACTTTCCCATACTTATTTTCCAACACTTCTATACCCCAACCTAGTTTCCTAAACACATTTGGATCATAGAACTCTGATACAGTAGGTGGGTTATACACTGTAGCAATACAGACAGTTCCCCCATTTTGATACATGTCCCCTATGGAGATCCATAACACTGATCTGCTTGACGGTTCTTTTTCTTCTTTCACCTTAAGACATTTATCTTTCTTTATAAAACAGCCTAAACCCCCTGAAGCTCTGCCTTTCCTTTGGTTCTTCATCCCACTTATGCTATAAAAGTCAAATCCTGGAAGTATTACACTAGTTTTTTTCTCTATCCAGGTTTCCACAACCATTAATATATCACAAGTTTTTAGCACATTATAGATTTCCCCACTGCACACTTTCTCCCAAAGCCCGTCTACATTCCAACCCCCAATGGATAATGCGAATCCCTATGCTTCATCTTTCCTTTTGAACCTCCACCTTTCTAAGTTCATCTGGCTCCTGGTGCGCACACGTTCTTTCACTTACTATTACTATTACTATTACATACAGTATAAACACATTTATTTCTGAGCATCTAAAACATTTGTGTTGGAAAGACTGAATAAATTTAGGCTATTTGGGTAGGTGGGTATACAATGAATAAAAGAACATCTTTCTCTGCAGATTTATATTTCCTGATATACATTCACAAATTCAAGATTCTATTATTTTGTAACGAGCTCGTCACTATTTTACAAAATAGTCACAAAATTACTGATGGCTGCCAGTTCATCTGTTTCATACTTTTCTTTCTTGATTTGTTAGTGTTTGAAACAAGATGCACTTGGACAGCAAAAGAAATATTTTATAACATGTAAATTCTCTAACGATTTTCATGAGTGTTCGTCATAAGCTTCATTTTACCCTAAGACTTTCTTGGGTAATTATTGTGCAGGTACAAGACATAAGTGCTGTACAACTCCTTCCTCTGAACCCTCATTCTCAATCTGCAGATCATGCTGCATTATTTTACAGGAACACCTTCTATCATATTACAGCATGATCACTTTTTAATTATAAAGCATTTACTATATGTATCTGTAAGAAACATCACCACTGTCATCACTAATGCTGATAGTATGCAAAAATGTTTCCTTTAAATCATATAATCTACTATATATAAGATAAATAAAGATTAAAATGAGATTACAAAACTTATAAATAATAATGACATTCAATCAAATAATAAAGTTATTACAATACAAGAAGAGTTTAAACTAACTATTTCTTACTCAATAAAATATACTCTGAATTTTCCTCTTTAAATGAGGTGAGCACTTAATTTATTGTAAAATCTCAAAACTATTGAACAGTGTTAAAATTTATTGGCCAAGTACAAAAATAGTGTGCTTTGTTTTTATTGTTAGTGTCATTGCCAAACACAGATAAATTTGTTTTGAGAATAATTCCTGAGTGGCCAATATGACAATGACACTAAGCACAAATGGGAACTGAAGAAAAAGATGAAAGATTTTTTTATCAAAAATGTATGTGATAAGTCTAGAAATTTATTAGCACCAAATGGCTGTGGTTGCTAAAAAAATATATTTTCAATTTACAGCCTTTTTATCTAAAATTTCAAACGTTCTGTTGTAAATATATGACTTATCTGATAAATATTTTAAGGTGTATTTACCTATATCGACCAAAAATAACTATAATCCTGTAAGATTCATTAACTTAGCAGCATTTTAGGAGTTACAGAGAATTAACCGGGATATGGGGCTATGTTAAATAGCCTATCTGCTTATACATTATACATTCATAATAAGAATGCAGATCAGGGGCAAAATATTTAGAGTGGGAAGAATAGCTGCACTTGCCATTGGACGGATCAAGGCACTGAAACTGCAGGATAACAGACTGAATGCTACTTTACTAGGAAACAAGGTGAAACAGACATTCTAGCATGCAGAAACACATGCCTTGGAATGAAAACGTTTAAGGGTTAAAAATTTTGGGGTACTCTCATGATATTGACAAGGTAAATTAAATCCTGCCAAATATTTCTGATAACTGTCCTATGGGCAGTTGTATTTCTATAACTTAGCTGTTCTGCTCCACAAGAAAAATTAGGTCTACAAATTGTGAGACTATATTATTATGAAATTGACAAAAGGACTCGAAAAGTAGCTTGAGCAATTATTAACTGTCTGTAACAGAAAATTGATTTCACTGGTGTAAAATACGACCCTCTTATTGTCAGTGGTTGTGGTGGATATAACCAAAATTGGACACTGACAGCGATGTCAACCAGGTGATAACTAAATGCTCCTTGTGAGGTTTCCGAAGGCTGAAATGATATTCCCAATCTGGACACCCTCACATACACTCTTTCTACTTCTGAAGTTCTTGGACAAGTTAGGACTGAAATAAGGTACTATGAGATCTCCTTCAAGTGGAAAGTGTTACTTTCAAACTATCAGCAGGATAGTGGAAAGACACAACAAAAGTTGAAAAAGAGCATGTTAAGCTAGATCCCACATTTTCATTTAGTCTTATTTGCTTATTCAATCAGTAAATTTAACAACTTTCAAAATACAATAATGCTCACTTTAAATACCAATTACTTGTGTTAAAAGTGTATCTTTCACTGCATCCAGTCTTATTTCTTATTTGCATTACATATAATTATAATGTAGCTTCAGTCTTCTCTTTTCTTCATGTCATCGATGGTCATAAGGGAAATCAAACCAATAGATTCACGACAGAGAGGGCAAATACCATAACTATCCCGACTTTTGATAACATCCTTTGCAAAACACATGGTGACAATCATACATAGTAAGGGTACCTACTATTACAAATCTTTCTATACAAACTGGACACTCGTACATTTCCTTCTGGGCTCCAGCCACATTTTAGTCATCTTCATCGTCAGAAACTTCTATTATTTCTGGCGGTGGTGCATCTACTTTTTTGTCATAGATGATTTCTGGCTCCTCATCTTCGCTGTATTCATCTTCACTTTTTTTCTCTGCTTTTATGTTTCTAAAATTTTCTAGCAGACTCATTCGTCTTCGGCCGTAAGGAAATAGATGTGGGCAGTCTGTTCGGGAACATATGGCACATATTTTAGCATTGCTGGATCCTTCATCTGATGTAAACTGTTTAGAACCAAGAGTGTGTGGTTCTGATCCTGTAATTCTACCTCTAGAGGTTGATGGGCCAGGAGAGTTATTACTGCGTGTGGAAGGTAACTGATAAGGTGCAGGTCTTGGTACAGAAGGTCTCATTTTACCATGTGATGCAGGAGAGTTATTACTGCCTGTAGTAGAGGATTCAGATTTTACCCGCTTTATATCGGGTTTGATTATACCATGTGGTGCAGGAACGTTGTTGCTGCCATCTGAACCAGGTTGTTCACGAAACCTCATTCCAAAATCTGCTCTAGTTCTGTCATGTGGTACATGGGAATTGATATTGCCATCTGAATTGTATCGTTGGCGCTGGCTGATTTCATTAGCTATAACCTTTAATTGCTGGAGAGCAGGTGGCACTCTTACAGTTGGACGTCGTTGGTATTGTCTCGGTATGCCCAAATTTGGCGCTTGCTGTATATCCAACGGATATCCCGAGGCAGTAGCAGTAGATTCACGAACGTTCACTGGATAACCAGGAGGTGTAGGTACATGGCATTGGTTAGGATCGAAAGGCCCATAACAGAGGTTAGGAATATTCAAAGAGGGTTGTTCACAGACGTTCATAGTATTAGCTGAAGGGGGCTGTTCATGGAAGTTCGTAGGAAAAGTTGAAGTGGAGTTTCCATGGAAGTTCACAGGAAAATCGGCGTTCGAATGATGGAAATTCATTGGAACGCGGGAATTAGACTGCTGTCCTGCGTGAATGGGAAAATATGTATTATCCTCCTGTGGTAAATCCACTGGTACATTCCGGTTCAGTTGCCTTCGTAAGTTCATTGGTACTGTATTATGTTCCTGTGGTAAATTTACTTCAAAATTTGAGTTTTGTGGCCTTAGACAGTTAAACTGAAAACCCTGGGAAGAGGGCTGGTTTAAGTTCATTAAAAAATTAGAAGCCATATTTTCAAAATCTCTTCTGGTTGCATGAAAATGTTCAGCCATCCTAGCATCCAAATATGGATCATGACCAAAATTTGAAGCATGACCGTCAGTGAAGTTCATTCCAGCGTTTGGATAAAATAGTTGTTGGGCACCATTCTGGTGCATTATTCTGCCACGCGGTACGAATTCAGCAATAATTTGTACTTCATCATCGCTCTCAGAATCGCTATCTCTCTGCGGAAAATTGGGAGGACCCGGAGTTTGTTGTCTTCTCATTATCGCTGCTAATGCTTTTATTTTACTTTTTCCTTATTTAAAAATAAATGTTGAAGATCATTTGGTTACCAAATACCTGCAAACAACGAAGAGTTTATTACTACAATCATAACACATCTCTCTCCCATCCTCCATGTGTGCGTGTGCGGGTTTGTGTGTGTGTGTGTGTTTGTGTGTGTGTGTGTGTGTGTGTGTGTGTGTGTGTGTGTGTGTGTGTTTGGGTGTGTGTGCGCGCGCTATCACTCCATGAAGGTCAAAGGATTTCAATATAAACATGCGTGAAAATTATAGGAGAGCACAGTAATGGAAGTGATGATTGAGAACTAAAAGCTTTAAATCTTTGCTGGCTCAAAAGCATTTTATTGTGACCCCTATTCTATAACGCACTTGATCGTGTATATAGCAACGCATTGTCAGATTGAAGCAGTAGCTGGCTGAAATCTGACGTTATGAAAGCGTTCTTGCATGTGTATAAACATAATAAGTAAATGCTTAACAAGGACACACATTCAGTGTGATAAAGGTTTCTACTTCTCGTACAGGTTGAACAGGCTGTGGAACATTCAACACATTTTAGATGAAAACAGTGATAGAATCTCTCATAATTTTGCACATTCAGTAACCTAAACCAGTTGGGTAGCATCACACGTTGAGGGTATTTCTTTTGTTCCTCTTGACAAAGTTTCCCATATAAATGAACAAATTAACATGCCAAACAGCATATATTCTAACTATTGCACTTTCATAAAGGTCCATCCAATCACTTACCATGAAAATTTTTTACTCTTATTTTGCTTTTAGGTAAAAATTGTGTGTATGTGTGTGTGTGTGTGTGTGTGTGTGTGTGTGTGTGTGTGTGTGTGTGTGTGTGTGTGTGTGTGTGTGTGTGTGTGTGCGTGTCGGGGGGGGGGGGCTGAGGGAGAACGAAAGAAGATTCATCTAAAATACCTTTTTACATACAAATTGTTAACTATTAATGGATTATTTGTCCTATAAATAATTACAGAGAGCTTATTAATTCTAAAAAATTCTAAAACAAAAAAGTAGAATACAACTAGTGCTTTACTACGTTTGAGCCTTAAGGGGGGACGTATGCAAATATTCAGGGTCTTACATAAATAGCCATAACATCGAAAGTTTTCAAGTTAGAGAAGTAAAACTTAGTATACTCATTTAAGATAATACAGTTAATAGGCACAATTTCTTTCATAATTTTCCATTGTTTATAACTAATGCTACATATTTTTTCTATATGCAGAGATATTTACAAACTTAAGCCCATTTTTTTCAAAATTCACATATGCTATCTTTCTGAAATGTTGTGTGTTATTTTAAAACACACTAAAATGAATTTGTTGGATTTAGATTTCTTATTGAAGCTGTATAGAATTTAAAAAATGTTAAATCATATGCATCCTTTAAAAATTAAAATAATTTTATATATTTTGTATCATCACATTCCATCTGGAGCTTAATCTTAAATTCTAGTTCCATCAAAATGTTCATTGTGACATAAGAAAGCTGTGTGCTAAATTGCATCACTGTAGATGAAGTAGTTTGAGAGAGAAATGGGTTGAAGTTGTAGAAAATACAAGTTACGGGGAAAGGCAATTAAAAATACAATAAGTATTATTGAGTTTGTCTTTTAATTTTAAGTCAGAACTTCCCACATCCATAGTCTGTATCCTCACTTTGGGCTTCTTGAGCCTTTCTTTATAAAAGTCCTTTTCTGTCTTGCTTCTTTCTGCATTAATTTCATAGCTCTATCTGCACCAGCGATGCGAATGTTGTGGATACTCTGCAAAATTGTTTCCATAAACACACCAGGTTGATACCCAGCTGATGCATAACTTCCTTTCTGCCAACATTCCCAACATTAAACACTATTTCAGCATCAAATGTAGAGATTTTCACCACTATGAAAGACACAAATGATGCTTTGGGACACCTTTTCCATATCAAAATGTTGAGGCTTTCATTTGGGTTTTGTGTCTCTCCATAGAGACATTTTTCTAGCAAGTCTGGATGTACTAAGAATTAGTAGGTGGGCTTTGTGGATACCAAGACAGCTGATGGAAGACTATGTGTTGCTACTATGCTACTATGCAACACTAGGGCATTTAATTTTTTAAAGGTACATACAGACCACGTACAGTCATAATATTTTGGTGTTTGATAGCTAACACTATATACTATTTTACAAAACAATAAAAAAATAGATTTTTTGAACATTTTCTCGTACGTCCCCCCTTAATGAATTTATCTACGTAGTTAATTGTAATATAATACTCTTAGTTCTACTTAAAACCTCATTTTCCACATGATCCCTCTTACTAATTATGTTGCTAGGTCAAATTTGGATACATCCGCCTGGAGTAAAATTAAATTTAAAAGTTACAAGAAAATGCTCGACAATTTATACAGTTTAGAACCAGAACAAAATACGATATCAGAATGAGCTCCCGCGACGTGCTTAAAATGCCCAAATTCTCGGCAGGCGGGGGCACCATTGTCACAATATCCAACATTATCCCATAACCAGTATATCCTGAACATTAATATAAGTTACGCATAATGTAATCACTTTAAGAACAGTACGCTTGGCCAGAATACCTAAAAACTGCACACTTTCGACGATGGTTCTTTCAAACTGTAGCTATGCAAGCTGTGAATTTTATCAATCCCCTATGTATTTCAGTAAATGCTATTTTCGCCCGCCTCGGTAGCGTAGATGATAGCGCGTCTGCCTCGCGTTCAAGAGGTCCTGAGTTCGAATCTCGGTCAGGGTGAGTTGCCAGCTAAGATTTGTCCAGGGTTTTCCCTTATCCTGTAAGATGAATGTCCGGTAACTCTAAGCTATATGGACCCTGGGTTCATTTGAGCATCATTTCACCCATTCCATTCATCGTCCGATATGACAACGTTGGAGGACGTAAATTACAAATAATAAATAAATCATATTTGCAACATTTTCCAGCTGTAGGTGCAAATTATTTTGCTAAATGCAATGCAAGGTTCTAACTTTCAGCGCATTTCGCTTGGCTGAAAGCCCTTTCAACATCTGCATTCGAACGGAACAGAAAGGTTGGAAACGTCTATTTTCACAATTTCAACACATTGGCTTTCTCCACTAGAAAATATGTATAGCTAGGGTCGCAACACTCTGTATACCTATAACGATAACGTAACTCAAAAATATAAACTACTTGGAAACAGACAAACTAAGGCATGAAATAGGCGTATCGTCGTGAACTAAGTATTTTAATGCCGATATTGTGCAAAATACAGATGATAGATGTATGGAAATTTGAGGTCACATAGTAATCAAATGGTGTGGTAAATCAATATTTAAACGTTCAATTTATCTTCGATGTGACAAAGCATAACCAGTTGAGTGCTTTGTTCCCTACCACGTCAGTCATTAAAGCTTAACGCAAGATAATGCACTGGAATTATACCTATACGTACAAACTTGTCTTAGCGACGGATTAGGTACAGTAGCGGAGCCACATTGCAAGCTCTGTAATAAACGTGGAATAAAGAGAGTGCCTAAATGGACTTTTTACGAATGAAATTTAGGTTGGACGTGTAGATAACAATTGTGGATTATATGATACTATGTATTTTAATGTAATTAAAGTCAAATAGAAGAAATGGAGTAAAAAACTGTTGTGTATGGTTATAATAATAATCAAAAGCTCTTAGAACAGTGTCCGCAGATACGTAAATACCACAGAATCAGCATCCTTTAAACTTTTGTCACACACTTCACATATGTCGATGAACTTATAATCAGTTCAATCTCTCGGACAGGATATATTAAAATCCTGGTGTGTCGTAAAGTTTTCGAAGGACGAAAAACTGGAACCTCAAGTTTGAGCTAGCTAATTTTATACGCTCACTTTACAGTTGAGTCCAGAGGTTCTACTCCCATTAGTGTCCTGGGCCCGTAGGACCAAGACCCGGGCCTCTCTCGACCAGGGAGTATCCGAGCTGTCCCAAAGGGCGACCGGCGTCCTCCGTGGGGCTTTCCATAGGGCAAGACCTGGATTACTAACAAGCACCCTCCCCCCATCTGGTCCAAGGACACGAGACAGGATGGAAGTGGATACGCCACTTACGCGCGCCAACACCAAAGTGGGAAGGCTACCGATATGACCTCGGTGGGACCGCCTGGTGATCTAGCACGCCTTCTAATAGCTATGCTGGCTACTACGCGGGAATATTAATGGTTTCTCTCAACCCCGTCCGGAGACGTACCCGATCTCCTACGGGTATCGGGAACCACTGCCCCCTCAAGTCCAACACAATCCGAACAACTCCCTATCAGGGAGGGGCTCGAATGTTCGGCCCGAGGTTCCTCTAGTAACGTCGGAGGTACCACGAGTGCTAGGGGTCCGCAGCGCCCGCACCACGGCAGCTGAAGGGGAACACTCACTTCACAAAAGAGTTTAACTGGAGCCTGGGAAAGAAAAGATATTTCTTAAACGAAAGCCAAGTCCAAGTGGACACCGGACCTGCCTGCATAAGTCAATTTTCCGGCTTGGGATGCCAAGATGCTGACATCTCCACCCCCTTTAGGATGGATGATCGCACACCTCTGCATTCCGTATATAGGCGTGAGGCCGACAGTCAGGTTGGCAGGCCTTGGCCTACTAGGGCTGTTGTGCCATGGATTGATTTTCGTATATTAGTTCCCTTGGGGCCAAAAATCCACTAGTTTTTGTTTCATGATTAAGTCTTATGTTTCACTTCTACCGATGTGAACGTGTGAAGTTCTTGGTTAAAAAGAAAAATAAATTGTCAAATAGTGTGGATTTCTTCAACGCAGTAATGTTCAAAATGATGACCTCCTTCATCAATGTGCATTTGGGTACGTTGCCTTAGAGATCACCTTGCATGGTAGAACATGCTTGGTGTAATCTGCCAGCATTCTTCAGTTATGAGTGTCCGTATATGATTTAAGCTTTGTTTCCTTGAGGGACCGTTCCTTTAAGTGACCCCACAGAAAGAAATCTAGTGGGGTGAGATCAGATCTAGCGGGCCAAGCAATGGTCCCTAGGCCAATCCATTTTGCGGATATGTTCTATGCAAGTGATTCTTTACAATCAGTGACCGGACCAGTGTGGTTTAGTTTATTCCTGCTGGAACCACATTGTAGTGCTTTTCACTAATGGCACATCATCTAGTAGCAATGGCAATTGTTCTTCCAGAAATGCAAGATACCGTGGTTCAATGAGGGTGCCTTCAAAAAAGTACGATCCTATTAGCTGGTCGCCTAATTTTCCGCACCAGACACGGATGATTTATCGTACCTGGAATGCAGCTTCTCTCATCCACTGAGGATTGTCTATACTCCAGTAGTGCACATATGGCGATAAACAGTATTGGGGAATGTAGCTTCGTCACTAAAGAGAACGCTTCCTAAAAAATCGGCACCCATTTACCTACTCTTGCTGAAATAGCCACTGTACATAGATCAGTGGCGGTTGAAAGTCACGTCCGTGCAGAGCCTGGTGTAGTTGTAGATAGTATAGTGCTGCTGTTCGAACGATTACCATGGCTTTATCTTAGTTAATAGAAACCTTTCATATAACGCACTGATTATTATTGTAAGAGTAAGAGGGGAACTGACGCGCCTCCCAGTCGTGTGCTAAGCACAGATGAACGCATCACTTCAGCCAATGGAATTTGCAGGAATCACAAATTACAGATGTTCACTCCACGTAGAGTAATCAGTACGTTATCTGAGTTATCTATTACCAAAATAAATCCATGGTAACCGTTCGAGCAGCGCGACTATACGGCTGAAATTTTTAGAGTGTAATATTCACATCACTAAGGACTGACCTATATGCAGAACTTGTGCCATGGTCTTCGAATTGATATGCGGATTATTTTCTATTGCGTCGAATTGATACGCGAATTGTTTTCTATTGCGTTTCGCACAGCTTTTTGTCTTCAGTTGTGACTGGAGCTTCGCGAACAGGAGGTACAGCTGTATTTTTATATCTACTTGCGCAGTGATATCTGGACGAGTCCACTTCAAAACGGCCGCAACTGGAGGGGAGGGCAGGTCAGTTGCGTATCATTTGCAAGTAAACAAGTGCAGAGCTTGCAGTAATACTACAGCTTGTTTCAAAATGTGCGTGTCTCCTGGTTCCAAGAGAGCATTGAAATGGCGCCTCCTAGCAGCACATTAGCAAATAAGGTGCTACATTTACAAACACGAGTAATAAGCAACGCATATATTTATGAGAAAGGAACAATGGTCTGGATCTGCTATGAAAATCTGGGAAAGGGTATCTCAGGCAACAGTTATGTCTAAATGCAGTTTAGGAGAGTTACTGAGAAAAGAAAAACCATTTGTGCTAGTGCAACAACGTCCTTCTCTACATCCAGTAAACAAAGATTAAGAACATGTACCAGATCAATTTGGATGGTTTTAGTTCAGAAGTACTTACGCGAACCGTAACTAATTTTTAAAACACAGAAAAACAAAGAACTCTGGAGAAAGTCCTTGTGAAGCTTCAATATTCTATCGACTTCCAAGGCAGTGTCTCAACATTAAGAAGAGTTGTTTTGAAGCTATGGAATAAAACCAAGCGCGACACAAATTTTAAAGGAACATCGTATCATACGGGCAAAAAGCTTAAGTGTTTACGAAATATTCGGAGATATCGCAGTGAAGTTTATGTAGATTACATGGATGAAACTTATATCAATGTAGCACATCCTAGAACATATATTGGAGTGAAACTCGTTACAGGGACTCTGCAGCGATGTCGAATGGCCCACAGTTTTTATCATGCATGCTGGGGGGTAACAGAGTTTTGTTCCAAACGCCTATGTACTATTTAAGATCCAACAAAAGCGTGGAGATTACTACGGTAATAAGAATTACATGCTAATTTATAACAGGTGTGTAGGTGTGTAGGATTTGTTTTAATGTTTGCCCATATTAGGCACCTTTTTTTTTTTTTGTACTTTTACGTCCTCCAACGTTAAGTCATATCCGACGATGAATGGAATGGGTTAAATGATGCTCATATGCCCAGGGTCCATAGAGCTTAGAGTTACCCGACATTCGTCTTTCAGGATAAGGGAAAACCCCGGAAAAACCTTATCCAGGTAACTCACCCTGACCGAGAGTGGCGCCTTAGATTTAGGCGCCTTAAATTAACTAAAATGTACACTATAGTAAAATGGTTATCCTTAAATGGTGTAGCATGCGACATGGTTAGACAGGTGTGCCAATTAATGTGGTTAGTCATTTACTCGCACTGTTCACTTTTATGCAGTTATTGAAAACTGAAACGGCACTGTCTGGCCGCTAGCACTGCCCTCCCACGCCAATCTTACTGAACGTAAACTTAATGGCATTCCACCCAAGACAGAGCTTGGTCCCAACACGTGCAACAGTTCCATCATTTCATAATGAAAGAAATTCTATTCATCCACAAGCGCGACAATCTGCCAGAGCTTTCTGCAACTATGTAGACCATTATATTTTTCAAATGGGATGAATTTTTGGCTGCAGCGAATGAGACGCATTTGCATGCTCAACGTTATCACCTCATTACCCCTATTCTTTTCCTATTTCCCTCATTCCCGCACTATATCCTGGAGCATGCAATTCTCCTTGGCGCTAGATGTAAGGCAACCCAAACTGAATTTTCCAAACTTTTGTAATAATGCAGTTGTTAAAATCAAAATTTCAGCAAGGAAATTGGCATATTATTTATATATTTTAAATACTATAATTGTCGTTTACAAATTACAATGTTTTTTAAATCCAGTGGAACTGTCAGTGACCATCCTTATCACTGTCAGTGTCACATCAAGAGAGCTTATCTTTGCCACCGTCTTTACGCGAGTTTTGCAAATTTATGATGATAGACTCCAAAATCACGTTACGTACCATTTTATTCCAAAAGTCGTCGTCTTCTTGTAGTTCTGCATGTCTCACGTGTTACATTGCCAATTTCTTCGTGAACAAACATTCAAAGTCAGTCACTTTAAAAGTGTTATTCCTGTTCGCAATCCCTCGTTTTATGTGAGACCACACCAATTCAATGGGATTGTATTGCTAATGGTAAGAGGGCAGGCGAATTACGTGTCCATTTCAGTTGCAAGTTGATCCAATTAATAACACTTTTTCCTGGTTTTTAAACGGAAGAACCTCAAAATAATACGGATATGAACTCTGTAGGGTAAATAGGCAATCATAAACATATCATGTGACAGTTCATGGTCTGCAGATGCAGCATTTACACGCTAACTGGAGGTGAACTGTTTCTCTCCTCGAATTTAAGAAACACCTTGGCTTGTACAAAGTAATTCTTTTAGCACACCATGCTAATTGTTTACATTTCCGTTCTGAGTGATTACAAATATATTTAGACACACACCAACCAACAATGATGGTCATTACGGTGCTTACGTCACGATACGTCGTTATACATTATTGGTATATTATTTACTTATACTATGAAAACTATATGAGCAAAAATTATGAGGTTTTTGCAGTTTTATCAGGAACATTACTCGCTACCTTTCTCGTGGACAATTTTTGCAATTGTCTTAGAGCAAACAGTATTTATTAAAGATGGATTCACTTTGTACTCGTCACACCTCACTTAAGAGGAATGCAATAAGACAGCACTTCAGGCTCCGATTGGTTGCTGCTCTAGTGACATTCAAGGACAAAGACCATACCATTTGAAAGTCACAGTGAAAGAATTACTGATGATTATTAGATGGATTGATTTCTATACGATAACAGCGCCAGTGATAAGGCATCTTTCATTCAATACACATTACAGATGTATCGTATTTTGTTAGACATGGCACATGACTTTGCTCGGATGTGCGAGTGACGTCATGCAAATCAATGGTAGAGGTAAGAAATCCGCTTTGACCAAGCTAGTGGATTAGATGGCAGATGACTAATCTGACACCGCTTTTTCTTCAAGTGGACTCGACCATAAACTATTGCGCAATATGACGTCATACGCCATGTCTAAAAAATACCTATGGACGTACATTTTGCTCGACTTGTATTCTACACTCTAAAAAAAAAATAATTGAAGGGTAGGTCCCCTCCAGGAGAAGTAAATTTAGATTCCATATCCCCATTAAATCCCCTCCTGATTATGCTTTATAATGAATAAAACTCACGCGATATTGGTAAATGTACAAAACGTAACTCACAATGGCAACACTAACTTCAAGGATTTAGATAAACCAAAGCATGAAATCGGCCAATTATAATGTAGATACTATTTTAATGTCGATATTTTGCAAAGTACAGGCGATAAATGTTATATGGGAATTTGGGGCCACATAGTAATAAACTGGTGTTGTAAATCATTATCTCTAATATACCTTGATTTATATGTTCTGTTTATCTTTAATGTGACAAAGCGAAACCAAAGCCTTGTTGGAAATCTTAGAATGAATCCCTGATCGTATTTTTAATGAGTCGAACCTAGCGGATTAAGTATATGATTTAATGTATTTTAATGAAATTGGAGGCAAATAGTAGAACCGGAACAAGAAACTGTTGTGTAATATTGTAATAACAATCAAAGGTCTTAGAACAAACACTTCAATGTCGGCAGGTTTGTAAACACCCTAGAATCTACATTTTTTAAACTTCTGTCATTCTTCGCATTTAATTTAGAAAAATGAATTTAATTTGCTAAGCAGGATACATGTGTACTTACCAGTTACAAGTGTGGCCGGTTCACAACCTGGTGCTTCGGTAAGGTGTTCAACGAAGGAAAAACTGGACCCTGGAATAGAACATATGAAGTTCTTAAACAAAAGTGAACTCCAAATTTATATTCAAATTATTTCCTCTTTGTAAAACTGACACTCACACGTAAATGGGCCACCAGCTGAGATTTGCGCCGGTAATGGTGGCACGTGTTGGCACATAGGGAAATAAATGCTGTGCTAATAAATACTATATTAACAGCACATATTAATACTCTTTTAATCTCAAGTTCTATTTACTCACTTTCGTATATACCCATTATAAAGAGTATTTAACTTTCAGAAAGAGGTGCAAGACGCTTTTTCTAAATCAAAAACAGCAATAATTATGAAAAGTAATTATTTTGGTTTTCAATATAATCATCAGGAAACTATTTTTAAGGGACATTTTATTTTAAAAACTATAGCGCTTAAAAAAAGCTTAAGGTTCTTACTTTAACTACCTACTGATCGATTTCGCCTAGAAAGGAACAATTAGATAATTGTTTACAAAAAGCTACATACAACACTGCCACTTTAAGATATAAGGTACATAAATCCTCACTTCTAATAGTATTATTAACGCCTTAAATGTAATTTCGAATTTTTAAATTATGTGCAATACTGTGTTGTTTCTAATCAGTTAAAGTTTAAGGATATAATTGACTTCATTTGTCTAAAATGTTGACAGCATGGTTCAATTTTGCTCTAAAAATGTTACGGAGTTGCACCGATATTGTTAGTGAAAACAAATCAGTAACACTGCTTGCAAAACAACAATGGTTCTGCAATCTTAAAGAGAGGCTATTGCTCCAAACAGAAGATCAGTGCACTAGACTTATTCCCGGACCCAATAAAAGGAACTGATGTTAATCTTGTATTTTCTTCATTATAATCTTCACAAAAGTTAAAGGCATATGGAAGCGGGCCGTACTGCAGACTCCAGCCAATCCTAATCTTGCCCTTCCTACCAGCGTTACCGAATGTTCTTAGAGTAGCTACAAAATAATGAACATGGGTTAAGCCAATACGGTTATCCAACTGTCTTGATGTTGCCAGTTCCACGGCAAGCAGGCGACAGAGATCTATATCTATCTTTGTCTCGTCTTGGTGTTGCCAGTTCCACGGCAAGCGGGCGACAGAGATCTATATCTATGTTTGTCTCAACCTAGCAACCCAGCCAATCCTAATCTTGCCCATCCTACCAGCGCTACCGAATGTTCTTAGAGTAGCTACAAAATAATGAACATGCGTTGAGCCAATACGGTTATCCTACTGTCTTGGTGTTGCCAGTTCCACGGCAAGCGGGCGACAGAGATCTATATCTATCTTTGTCTCGTCTTGATGTTGCCAGTTCCACGGCAAGCAGGCGACAGAGATCTATATCTATCTTTGTCTCGTCTTGATGTTGCCAGTTCCACGGCAAGCGGGCGACAGAGATCTATATCTATCTTTGTCTCGTCTTGATGTTGCCAGTTCCACGGCAAGCAGGCGACAGAGATCTATATCTATCTTTGTCTCGTCTTGGTGTTGCCAGTTCCACGGCAAGCGGGCGACAGAGATCTATATCTATGTTTGTCTCAACCTAGCAACCCAGCCAATCCTAATCTTGCCCATCCTACCAGCGCTACCGAATGTTCTTAGAGTAGCTACAAAATAATGAACATGCGTTGAGCCAATACGGTTATCCTACTGTCTTGGTGTTGCCAGTTCCACGGCAAGCAGGCGACAGAGATCTATATCTATCTTTGTCTCGTCTTGGTGTTGCCAGTTCCACGGCAAGCGGGCGACAGAGATCTATATCTATCTTTGTCTCGTCTTGGTGTTGCCAGTTCCACGGCAAGCGGGAGACAGAGATCGATATCTATCTTTGTCTCGTCTTGGTGTTGCCAGTTCCACGGCAAGCGGGCGACAGAGATCTATATCTATCTTTGTCTCGTCTTGGTGTTGCCAGTTCCACGGCAAGTGGGCGACAGAGATCTATATCTATGTTTGTCTCAACCTAGCAACCCAGCCAATCCTAATCTTCCCATCCTACCAGCGCTACCGAATGTTCTTAGAGTAGCTACAAAATAATGAACATGCGTTGAGCCAACACGGTTATCCTACTGTCTTGGTGTTGCCAGTTCCACGGCAAGTGGGCGACAGAGATCTATATCTATCTTTGTCTCGTCTTGGTGTTGCCAGTTCCACGGCAAGCGGGCGACAGAGATCTATATCTATCTTTGTGTCGTCTTGGTGTTGCCAGTTTCACGCCAAGCGGGCGACAGAGATCTATATCTATCTTTGTGTCGTCTTGGTGTTGCCAGTTTCACGCCAAGCGGGCGACAGAGATCTATATCTAACTTTGTGTCGTCTTGGTGTTGCCAGTTCCACGGCAAGCGGGCGACAGAGATCTATATCTATCTTTGTGTCGTCTTGGTGTTGCCAGTTCCACGGCAAGCGGGCGACAGAGATCTATCTTTGTGTCGTCTTGGTGTTGCCAGTTTCACGCCAAGTGGGCGACAGAGATCTATATCTATCTTTGTCTCGTCTTGGTGTTGCCAGTTCCACGGCAAGCGGGCGACAGAGATCTATATCTATCTTTGTGTCGTCTTGGTGTTGCCAGTTCCACGGCAAGCGGGCGACAGAGATCTATATCTATCTTTGTCTCGTCTTGGTGTTGCCAGTTTCACGCCAAGCGGGCGACAGAGATCTATATCTATCTTTGTCTCGTCTTGGTGTTGTCAGTTCCACGGCAAGCGGGCGACAGAGATCTATATCTATCTTTGTGTCGTCTTGGTGTTGCCAGTTCCACGGCAAGCAGGCGACAGAGATCTATATCTATCTTTGTTTCGTCTTGGTGTTGCCAGTTCCACGGCAAGCGGGCGACAGAGATCTATATTTATCTTTGTCTCAACCTAGCAACCAAGCGAATCCTAATCTTGCCCATCCTACCAGCGCTACCGTATGTTCTTAGAGTAGCTACAAAGTAATGAACATGCGTTGAGCCAATACGGTTATCCTATTGCTTTGGTGTTGCCAGTTCCACGGCAAGTGGGCGACAGAGATCTATATTTATCTTTGTCTCAACCTAGCAACCCAGCCAATCCTAATCTTGCCCATCCTACCAGCGCTACCGAATGTTTATTTATTTATTTATTTATTTATTTATTTATTTATTTATTTATTTATTTATTTATTTATTTATTTATTTATTTATTTATTTATTTATTTATTTATTTATTTATTTATTTATTTATTTATTTATTTATTTATTTATTTATTTATTTATTTATTTATTTATTTATTTATTTATTTATTTATTTATTTATTTATTTATTTATTTATTTATTTATTTATTTATTTATTTATTTATTTATTTATTTATTTATTTATTTATTTATTTATTTATTTATTTATTTATTTATTTATTTATTTATTTATTTATTTATTTATTTATTTATTTATTTATTTATTTATTTATTTATTTATTTATTTATTTTCTTCATTTGTGCTACAACAGAGCAAAGCTCCAATTACAGTAGCTACATGCAATTTAATTACACAAGTTTGACTAAATGCAAAACAGAAATACAAAAAGGAATACAAACTAAAAATACAATATATATTAAGCTATTATTGAAGACAAGACATTGCAAATTGTATACTAATCAAGCAAATAAGTGATACAACAGAGTAAACAATAATTGATCAAAGTTGAATATAAAAGAAAGAGAATGCAATTAATGGAAAAAAATATTAAAAAACTAAGACTAAAAATGAAACATATTAAACTACTATATAAGACTAGAATTGCAAATGTTAAACTCATTATGCAATACAACTGAAAATCACATGCAAATAATTCCCATATTTAATTGTTTTTTAAATTGCTCGTAAGTTAAACTAAAATCCAGCTCTATTTTAGTAGAGAGTTTATTGTATTTCGCACACAACCTAACAACGGGAGAATTTTTATGGGATACTGTTTTGGGAGTCTTAAATTGAAAGAGCTGACGATTTCTAAAATTAGCAGAACTGACATTAAAACATATTCTGTCAAGCACTTCTTCAGTGGATACCAAGCCGTTTATGAGTTTGTACAGAAATAATTGTTCGGCTATTGTTCTACGATCAGAGAGTGAGACTGTTTTGAATTCGTTAAGCAGTTGACTATAAGGCAAGTTCTGATTATAAGTAAAAACACCGTGAGTTTTGTAATGTAAGTATCTGAGGAACCTTTTTTGGATCTTCTCTATTTGACTGTTGTGACATTTATATATTGGTGACCATACAATTGAGGCATATTCCAAATTACTACGGACAAGGCTTTTGTAGAGAATTAGCATAACTTGAGTATCTTTTAAGTCCCTACAGATCCTTAATACAAAACCAAGTTTCTTAAAGGAATCATTGGTTTTATTTATGTGTTTATTAAAAGTGAAATTCTGGGACATGGTAACACCTAAGTCTCTGACAGAATATACTCTTACAAGTGGAGAACTATTTAAATAATATTTAGAATTTAAGTGTTGCTTGCTTCTAGTATATATCATAAAGGAGCATTTCTTAATATTGAAGTGCAGTTTGTTTTCCATGCTCCATTTATAGATATTATCCAGATCAGATTGTAATTTTATTATATCGTCAGTATTACTAATTTTCCTGTATAATTTTAGATCGTCAGCATACAAGAGACATTTGGAGTGATTAATGCAATTTGGTAGGTCGTTAATGAAAGCATAAAAAATAAAGGTCCTAAATTTGATCCCTGGGACACTCCAGAATTAACGGCAAAAGTACAAGATTTTGACTGATGAAAATTTACATACTGTTTTCTGTTAGAGAGATAGGAGGAAATTAAGTTTAACATTTGAATTGAGAATCCAAAATTAGAACGTTTATATAAGAGAATGTCATGATCTACCTTATCAAAGGCTTTAGGGAAATCAGTATATATGGTATCAATTTGGCAGGCTTGCTCTAAACCTGTAGAAACGTACTGTACAAAATTAAGGAGATTTGTGATGGTAGAGCGTTTGCTAATGAATCCATGCTGATACTCTGAAATGTACGGTTTGACATGCCAAAAAATTCTACTGTACAAAATATTTTCGAAAACCTTCGCAGGAGCAGAAAGAAGTGCTATTGGTCTGTAATTTTCTATTTTGGTTGCATCACCGTTCTTAAATATAGGAGTTATGCTTGTGATTTTGGATGTTCTTAGAGTAGCTACAAAGTAATGAACATGCGTTGAGCCAATACGGTTATCCTATTGTCTTGGTGTTGCCAGTTCCACGGCAAGTGGGCGACAGAGATCTATATCTATCTTTGTCTCGTCTTGGTGTAGCCAGTTCCACGGCAAGCAGGCGACAGAGATCTATATCTATCTTTGTCTCCTCTTGGTGTTGCCAGTTCCACGGCAAGCGGGCGACAGAGATCTATATCTATCTTTGTCTCGTCTTGGTGTTGCCAGTTCCACGGCAAGCAGGCGACGGAGATCTATATCTATCTTTGTCTCCTCTTGGTGTTGCCATTTCCACGGCAAGCAGGCGACAGAGATCTATATCTATCTTTGTCTCGTCTTGGTGTTGCCAGTTCCACGGCAAGCAGGCGACAGAGATCTATATCTATCTTTGTCTCGTCTTGGTGTTGCCATTTCCACGGCAAGCGGGCGACAGAGATCTATATCTATCTTTGTCTCGTCTTGGTGTTGCCAGTTCCACGGCAAGCAGGCGACAGAGATCTATATCTATCTTTGTCTCGTCTTGGTGTTGCCATTTCCACGGCAAGCGGGCGACGGAGATCTATATCTATCTTTGTCTCGTCTTGGTGTTGCCAGTTCCACGGCAAGCAGGCGACAGAGATCTATATCTATCTTTGTCTCGTCTTGGTGTTGCCAGTTCCACGGCAAGCGGGCGACAGAGATCTATATCTATCTTTGTCTCGTCTTGGTGTTGCCAGTTCCACGGCAAGCAGGCGACGGAGATCTATATCTATCTTTGTCTCCTCTTGGTGTTGCCATTTCCACGGCAAGCAGGCGACAGAGATCTATATCTATCTTTGTCTCGTCTTGGTGTTGCCAGTTCCACGGCAAGCAGGCGACAGAGATCTATATCTATCTTTGTCTCGTCTTGGTGTTGCCATTTCCACGGCAAGCGGGCGACAGAGATCTATATCTATCTTTGTCTCGTCTTGGTGTTGCCAGTTCCACGGCAAGCAGGCGACAGAGATCTATATCTATCTTTGTCTCGTCTTGGTGTTGCCATTTCCACGGCAAGCGGGCGACGGAGATCTATATCTATCTTTGTCTCGTCTTGGTGTTGCCAGTTCCACGGCAAGCAGGCGACAGAGATCTATATCTATCTTTGTCTCCTCTTGGTGTTGCCAGTTCCACGGCAAGCGGGCGACAGAGATCTATATCTATCTTTGTCTCGTCTTGGTGTAGCCAGTTCCACGGCAAGCAGGCGACGGAGATCTATATCTATCTTTGTCTCGTCTTGGTGTTGCCAGTTCCACGGCAAGCGGGCGACGGAGATCTATATCTATCTTTGTCTCGTCTTGGTGTTGCCATTTCCACGGCAAGCGGGCGACGGAGATCTATATCTATCTTTGTCTCGTCTTGGTGTTGCCAGTTCCACAGCAAGCGGGCGACGGAGATCTATATCTATCTTTGTCTCGTCTTGGTGTTGCCATTTCCACGGCAAGTGGGCGACAGAGATCTATATCTATTTTTGTCTCGTCTTGGTGTTGCCAGTTCCACGGCAAGCGGGCGACGGAGATCTATATCTATCTTTGTCTCAACCTAGCACGTATCATACAGACGCTGAGATGTACAGTGATACAATGCTGACAGAGAAGTTCGTTTTATTATTTCAGCATGTGTGTGAACATACACAATGATCATCGCACAATCTGAACCTTAAAACCTTGAACTGGAGAACAGTTCGGTTACATAGCTATGGCCGCACTCTTCTGGACAGGATCTTCGGGACATAGCGTCTGCGTTGCCGTGGCCATTCCCTCTACGATTTTCAGAGGTAAAGTCGTATTCCTGCAGTCTTTAGACCCAACGTGATCTCTGGCCTTCCAGATTCTTAAAGCTGAATAGCCAGCTTACGGCGCGGTGATCAGTCCTCAGGTGGAATGGCTGACCGTACAGGTATTTGTGGAAGTGCCCCAAGGTCTTAAACTACCGCCAGTAATTCTCGCCACGTGATTCAAATTAGATGCGTTCTACGAAATAAGTTGTTTGCTACAGTGAAACAAAATAGTGACATTTCAACGATTTGTGAATATAGTTTCTATTTTAATGATACCATATTCGTATACTGTCTGTAATGGGCTTAAAACCAATTTTTGTTTCATTAAAATACTTAATAAATACGGAAGATATGAATGTGTATTTATGAAGCATTTTTACACCATGAATCTCATGTACTAATGTTATGCATTGTGCGAAGAAATTTTAGTCTTGCAGCAACAATATCGCTTCTTTCAAGCAGAAATTTGCGACCATCATTGGTCCTCCTATATTTGAACCCAAGAGATGTCAGAATATTTTGCATAGAAGATAGAGAATCCATAGATTCTATTTCCTTCCTCATTAAATGGATCAAGTTTTGGCACTTTGATATTCACCCTTGTCATATAAATCATTAATTGCTTTACGTAAAACACACTTTTGAAAGTCGTCTAAGTTGGTAGCACGTTTTTTAGCTGCTCGATGTTTCCCTGCAGATATAAACATGGAAACTTCTAATCTGGTGAACTGTTTGCCTTCTTTAACAATGTTCGTCACAGCATGAGCTTATGCGACAAGCTTGTGACGTTAATTCTCGACTCTCAGCGAAATATGTACTTTTGTAAATGTATTTAATTGACAACTGTTTGAAAACGGAACACACATTAACAAGAATGTTTCTAGCCTGTTTATGCAAAATCTTATGAGTCGTTTCGCATTTACTACTAGACTTGCTAAACGGTATATTTACTAACTTTGAAAAACACGTGTACGCTCTTAGAAGATCACCACTTTAGTGAATGCAGGCTGCAAAATGCAACTGCAGCATAGCACGTGTGTGCTTCTTTTCAATGTCAATTAATTGTCCTTTTCTTTCTAGTCAGGCGTCTTATCTTTCCATATCTCCAAAACCAGATGTGCTACAAACGTGGAGCTCGGACAGTCATCCTCAAAAAAAAAAAAAAAAAAAAAAAAATGCTCTGCAACATGGGAAAAACAAAATAATTCTATAATTAGTATTTTTAGAGCGCGCAAAGAAATTGGCCGCATGCTTCGGCAAAGCTAGTCACAATGTCTGCTTAACTGTACAGCGTTGCACGCACCGCATTGGCTAGTAGCCATTGAACAGCCACACCTAACCCCGCCTTATGTTTATTTCTATTTTGTAGCTACCTTAATATATGGCTAAGAGACAAAGAACTTACAGTTTTAATAGTGATTGGGAGGAGCAGTACCTATGGTTTTGTGGAATTCAGAGGAAAATCCGTGTGTTTATTATGTAACAGTGTGTCTGTTCAAACTTTAATAGTGAATTTCCGGTTATGTAATTCTGAATTACGAAAACACAAAGTTACTTAAAATATAAATTAACATTACAGAAAAGTGTATTTACAACGCCAGCTCAGCAAAACAGTAATGTGACACTGGCTTCTTACAAAGTCTGCTATGTGTTAGCGAAAAGAAAGCACCTTTCAGTGACGGGAAATAGTTAATGAAGCAATGCTCAGTGCTGCGGACTCTGTTCGATGGTCACCAAGATAAATATGCACTTATATGTCTTCTATAAAAGGACTTTAATTGTCTCTTGCTAGACGTGTTGAACAGATTTGTAAAAATTTAGAATCTCAATTGTATCAGGACCTGCAATCATGTGAATATTTATCGCCTCAGTTTGATGAAAGCACCGCTATTTCCGATACTGGACAGTTGTGTTTATTTATTAGAATGGTCTATCCTGACTTTACAGTTAAAGAGGAATTTGTTAAAGTGCTGCCACTTCATGAGTGTTCTAGGGGAGAAGACATATTTAATGCATTCCTGAAATATGCGCAAAATTGTAGTATTCCACTTTATAAACTTCTTCCTATGACAACAAATGGGGCGCCCTCAATGACTGGAAAGAATAATGGGTTTCTTGCCCTCTATGGTAAAGATGATTCATTTTCAAAATTTCTTTCTTATCACTGAATTATCCACCAGGAAGATTTATGCACAAAGGTTTTGAAGTTCGAAAATGTTATGAAAATTATAACTCGCGCAGTAAATCACATCAGGTCATCATCAGATTGTTCAGAAATAATAACAGATTCTGAGCATGGTGACGTAAGTCTTCATGCAGACATAAGGTGGCTTAGTAGGGGGTAAAACTCTGCAACGATTCTGCAGTCTTCTGGATGAAATAAAAGATTTTCTGAAATCATCGCCCGGGTAATATCATGGATCCTAGATTTAGGTTTATTGGCAGATATCGCCTCAAAATTAAATGAGCTAAACCTCGAATTGAAAAGTAAAAATCTCAACATTTCAGCCATGCTCAGTAGACTGTAAATGCTTTTCGGAGGAACCTAAACTTATGGATCACACATTTAAAAAGATATTCCCTATCACACTTTGTAACTTTGAAATCAGTTATGGAAACTGTAAATATCGGCGAATGTGATGTATTTGTATTTATTTCTCATCTTTCGTCTACATACAATTTAATTGATACATTGACATTTATAACATTTCTCTCACACAATAACAAAATGACTTATTCACATCTAACATACCCTTTCTACCTGCTTGCCTCGAGTCTCGGTCTCAATACACATAACCCCTGGTTTTCCGTGTATTGATGACCCTCCTCTTCCTTGTATCCCTCGTTCTAGTTTTTCAGCCCTTAATTGTTAGTTATTCTTCATCAATCTTAATCATTTCTCTCTAATTTTCCCCAGATATTCACATATATTTCTTACATTCTTTTCTTCTTTTACCAATAACATTTTATTTTATTATTAATACCTCCCCCCATCCCTAAAAGTGTCCCACTTTTGTTGCCAAATTTGTTCTCTTCATATCTTTGTTTGCAATAAAGTATACTATGCCAATCTGTATCCCCTTCTCCACACATTGGGCATTTCCGTATCCTTTTCATATCTAATACCTTTCAAATTTCTAATTCCTGTCCTTGCCCAGGCAAATCCTTCTCGCCCTAACTTATTACACACATCTATGTACTTCTCCCTCCCCCACACATTTGACCAGTATCTTGAAATTTTAGTATCAGAATTTAGAAACAGGTTTAGCCAGTTTTTAGCACTTGATCCAGTGATTATGTTTATCAATAACCCATTCGCTTCAGTTGAAGTTACTGAATTTGGAGGCAGAATATGTGAGCTCTTTGGAAATAATTAGAAATGGAAATTTTAAAACTTCAAGAAGATATATCTTTGAAATCAGGTTTATCAAGTTCAAGCTATTTCTAGACGCTGGTGGACAGGAATAAATATCCCATCATTGGTAGTGTTGCTTTAAAAACTTATTCCTTTTTTTGGCTCGAATAATCTTTGCGATGTCACGTTTTCGTCTATGAGAATCATCAAAAATAAATACCGATCCAGTTTAACAGACACATCTAGATGACGCATTAAGAACAGCTTCTTCCAGCTACACAGCGGATTTTTCAGCGCTTACATCGAACATGCACTGCCAAACTACACATTAATTATGTAAGTTGAAAACCTAAGCAGTTTAAAATTTAATACTTTGAAACACCTTTACACCGATACATGTTTGTAGTCGTGGTGGTGATGGCAGTGGCAGTGGTAGTAGTAGTAGTAGTAGTAGTAGTAGTAGTAGTAGTGATGGTGGTGGTGGTAGTAGTAGTAGTAGTAGTAGTAGTAGTAGTAGTAGTAGTAGTAGTAGTAGTAGTAGTAGTAGTAGTAGTAGTAGTAGTAGTAGTAGTAGTGAAAATAGAGGTTGAAGTAGTAGTGGCGCACACTCATTATGTATGGGTAAAATGTGCCCGAGCACATGAGAAAGTTGGATAGCACTGAATTACATCATGCTCTTTCACCGCAGATAAAAGCCCCCTGGGCTGAATACAAAACAGTCACAAGTAAACATTTCCGTGTCCATCTGGTATTTCATATTTTAATTTTCTGGACTGGTCTATCTTAATTTATAGATTTTTACATATGTACCATTTAAAGCACAATATTATATGACCGAATCGAACAAGTGATAAAAAAAAGAACAGCAAAACGATCGTATTTCTTCAAACACATACAAGCAGATTTCCCTAAGTTCTCAAAGAATTTAGTACAAATAAAGCAAACGAGCTGCAATAAGATATTTTAATGTATACCTATTGCTTTCAGTCAGGTAAATGTCAAAGTATTTGCCATTATTTAAATACTAGAAATTAATAAACTTAGCATAAATAAGTAAATAACACCTAAATGTAATGTGACATTCATTTCCAATTCTTTATAACCATGTATAATATCTACATATCAAATCTGTACCTAATTTACTTTACTACGAAAATTATAATTTACATCTCCTTTCGAACCAAAGATGTTTTGTAAAAACGCCAACATCACTAAATGGGCGTGATCCAAGAATTAAATAACGGCAATTTATATCACATAACTTTAGGAATACAGAGATTAATGTGCACGTGTAAATCATTCTAAACAAAACACTTCTTTGCTGTTGCATTCCACTTGAAATGTTTGCACAATATTACAGTATGTACGTACTAGTGTCCCATATACATTGAGTTACAGTGCACATTATTGCAAATGAAGCGCTGTGTTTAAACTTACAGTATTATACTGGTCGCCAAACTAGAATGTGATTGACAGATAGTCAGCACATGGAAGAACGCTTTAAATAAATGTGAGGGAATGAGTATGTCATAACGGTTGTCATAGTAACTATTAGAAGGACCAATTAAAGTCGAGATGTTTCCATGACATTAGACGCTAAACCTTTGTTGCCGATATTCTAACACGTGCGGGCGAGCGAGATATGCAAACGCTGCAGTAATCATAACACCTTGATGTTTGTTTTTCTGCCGATAACGCTACATAAACAGAATGCCTTCATGTTGCTGTTCTTATTTTATATACAGTTAGAGATGCTGTACTGGCAAGTTCCTTTGCATTATATTTGTGACAATTTCCCTTGGTTTACGTGTGTGAGAGTTCGTGTATCTGTGCGTGCGTGAGTTGTGATAATTTTAATGAATGATTAGTTATGTTTAACAATAGTGACAAGCAAAAAACTGAACGTGCTCGGGAACCAAATAAAACTATATTTGGTAAGGATATTCCAATTAAAGGACAGGCACGGGAAATATGCTCTATAAGAGAAATTGAAAGGGGAAACTATATTTGGTAAGGATATTCCAATTAAAGGACAGGCACGGGAAATATGCTCTATAAGAGAAATTGAAAGGGGAGCTGAGGCTGTCCGTTGTCGTCGAGTCACCCTAACTCGACACATAAATTATGTTACGCGGATGGGTAATGCTTGGGATGTCGGGGTTTTCCTTGAGGTTGCTCTCGTTTTGAGACCCCTATCCATGGATCAGGGTGTGGGACATAGGCCACGGGGCCAGGTACCGGGCTTGCCCGGAGTACCAAAGGCAAGTTGCGGCGGCCCGCAACCTCCGGGAGGTGAACGGGCATCCGGCTGGCGTGTCGATGACCCGTGAGGCGCGGGGAGCCACTGCAGCGCTGGCGCCGCTCGCGGCTGTGACCGGTGCGCGGCGGGAGGCGGCCATACGAGGTATCAGGTGTCGAACCCGAGATCCACGTCTGCAGCCCAAGGAGCAACAGCCCAGACCAGCCCCAAAACAAGATACGAAGATTCCTTATCAAAGGAAAATGTATCAGCAGGTACTAAGCACTGGGATGAGCGAGGACGACTTCAAGGAGACGTGCCTCCACATTTATAAATCCCTGTTGGAAGCGGATCCGTCGGAGGCCCGCTCCCCAATGGCCACGTACAGGGACATCATAGAACTACTCGTCACACCAGGCTTCATCTCAACAAACCAGGACACGTAAACTTACTAACATGGAATGCTAGAGGACTAAGACGACAAAAAAGACCGAACTATCCAACTTTCTCACACACAACACCATAGACATAACATTAATTACAGAAACACATCTCACAAATAGGGACAGATTCAATATATCGGGATACACCACCCACCGCACGGATAAGAACCAATGTGGTGGCGGCACGGCCATAATAAGACATAACATAATGCGTGACATCGCTCAAGTACAACTACAAAGTCGCTCGCTCGCTCGCTCGTGCTGGCTGGCTGTATACAGCCAGAAGGTTTTTGCTGCGTGCCCACCCATTAAGGGTTTTACCGCAGGTAGGATTATAAATGAAAGATGTAGGATGAAGGTGATGTAGGTTTTTGATTGGGAGTTAATTTTGAGGTTACCAAAGTACCTTCGGGTTGAAAGAGAGGATGCAGTACTTAGCACCCATTTTGTTTTGTTTTAAATATTTTGGAATTTAGTTGGGGAGAAATTTAGATGCCAAACAGCTTGGAAGAATTATGAGGAGCTCAGCTTTAGCTGCTGATAGGTTCAGCTCCTGTGTTATCTAGGGTGCCCGCATGCCATACGGGGGACCCGATGCAGACTAGATCGACGTCTAGTGGGGTCATAATTTCCCAGTGATCTGACAAGGGCGCTTCTGTGAGATGGTAAACTTGCGTATAATTTTGAAGCCCGGCGCCTAATTTCATCCTCCACGTATGGAAGACCCGATGCTTCGTGGAGCAACCTGGTAGGGAAATAACGTCCCACTGAATAAATGGACCGCAGTCCTTTATTCTGTGCACGTTGAAGCCATGCTAAACAGCTGTCTGCTGCCATGCCCCAGATCTCGCAGGCATATAGCATCACCGGGATTACCAGCGCTCGGAAGAGGTACAACTTCATGCGGACTGGCATCGAGGTAGACCCCAGCATTGGGTACAGGGAAGCAATTGCTCCCTGTACCTTTGCCGAAAGGTCCCTGATGTGCCGGCGAAAAGTTAAACCTCTATCCAAGTTGACACCAAGGTACTGGACAGAGTTAACTACAAAGTCTCGAAACCACCAACATATATATAACACTAGACAACAGTCGAAAACTTGTAACGGCAGCATATGCTCCCCCCCCCCTGGGACCCTAAACAGAGCAGACATTAAACTTAATGAAACAAAATAACAAAGTTCTAATAGCAGTGGATCTCAACGCAAAACATCAAATCTGGGCTTGCAATGAGACAAACCCCGCTGGAAACGCATTACCAAGGCTAAAAAATCGAACGGATCTAATAATCCATGCGCCGGAAGACCCCACCTACATACCATTCAACAGAACAGAAAGAGCCGACATACTTGACATAGCATTGTCACGTAACCTTACACGAAGGCTTCACCTTCAAGCCAAGAACGAACTGTCGTCAGACCACATTCCCCTGATAATCACTCTAGAAGGTAGTGCGGCTAAGGTCCCGCCATTAAAACGCCCAAACTACAACAAAGCAGACTGGGAGAAGTTTGCAAACACTGTAAGCAAAAACCTCCCCACGTTCCCTCTAAATTCAAACGAAAACGCAAACATGGCAGTACTCCAATTGGAGCAGGCTACAAAAGCAGCAACAGCAATATCAGTGCCCACAAGCCAGCCCAAAACGTCCTTTAATCACCTTCCTCGAGATATAACCTCCTTAACAGCAGAATGAAACAGAGCCAGGCGAAAATGGCGTAAGTCCAGACGCATAGTTGACCAAGAATATTACAAATACTTAAACACACTAGTGCACCAAAGAATCTCAACTCATACTTCAAACCAATGGCAACACACACACACACACACACACACACACACACACACACACACACACACACACACACACACACACGCACTAGAGAATCTCAACTATGAGAGAGACTGTGTGGAAGATAGCCCGCTGCCTGACACAAGACAGGGTACAAATCCCTCCCCTATACTACAACCAAAACATAGCCACAACCGAACAAAAAGCAGATGCATTAGCGGACGCATTGCAAGCAACGCTGACTTCGAATACCAGTCCGTCCTGCCTACAATTTGCGGAAGAGACGGAAGCAGAAACAAAGAACTACAAAGAGTTAAGAACACACAATAAAGTTAGACGAACATGTCCCAGCGAAATTAAATGGCTAATTAAGCACCTCCCCAAACGAAAAGCGCCGGGACCCGACGGAATCCTAACCGTATCACTTGCCAACCTACCGGAAGACGCGATCAAACTACTAGCAAATATATTCAATTACACACTGGAGAAAGGGTATTATCCCGAAAGATGGAAGCTTGCCACTGTGGTACACTTCCCCAAGAAGGGCAGAGACCCCTCTCACCGACAAAACTACAGACCAATAAGTCTTTTGAGCGTTCTCGGCAATCTTTTTGAAAAGGTTATACTCAAACAGCTCAATAGCCAACTAATCAAACAAAATATCACAATCCCAGAGCAGTTTGGATTTAGAGCCAAACATTCCACACCGCTGCAAATACTATGAGCCACAGAACACATAACTCACGGGTTTAACATACACGACATATTACTAAAGCTCATCGCGAACTACCTACACGACCGCAAATTCCAATCGAAAGTTAACAGCCACTTATCGACCCCCCGCTCAATCAAGACGGGAGTCCCTCAGGGACGTATGCTAGGGCCGATTATCTTTAACATTACCATGAACGACATGCCGAAAACAAATTACACAGATCTGTACATTTACGCACATTACAACAATTGTTACACAATCAGCCAAACTGGATTTCATCCACCAGAGACTACAAAGCGCTCTGAATAACCTAGCAGAATGGTTCACAAAATGGTCTATTAAAGTAAACCCAAGGAAAACACAAGCCGTAATATTCACCAAAAAGTTTAAACACAGATTCGGAAGACACCAGCTCCCCCCACTCTCTGAATTCGGAGAAAGTATTGAGTGGACGGACACAGTCACCTGGTAAGGACTAAAAATGGACCAAGGACTGGCGTGGAAAAAGCACGTCCACCAAATCAGGGGTAAAGCCAATGCCCAATTAGGCAAGCTCTACCCCCTCATAAACATGAATTCGCAAATAAACATGATCTTAGGACTCACCCTGTACAAAACACTTATAAGACCCATATTCACCTATGCAACTTCAGTGTGGGGGTATGCCGCCAAAACATGTACTAAAATTACAAACATTCCAAAACAAAATATTACGAATGATAGCGAAAGTACCTAACACAGCACCAGCTGACCTACTACACAGCGAGCTAAAAATGCACACAGTAGAAGAATTCATTAAGAAATTAGCCCATGACAAAAACCTAGAGAAACACCACAACCCTCTAATAACACGCCTTGGAACCTACACAACAGAAATAAACACACACGCACGACCACTATATCTTTTCGAGAGAAGACTCACACAACATGACCACGATGACGACGTACAGAACTTCCGAGACAACCTAATCAGAGATGACTGACACAGACAGTTAGGCTGTTACTCCCTATAATCCCATCACTAATCGTTTTCTTATACTATTTTCAGAACGCTGCCCACACAGAGACCTCCAAGCCCTTGACAACAGTCAAGGCGGCCCGGGAGTCCGAAGGCCTCCCACCAGTGTCCTACAGGCGCAGAGACAGCGGGCGACTGCATATGGAATAGGACACTCCGACGACGCAGCGCAAGCACTAAGGCAATGAAAAACGACCACGCCGGAACAAAGGACGACCAAACACATTGTTTGCATAGCATGCTACATACCAACAATTGACAAGCCTAGGAAACTAGGACTATAAGTAGGATAACTAATAACCATAGCATTTCTAACGGACTAACAGGTCACGAAGGTCTGAGCTTTAGCATTACAATACAGATATGCATAAGCAGCACATATAAGTTATATGAATAATAGGCTCTATACTCTTAATACTGACTAACAGGTCTACCCGGCCTGAGCCATAGTTATACAATCTAATTACGCATGATTAACACTTGGTGGTGCCCAGGTTTCATGGTCACCACCAAGAAGCAATGTTTACGCGCTCGCATGCAATGCATGCCAGATTAGTATATTCCACCCACTAACCGGGGTGCTATACGAGTCCCGACTAAGAAGCATGATAATAAATGCACGTAAACTAATCTGAGATACACGAAACTAACATATGGAGGGTTTTTTTTAGTGAGTATGCCTGGCCCCCTCACACTGTCGGTCATCGCACGGGAGGTCGCCTGTAACTGGGTTTTCACCTCCACGGTAAAAAAAGGGTGTGGGACGTCCTGGATTTGGTGTATTGTTCTATTAAGGAAAACAAACACGACTATTTTAGCACACTTTAATGTCTTTGTAAACTATTCACTCGCTGCTAGATCACTTGTGTATTTTGTTTGAGTCCGCAAGTGTATGTATGTGACTGTTACCCATCCGCCGTCACTTTCAGGAATTGCCTCTCCGCTGTCAGGTGTACCAGTGTGTCCCTTCCGTTAGCTGTCGCCATTATAAAGGCTTGCAGAAATATTTGCTCCATTGTCTGATATATTCCTCTGTTCCCGGGAAAAAACTCCTTTTACTGTCTACACAAACAGCGATCCCGTGTGAAATGGGTCAACATATTCTATTATACCTGGGGCCTTCTACCTTGGCATTCCTAAACTACAAGCTCCACGAATCTTAACCTGCTCATATGTATATAACTTTATGTGTATGTATTTATTTGAACTCATTCTAATATTATTTTATTAGGTACTGCAGGGACGGTTTCATCTGCCCTCATGAGAATTTTTGTCATGGGATTTATTTTTAAAAGACAATGGCAAAATTCTCATGATATCCCATCATGGAATCAGTGATGTACCTACCAACTAATGACTACTTCATTTGTTTCCTACGATATTTTCCTTGCCCGTTAACTATAGAATATTTATGAGAAGCGACTCATGGCCATCTGTTAAGAGGGGAACCGGCCCCTGTGTGTGCTCCGTGTGCAGTACGCCTCACTGTGCGGCACGTATTGCTTGATTGCCCGCAATACACCCGCGTTCGCCAGTCTTTGGGCTTGGGGACTAACTTGATCGATGTTTTAGGGGACGACCAAGTGGCCGTGGTTAAGGCACTGCGGTTTGTTGCTCAAATAAGTTTTAATAAACAAGTCTGACTTGTATTTTATATTTATTAATTTTAGAGATTTTAAATTATTAGACTTTAGATGTTTTTTATGTCCTTTTAATAGTTGAGTGTTTTTATTTTATTTTACCTTTTAGCTAAATTTGTGTACGTTTTAGGTTTTAGTGTTGACTTCGGGCCCAAATGACCTTGTTGTCGACGGGCCCTAAAACACCACACACTCACATTCACTTTATGAGAAGCTTCAGTAGAATTATTTTTGTTGGAAGACAGTTACATGCGGTGTTGTTTTGTACCTAGTGCGATTCTGTGTCTATGGCGAGCGAGTGAACGGTATTAAATTACATTACATTCATAAATACAATACATATAAATACTTTCACTGCTGTAAACTATGACATGGAAAAAACTGGGTTACACTTGAATACATGTACAATACAATTAAGACAACTCCATTCTTCTCGTAATTTTATAACCCTTTCTGAGTAGTTAACAGTTTTTTATACCAACCTTGCTTCACTGATCTTAACATGCGGATTCACCTTGGTCTTTCGTATGTTCATGTGTGAATCCACTAGTTTGCCTTGCTTTACATTTAACAATGAATTCGATGCTTTATGTAACATATAACTATTTGACACTTTAACCATACATTTACACATACCAATATTTGGTCATTATTACCTTTTTTTACACATGCTTATATATAAACATACAACAAATACAATTATCATCTTTACAAATCTCTACTTCCACACACATATTCAGCGCTTTAGTTAATCTTCTTTGCGATTTTTTCCCGCAATTTATTTACTTTCTAACGTCGTACAAAACTGTCATATACACAAGAGCGTAACTTCTATTTGCGTTACCCCTCATAATCCAACCTCTGTGGTCTCCGTCCCGAGGGGTGGGCAACAGGAAGTAGGGAACTGACTGATGGGGTGATGTACGGTGGGGACTTGGTGCGCCCCAGTACCGCTACGGCTGCCGAGAAGGCCCATCAGTAACCCCGAAAACTGGCAGAAGAGGCTCTGGTGTAATCTCTCGACTGGGTTCCTCCGCGAGGTCAGTGCTCCTTCAAACGCCCAAAATATGGTCCACTTCGGTGTTTGACCCCAATTATTTTTTTCCTTTTCTTTTTCCTCCCTGAGCACATGGCTGACGTGTAACATAGCCCGGGTGGTTGGAGTGAGAAGCGCAAGGGGTGACTTGGGTAACGCGTAATTCCCAGCCCCTTGTTACCATGTAGGACTGTGTTCGTATCCGCTGATAAAGGCCAGTCCCGAGGAGGGGCCATTTCATGAGCTGTTACATTCCTGAAGGAGATCGGGTCCCTCTGTCTTTACACTGGAAGTTGTGACCCTGAGGTGAGCAAGGTCCAGGCCAGGACTCTCACCTGAGCCGGGGTGGCGCCCAGGATGTGAGCACGCCATCGGAAACGTTTGCAATGGTGGAGGTCGTTACCGAAATTGCACCTAAATCTAAACCAACAACTGGGAAGGGAATTGTACAGGAAGTAGTTGAGCCCTGTGGCCATCGCTACTTAGTTGTAACCAGAACTGAGGAAGGAAAGAACTTTCGGTCACTGAACCCTTTCGTCATTCAAAAGGGGCTGAATAAAATACCCGGTCCGGTGAAATATTGTACTCGTTCACGAAATGGCACGCTCCTGGTGGAAGTTCATTCTGTCTCCCAGGCTACAGTCATATTGAACGCAAACCTGTTGGGCAGTTACCCAGTGAACGTCAGTGTCCATAAGAGCCACAACTCCTCGCGCGGAGTAGTCAACACCCGTGCTTTGGACGGCATGACGAATGATGAAATCGTGGAGAACCTACAAGAGCAAGGTGTAAAGGCTGTTTACCGTGTGTAGCGTAGAGAGAGGGGGGAATTGGTGCCCACCCGTACCTTGCTCCTGACCTTTGATCGGGTCAATCTCCAACAAAGGCTTAGGGCAGGGTACGAGAGAATTGAGGTACGCCTTAATATACCCAACCCTCTAAGATACAAGTGCCAGCGATTCGGGCACACAAGCGCGTTTTGTAACGCCGCGCCTACATGTTTTAACTGCACGATGTCACAGCACGATGGTGCGTGTTCGTCGCCGGTTAAATGTGTGAACTGCGCCACAGAGCACCCATCCAGCTCTCGTAATTGCCCGCGCTTTGTTCAGGAAAAGGCGATCCAAGAGATCCAGGTGAAAGAAAAGGTGTCCTTCTCGGAAGCCCGGAAACTCGCACGTACTCGCATACCATCCCTCCCGCGGTCCGCTACTTACAGCTCTGTAGCTGCTAAACCAGTGCCGACGAGAGAGATCACCACTCAAACCTGCGGTATCGGTGTGGCATCAATATCAGAGAATGTCATCACTCCGTCACAGACTCCAAAGCCTACCAATCCACCAACTCGGTCTGCACCTTCGACGCTTAGCGCTCCATCAGGAAGATCTCCAGCAGTCACCAGCTAAAGCCTCAGCCTCCAAGGCGGACAAGCCCGTTGTCTACGATGCACCGCCGAAAAGTTTAAGATTAATTACAAAAAATCCGATTTCCTGAATGATTCCAGCAAACCGGCCAGCCGAAAGAGTCCCGGGCTTCTAGCAGTTCCTCCTCTGAGGAGTCTTCAGGGGAGGACTCTGATCGGCGCCTGTTATCGTCGTCGATCTCCGTCTCCAATCGTTTTGGGGCCCTTGATCCGAAGTTCTCCATCGGTAAAGGGACCTCATCCGTGGAAGAGATGGAGCAGGAGGATATAGACCACACTGCCAGGATGACGTCCAGAAAACGACCCGATAATTCGGACGTAAAAGGGGTAAGCGCTAAAGCTAAAAAGGAGGGTAAACTGATTCGGCCACCCTCTAAATCGTCATGAGGTGGAATAACCCTTAACATTTTATTCTACCGCTCCAATGGCGTTCCTACAGTGGAACATGCGTGGGCTTAGGGCATATCGCTCAGAGCTTGATTTGTTGCTTAATACGCACGATCTATTAGTGGTTGCCTGCAGGAGACCAAGTTACGCCCACAGGATACCTTTCAACTCAGGCGGTATACACCTTTCAGGCATGATCTTGCTCCTGAAGAGGGTATTCCTGCGTACGGAGGCACCATAGTCCTTTTCCGCGATGACGTATATGTGGAAGACATACCTTTAAGAACTAACATCCAGTCAGTTGCTGCACGTGTAATACTGCCTACGATGCAATTGGTCGTCTGCAACATCTATATTCCACCTTCAGCCGATATATCGCTTACTACGCTCCAAGATCTGATTGTTCTGTTACCAACCCCCTTTCTGTTGGTGGAGTTCAATGACCATCGCCCTCTTTGGGGTTCCACTCGAACTTGTGCAAGAGGTAAACTTCTCTCCGACTTCCTGGACAGTAACAACCTGGTTCTCGTGAACACCGGAGAACCTACGTTTCTTTCCGATGCCTTCAACACCTTTTCGGATCTGGATTTGGCAGTATGCTCACCGCAGTTAGCAGTATCCCACCAATGGAACGTCATCTCTAACCTCCACTCCAGTGACCACTTCCCGTGTCTCATTAGTCTCCTAGCACAACAGTGTTCCATCCGCTTGTCAACCTGGCGTTTCGATAACGCCAACTGGGCCCTTTACACCCAGTTGGCGGTTTTTAATTTCGAGGAGCACGGCTCTGTAAACGATTTAGTAGACCATCTTACCGAGCGGATACTTTCCGCCGCGGAACGGTCTATTCCACGTTCAACTACCAGTCCTCGTCGCCGTCCTGTCCCGTGGTGGACGGATGATTGCCGGAATGCAATCCGTGCTCGCATGCGTGCTCTAAGGTTTTTCCAACGCCACCCCACTCTGGAGAACCTGATTAACTACAAGAAACTGCGTGCGGTGTTTTAGTCAGTTTAGGTCAGATTTTATGGAGAGGAGCCGGGATAGTGAGTTTAGAGTGGGCCTACGACAGACGAACTGGAAAGTTGTAAAGTAGTGGCAAACAGTTGTAAACAGACATAAAGTGAGTTGTAATTGAAACTGGTGCTTTGGAAATGAACTCTTTGTTGTGGTCAACGACCTTAGAAGATTGTATTTGTGTGTTACGAATACTGCTACTGTGAATGTATTTCTACGGAAATAGAGAACATTTTGTATTTATGCAACTTGGACTTTTAATTCTTCGAACCCACAAAGCCACATTCTAATTCTCCTAATATATATGTAATGTTTGAACTTCTGCATGGCAGAAAATATCGCACCTATTTCTTGCTGCGTAACACTGGCCATACGTTCCGCTCGGTTCCGTGACCTTGACGCGGTAGCTATGATGTGCAGTTTGCCTTGGTGGAATTTCTACGCCAGTATGCATCCATATGCTACATCGATACATGTGTGTATATTAAAAATGGTAACTCCATTTTGGTGCGTGTTAGTAGTATTGAATTACTAAATAGTTCCTTCAGTTTCTGAAATGCATTTTCCTCTGCCTCACTCCAGCGCCATTTGTTACTTTGAATTAATAGCGCCCTGAGCGGTGCAGTCTCCTTTGCATAGTTTAACAGAAAACGACTCTGGTAACCTAATAGGCCCAAAAATTTCTTAAACTGTTTCACGTTTTTGGGACGTGGTATTTTTAATACGGCTTCTACTGGGTCTTCATCCGGAGATAAACTATCACCTGAAATGACATAGCCGATGAACTTTACGGATGTTGCAAAAAATTTGCATTTATCCCAGTTTGTTGTCATTCCGTGTTCCTGTAATTTTCCCAAAATCATGTCCAGATGATGTGTTCGTTTTTCTCGAGGTCGTGGACAATCACGTCATCTACATATTGTGAGATGTATTTTTCCGATTGGGTATAGAATATGGTGTGCTTAGCTCGTAGGAATCCACTACCCGAAACACTCATTCCAAAGGGGCAGCGACGATAGGCGAACATCCGGCCTTAATGGATGAACCCGGTCTATATTATTACTTTGGGATCTAGTTCAATTTGAAGATAGGAATTCGTTAAATCTAGTGATGTAAACCATTTTTATCGACCTATTCCGGCGAGGATTTCTTCTATATTCTTTGTACGCACGCAGTTATATACTGGTTCAGTTTGCGTGCGTCAATTGTTATTCTTGCAATGCCATCTTTCTTTCTAACTATACACAATGGCTGTATGTATGGTGTGTTAGGTTCTTCAACTATTCCATCTTCTAGCATTTCATTGATAGTTGTATCTACCGCATCCCTCAGGTCCAAAGGTATCATCCTACACTTATGTGTGTATATGGTCATATCAGCTACTTCGAATGAATATTGGAATGAGTTACACAAGCCTGATTTGTTTTTGAAAATGCCTCTACGTGTCATTAAGATTTCATACATTCTTTCTCTCTGTTCATTGTTTAGTCCGTTTACCTGACTTAAACGCTCTTTAACCCGAGTGGCAAATGAGCCTTACGCATTCTAAATTTGTTTGTATTGCCTGTATTTCTCGTCTCTCTCCCCCAAACCAGTTTGATGGCCCGTATTTCTCGTCTCTCTCTCCCAAACCAGTTTGATGGCTCGCGACACTGTTTACATCCCCTAGGCTGCTCATTGATTCTTATGTGGGTTAGTATAATCACCTGTATATTGTTCTCTTAGTGCAATTATTCTAATTATTTCTAGGCAGCTTTCAAAGCTTTTTGTTTCCACAAAGAATCCCTCAGTATACAAGTATTCTTCTTCCGTTATATTTACGTCATCGGCAGGAATGACTGAGGAAAAGGGTACATCAGCTCTTTTTCCAAGTATTTTAAATATTACACACGACTTTTCATAATCAATGGTAGCACATAGGGCATTAAATAAGTCGCTTCCGACGAGATCTTTTATTACCAAACATACAAATTCTATCTCATGTCCATTTACGTTTGCTCTTACCAAAATTTGTTGCGAAAACTTTTGTTTTGACTTTCCAATTGCGCCACTACAATACGCGTTTTTAACGGGCAATATCTGCAGCTTTAATTTCATTTGCTGCAGCTGACTAAAACGTTTTCGCTGCAAACTGTCACTGTTGCTCCGGTGTCTAAGATTGCGGGAAAGTTTACCACTGAAATCTGAGCTGTTATGCGCAGAGCTTTAAAATTTTGTCTATCACGGCGCTCAAGCTCAGTGTTAACTTTTCATTGTTTCTCGTGGGCGTGCTATCCACTTTCGCGCTGTCACAGGTTTCTAAGAAGTCCCCAGCGGGATGTAAGACTAGACACGTCTTCTCGTTACCGATGGCATGTGGAAACCTCATGCACACGGAACTTAGTTTTCCGCTCTTTGTAGCATTGGTGTCGTCTGGTTTGCACTAGGTACCGGATGGTCACTTTTCGGTGAGAGGGGGCGTGGCTGCTCATATGCATGTGGCGTGGGACTGCCACTATTACTGTGTCGACCAGACCTGTCGCCATAATTTCGGTCGTCTTGGCTTCTAGGCCCTACATCCGACCTATTCCATCCATTTCGGTAATTTCTCCATTGGTTCCCTCCACCTGCGCTGCCACGTCTTGAGACTGACAGGAATTGCACGGGGTAGTTCTGGTAAGATCTTGGATTATGCTGTTTACTCCTCTGCCCGTATGTCACTTCCGCGTTCCTGTCATATGGCCTGTTATTTCTAGGCCTTTCCTGAGTGACCGGCATTAATTTCTCTGTTTCAGGGCCCTTATACTTTCATCCCATCATTTCTATGTTGCGACTGACTATGATTATTGCCCTATCCCAGATGCTTTGTTCTGCTAACTGTGGTCCGTGACCCTGCAAAGCTGCTAGCAACTCAGTTGCTTCACTGAGAGTTTGTGGCCTCGCTACTGCCTACTAGATGGTGCTGTATTATGTCAGGGTAATATCTTAACATTAAATATATAAATTCTGCCTCAGATATCGCTGGATCTAATAATTTGCTCAGGTGGCCTAATTGCAGAAAATAATCGATCATTGACTCTCGGCTTCCTCGCTGGTATTTTCCACTATTTATTTGGCTTCGTACGCTATATTGCGCGATTCCACTCCAATATTTCTGCAGAAATGCTGTCCGGAAATACTCATATTGGGAGAGTTCACCAATAGTTAATCTGAATTAATTTAACGCAGACTCTAGTAAGCTTCTCTGAATTATAACCATTCGATAATTATCGGGAATACCCCTCAAACTGAAATAAGCCTCTATGTCGTTTATGAACTGTTTTGCGTTGTCGCGTTCACTGTGAAATTTTGGTACAGGGAGTTCATTCAAAACTGGCATTGACATTGTTACCGATTTTCGTGGCTCGGGTACACTGGGCAAACTGTAGCTCGCGTTTGGGGGTGACGACCACCTGTAGAAACATATCTGAGATCTGGAAATGGACTAAACATAAAATCGGCGTGCTGGTTGGAAGCAGGGAGGAATATACGACAGTGTCAATAATTCTATCCTGGAATATTAAGAAAGGCAACACTGCACGGACTCAAATGTGGTTGATAATGGCTCTCTACCATTATTGCCTGAGTGCCGATTATCCTAATTTATTTGCATTCAAAAAGTGGCTCAGAGCAGAGCGATACAAAATGCGTAGATATCATGAGGTGTGGCCCGATTTAAATGATCAACTAGATCTCACTTGCTAATTTTTGCGCTTGTGCGCACACCGATTCTTTCTAAAATGTTGCAACAAAATGTAACCAAACATGAATAAATAAAGTAAAACCAGCCCTCCCACTCTACCTTTCCCCTTTGTGATCCTGATTGTAAAAAAAAAAAAAAAAAAAAAAAAAAAAAAAAAAAAAAAAAAAAAAAAAAGGAGCACCACCGTTGTCACTCGTCTCTCCTGCACACTTAATGCACTACCTGAGGCTACTTGAAGCCGAAAGCTGTGGATCTGTCCATTGCTTATGTTGAAATTTTCCATCGCCTCTCGCACCTCGGTGACTAAAATTTCTTTTGCTTTACTCTGTAAAACCTCGCCCTGGACGGCAACTAGTTGTATCACTTCGTGTCTTAATCTGTCAATTTCGCTACTTTGCGAACTTTGTGCGTCATTTACTATGTTTTTTTTTTTTTTCTCAAACCTTCTATCTCAGTGTTTAAACCAGTTTCAAATTATCTTTGTTTGTCCTCTGATGTAACAAAAGTAGTTCTCGTCTCATTTCGTTCTTTGTCTACATCATTCACACTTTCATTAACACTATTTCTAATACTACCAAACTTTTCACTACACTGTAGTCAAACTTGGACAACTTCTTCCTGAGTGGATTGTAACTCACTTCTTACTATATACAACCGTGCAGAGCACTTTGGACTAACCCAACCTCACACATAACGCTATTCAATTGTTTCTCTAATTTATTACTTAACTTGCCTTGTTTCTCTGCAAATTTTCGCTCCTGATCATCAAGTCGTTGGTTTAACCTCTCCTCCTGTGAGGATAATCTGTTATCTAACTGTGATAGCTGTGATGACATTTGTTGTTCTAACTGTGATAGCTGTGATGACATTTGATGTTCTAATTGTGATACCTGTGAAGACATTTGGTCCTCTAATTGTGATACCTGTGAAGACATCTGATGTTCTAACTGTGATACCTGTGATGACATTTGGTTTTCTAAATTCGTCATTTTCCCTAAAAGTTGCTGCATGAGAGCCTCTATGGTTCTAGATTCTGGATTTTCTGCCGGCCGAATCGGAATTTCAGCCGCACCTACACCACTTTGCATCTGTGCCAGATCGCTAACACCTTTCATACCTCTGTTATCAGCCATCTGTTTATTCCTATTATTTTCCTGTTTCTCAGCAACATTCACTTCTTCCCCGTTATACAGCACTTCACGTGCTGTAGTTATCAGTAACAACACTGTGGTTAGGATTGGGAAAGAAAAGTATTTTAACGAAGAATGTCAGGAATCGGGATGTAAATTAGTAAGTCCCGGAAAAAAGTATGTAGGCGGCCTTTCCCCACTTCAATAAGCATCAAAATGTTACAGGTATACCTCTTTTGTTAGGATGATCTTTACCTGTTCTTGCATGTTCTAGCGTTTGCATGTAGATCCACGACTTTACTATTGTCTTTGTGTATAGTATTATAAATAAATTAAAATAATGCTGATAATAATAGTAGTAATAAATAATAATAATAATAATAATAATAATAATAATAATAATAATAATAATAATAATAATAATAATAATAATAATAATAATAATAATAATAATAATAATAATAATAATAATAATAATAATAATAATAATAATAATAATAATAATAATAATAATAATAATAATAATAATAATAATAATAATAATAATAATAATAATAATAATAATAATAATAATAATAATAATAATAATAATAATAATAATAATAATAATAATAATAATAATAATAATAATAATAATAATAATAATAATAATAATAAATATCCATTGCAGTCGCAACTGAATCACCTTCGCACACGTAATCCTATCGCGCTCACCACGTGGCAGCAGTAAGCGGCGACGTCGCCTCTCTCTCCATACGAAATGTCGATCACTTTTCTTGACTGGTAACCAGTATAAGTCCTGCGTTTCCACCTTAGGATACCACACAAGCAAAGCGAGCATCAGATTACAGAAAACACATTGAAAGCTCTGCGTCTAATGACTCGCATACGTGGTGACTTACTCCCACTGACTTGATGTCACTAGACAGATGCGCAGAAGACCGGACGAGTTTACTTACTGTTACCGAGGGGAGGAAGCATGATTGACCCGCCCACCTGTTGAGAAATCCACAGGTTGACAGGTTGGAGATATTTAGGCTGGTGTCCGTGAGATAACACCAGTTCATGTAGCCTATCATAACACTGGTTGGTAAGTAAAGTTCTTGTGTATGCTGTGATCTGAGCTTGTGAAAACACCATCAAGAGTGACACACACGCGCGCGCGCACACACAAACACAAGGAAACTTTCCGCTACAACAAATCTAAATGACATCTGTGCGGCCTGTTAATTAGTATTACATTCATTACATGTATTAGTCCAACAGAATCCGCAACGATTTTAGCATAGATATGTAACCAGCTTTTTGTGGGAAAATAAAACCATTAGAGAAGTAATTTATAGCCCACTTTAAGATTCACAGCATGTCGATCTACCGAGTTTTCAAAACTACCTAAGTGAATCAGAAGCCAATTAAAAGAACCACATTCAAAAAACGGCAATTAAAGTAAAACGAAAGTTTGCTGCTGTCCTACATACCTATAGGTAACGGTTTTCTCAGCTTTTGCTATTTAGGTACATGCCGTTTCACCGCAGACAAGAAAATTTCTTTGGCTAAATGCAAAACAGTCGAAAGTACAAATTACCGTTCCCATTCGGTATGGAATACCCTTCTTAATTTAACAGGTTGTTTACATATGTATCATTTTCAGCATAAAATATTACAAAGTCCAAATCGAATAAGTGAGAAAAAAAGATAGCAACAAAACAATTGCATTTCTCAAACGACACATAGAAGCAAATTGCACTAACTTCTCACAGATTTAAATAAATGTACCTAAACCAAAGGAGTGACAATGTTATTTATAATAAAACATTTACTATTAATTAAATATTATACATATTTAGACTTTTTTTTGTAATTTACGTCCTCCAACGTTAATTCATATGGCACGATGAATGGAATGGATGAAATGATGCTCAAATGAGTCCGGGATCCATGGAGCTTAGAGTTACCCGACATTCGTCTTACAGGATAAGGGAAATCCTCGTAAAAAAACCTTATCCAGGTTACTCACCCTGACCGAAGTTCGAACTCGGGACCTCTTGAACGTGAGGCAGACAAGCTACCACCACGCTACCAAGGCGGGCTATATTTAAACCTTGCAGAATCGAATCAAAGACGTTTTGTAAAAACTCCAATAACATAACTAACTGGGCGTGGTCCAAGATTTAAATAACAGCAGATTATCGATATAAAATGACTTTCGGAATATGGATCAATGTGCATTTGTAACTCAATCTAAACAAAAACATTTCATTACAGGTGCATCCCACTTGAAACGTTCGCACATTTTACAGTACGTATTGCAGTCCCCCATTCATATCAGACAGTGCACATTCATGCAAACGAAACGCTGTGTTTAATACTTACAAATGTGAACTTATTCTGCTCCAGCTCAGAAGGGTATAACACAAACAAAGCCAGCTCCAGATCACTGCCACACCCACTGAATGCTCGTCGCATATGAATCATTAAATTGCGTTTCATTCCCGGTGACGGTAGCTCCTCAACAGATGCGCAGACGTCTGGACATGTTCACCTGCTTTACCCAGGGGAGGGAGCATGGTTGAAATGTGCCCTTATCCACAGGTTGCCAATAACATGGATACTGGAGGATTTTAGGCTGGTGTCCATAATATGAAGGTGCCAGTGCGTGTAGCCTATTATAGCACTGATTGTTAAATAGTACGTATTATGTGTTGTGTGATGTGAGTTTGTAAAAACAATATATTCCATTCTTTTTTTATGATCTACATTCGTAAATTAGGGACAATGCTATCTAGAGTGGGCACTCATACATTCGCAAATGGCAATAATGTAGGGCGTGTTGTTCCGAACGGTACCTTTATTGCTAAAATCCAAGCATTACCAATAGAACAATAGGCATAATTAGAAAACAGCAAATACATGGGAAGTCAGTAAAAGCACTATCTTTGGGAACCAAGTTTTAACTGCGTGGTTCGCTACTTTATAGCCACATATTTCAAGATTTTGAGTTAGGTGCCAAACATTTAGAACTTTCTTCTGAGCTTAGTCTTTCGAAAGTGGCAATGTTTTGTATAAACCACAAGTTGTGAGATAAGCAGTAATCATATTTTAAACATAACGCTAGTATAAATGTGCTATAGGAGGAAGACCTCACCATAAACATATAATTCACTAAACAAAAACCTTTTAAACTTAGTTTATTCATTAGGAGATTGCCCTAAGTGATATGCCCATTGTTGGCGGTTTCTGCAAATGAATTTCAATCCAATTAATAGCATAGAAATTCAACGTTAAATCCTTTTCACATTTCGTTTTCTAGTACCTTTAATTGCTACAGCCTGAAAAATATCATTCCAAATACCTATTAAAAACCTTTTGGAAGCATTTATAAGTAGCCCTCCAGCCAGGACAGACTATGCAACTTGGCCGCTGCACTCAATTGTCCTACAGACCTTAACCTGATGGCACGAGTTAGGTTCGGTGTGGTGCAACCTATTGTAATGAGCATTGCAAACTAACATATCACTTCAATAATAACGAGTAGGAAAGGGGATGGCAACAAAACTGCTTATTTACTGTGTGCCACGCGGTTCTTCAATGTACAAAAGTATGTCACTTCCACTCTTCACGTACAATGAACACGGATATGATAAATTCATTCACACCTTTACTTTAAACGTAGGCACATTAATTAATCCGTAGCGATTAAACTAAATATAATAATATACATCGTGCTTTTATTTGCACACGGAATCATAGGATGACTTTAAAAGGTAACAAGCACCCCAAAAACGTAAACCACAACCACTACTTACAGAAGGATTGATGTGTCCTAGTAATCGGTTTGCTTAGAAAACGAAGCCTTGCACTGACGAGAAATACAGACAATAAGGAGTGCTGATATTGTCAACTAATGGTCTTGCTTCTCGAATAGCAGTTTCTTTGAAAAACATAAGCCTACCAGGCCGCACAGCCTCTGAGAAGGTAATGGAAATTGTCATATTGAGGCTCAGCTGACCACAGTAATTCAAAGGGGTTCTCATTGACAGTGGATATTATAGATTTAGGATTAAAATTACGGTACGCAGGGAATCTGGACTGCGATCAGTATTGATCAATTGTACCTATGCCCCATAGTGGGTCATCCCCGGGAGGAAGGATGACGGCGAGAGGAGACACTGCAGCCGCCCCAAGGAACAACAAAAGTGCAGAGGGCAAGGTCCCAACATTTTACTTAAATGGAAACCGCTCTGGGTAGGGGGTTATTCCCCATTTGTGGTGCGGAAACAGTATCAGCAGCAACCAACTACTGGAGTAGGAAGTGGTTCACTCAGAGCATATCACCCCACCACGCACCACCGACACTTCTACCCTGCAACAGACCACCAGACGATAGATGGAAATGATAATGGAGATGAAATGGCGGGACAGGAAAGTCGAGTATGTAACTAACCTACACAGCAATCACCTGGCGACCCGGGAAAACCTCGAAAAAATCCGTGCCCACGGGAATCGACCCCGGGCCTCCCGAATGCGGGCCATAGAGGAAACCACCTGAACCATTACGCTTAGCACGATGATGTGGATATTCGATTGCTCCCAGATTCGTGAACTTATTTAGCAAGAGAACCTTCCTCAGTCCATGTTGGATTTGGAGACGTTAGCATAGTTGGTATACAAAAGAGTAACAGAAAACTGTGTTTGCCCCAAGTCTGAACTATAAGTAAACTGAGGAGGAATCCATTTTAGCATTCTAGGAATAGAGTGACTAAGTGCATTTTCTCAACAGTCGTATAGATTACATTCCAGAAGATCTTTGTACCTCGTGTGAACAACACAGTGAGCGGTTTCATAAATACATTAAAACAATGGAAAGCCGCTATCACGGCCATTGACATGCCATTGATGGCCGACTACTGTTGGTGTTCGAAAGGCGACTCTACTGAAGGAGATATAAAGGCTTGGAAAAAATTAAATTTCCTCCTCCCCAACGATAAAAATTGGAATACATAATTGTTGGCATAGGGTAAGATGGTACTATTTCGATCATTTTGGACAAATCGTATTTTTACTAGAAATATATTGAGAAAAGAAATAATATTATTCATTGTATTTGCTCTTTGAAGTTTAATGAATATTTAACTCAAATGTTACAACATGACTAGTATTAGTTCAAACACAGGAGACGGTTAAAGTAATGTTCTAACGTTGATCGAAAATGTACCACACTAGGTACAGTTGTGATCACTTGTTGGTACAATCCACAATTATCACCGTTTTCTGCTGGTGATATGAAGTTTTTGATAGTTCCCTTATCATTTTTCGAAGATTTGCATTCCTATATATTGTTCTTGTTGCTCTTGTTTATTTATTTCTTCGTTCCATGTTGGAAAAGACATCTCTTGCTGCGGACCTTTTCCAGGTTTTCATCCGAAGTGAGTCGAAGTGATGTCTGTGTTTTCCTTTTCCGAGAAGGCACTTTTTTCTCTGGAGTTGGCAAAATGGACTTGACAACATCTTGCGGAGAAACGTTTTTGGGTGCTGGTGTTATGGATTTGCCTTGCTCTTCAGTTACTTCTTCTGAAGGTACCTACGAACTCTGCACCCAGAAGGCTGGTAGTAGCTTCATTGTGGGGAATTGATAGGGCAGCAGCCTCGAATAGCATTGAAGGTGCAAATTTCTCCTCGGGCACAATGTCCTTGCAGAAGGGCATTATTCCTGTGCATTGAAACCCCTTGATTGCAGAGCCCACAGATGCAGTTTCGCTCCACGCATCAGAGAAGATGGTACAGAATCTTTGTTTTGTAGTGCTTTCATGTGGATTATGATGAATCCAATCGGTTGCACTTCTGTAATATTGAGCCTTTAGAGGCTTGAAGAAAGTTCTGTCTAAAGGTTGTACATGCATACTGTGTGGGGTAATCCTAAAAGTTCTAACCCGTTTTCCCTACAATACTCTATAGCCTCCAAGCTGGCATGGCTGTCATGGTTGTCAATAATAAGAATTGTAGTATTCCCCACTGTTTTGTATTTCTTGAAGTGTCGAAGCCAGATCACAAAGAGTTCTTCATTAATGTAGCCTGAGTCACTCATCTCCGAAATTGAGCCGGGAGGTAGATCACCTTGAAATTCAGGGCGTTACATAAATGAAGGTGTTAAAAGCTAAACTACATCCACGAGAAATATCTGCCAAGTAAGAACCATGAAGATTAAGACCTGGCGGATTGGCCAGGTAGGCTCCGTCCTGGGGGTTGAGCAGTGTGAAAAGCACGACTACTCATTTCTGTGCCCTTGCTCCTAAAACAAGTACAGCATAGTACAAGAATAAGGAAATATATTTCTAGAATCACCGCAACCGCCAGTAATAATAATAATAATAATAATAATAATAATAATAATAATAATAATGATAATGATAATGATAATGATAATGATAATGATAATGATAATGATAATGATAATGATAATGATAATGATAATGATAATGATAATGATAATGATAATGATAATGATAATGATAATGATAATGATAATGATAATGATAATGATAATGATAATGATAATGATAATGATAATGATAATGATAATGATAATGATAATGATAATAATAATAATAATAATAATAATAATAATAATAATAATAATAATAATAATAATAATAATAATAATAATAATAATAATAATAATAATAATAATAATAATAATATTGTGTCTCCTGTCCAAAGGTTACCGTTTGAAAAAGAAACTTTTCCCGTGGAATTTAATCATCTCTTCCACACTAGCCGTGTGTACGCTGTTTGGATGAATAAAGCTAGGCTGAAGAATCCAATGCCATAGCCGGGATTTGAACCACGGATATCCCTGGCTCCTTCTGGTTGCTCTTAACCATTGAGCTAGTATGACCAACATGCTGTAATGGCATTAAGTTCTCCAACTGATTCGTATATCTCCCGGTAAACCAGTAGAAGTCATATACAATGAGATACGCACCTTTTTGAGGTGACTTACTATGTTGAAAGTAAAGTCGCGCTGCTCGAACGGTTACACTGGCTTTGTTAATAGAAACCTCTCACATGACGCACTGATTCTAATAAGAGTGAGAGGGGACCTGCCGCGCTTCCCGGACCTGAGCTAAGCACCAATGAACGCATCACTTCAGCCAATGGAATTCGCAGGAATCACATAAGTATGACTTGTTCACTCCACGTGAACTAATCAGTTCGTTATCTGAGAAGTATATTACCAAAGCTAAATCCATGGTAATCATTCGAACAGCGCGATAATACTTACTGTAAGTACTCAACTAATCATCCAAATCTTAGCCTACACACGACTAGTGTGGAAGAAATGATTAATTACCATCAATTTACCTAAAAATAGTGGTTTAACTATGAAGCCTGGGACTTAAGTATTTACAACATAGTAAGTTGTCACAATAGGTGCATATCTCATAGGTATATGCGAAACCTTAGTGGTTTACCGGGAAACATACGAGTCAAGTTGGAGAATTTTGATGTCATGTCGGCATGTTGGCCATAGTAGCTCAATGGTTAAGAGCAACCGGACGGAGACCGGGAGATCCGTGGTTCAAATCCCGGCTATGTGATTGAATTTTTCTCTATTCATCTAAACTTTTCCAGTGTTAAAATGTTTACACAAATTTCCTATACCAATATGCTTCAAAATATTTCAAGTGGGGCAGAATTTAACTTTTTGCTAGCACATCATGGAAGTCTCGGGGCAGGTAAAAAGTACTTTTGCTTTCCTGTATTCAATGCTGCGTTCTGGTTTGATGCCTGTTCACTTAAACCTACGACTCTTCTAAGCGCTCGTGATACCCTTGTGCTGCATCACTGCGAGATCTGTGCCTAGAAAATTCTACGCCTAATTATCACACCACAGAAGTGTCCTGGTTGGAGATTAAACTAGAAGGCGATTTAGACTTTTCTGGTCATCACGACACGAGCTCCACCTTAAGGAGATAGATTTTTGGCACCAGAGCGCACATCAAAACTGTTGGAGGCAAGGTGGAAGCAGACGGCAGGCCAGCTCGAGGCGGATATCTGAGCAGCGCCGACTTCCAGTTCCTAAGGACATCGTACGCCGCCGTCATGCTGCTGATCGGCAGTTATAACGCCGCACTTTTTCCACCCGCAACGGCATCCACATACCACCGAGAAGTGCAGAATGGTGTATGGCAAGCCTCAGCACGCCAACTCCAATGACAGTAAGGCAGCTACTTGATCGGTTATAGGCGCCGCCTTTCCATCGGGATTGCTACTCAATTGGCATCATTAGCCTTCAGCGCAACCGGTCCGGATCTAAACCCACGCCGGTCCGTGAATGAACCCGGTTAGGTGCGGTAGCATTATGGGGGAAGTGCTACGTCACCTCCTATCCCTGACCGGTTATTTCATCATTTGTATTCGGCTACTGTCTTGGACTCAAATAAGTCGTGTACTCTCTTCTTTAGGACTTATTTGACCATGTGATCTGCCACAGAGGGATGCTTTGCTTCTTGGAAATAATTTCAGTGACATGTCCATGTTGGACTTCGTTAGACCCTCAACTACCCATGTCTAATTATGTAATGAATATTCTAATTCTTCTACATATACCGTGTCATACTGCTTAGATATTCGTATATATAGGACAATATTTCTATACATTATCACATTTATTCTCCTTCTCTTTAAATGCTTGAAGCCCACATTTAGTAAAGCTTACAAAAGTGGACCCTTCAAAGTTAAGACAGATTTGGGTCCTATTACGAGATGAGGTAACTACCCTCAGGAGGAACGGATCAGATGAAGGAACCGCAGGAGACGAATAACGGAAGCGTCAGAGTTCGCTAATATTTACTGGCCTAGTTACCTGGCTGAGAGATAATCGCAGCTTCTCTCCAGCCAGAACTCAGCAGTGGAGCCTCAAATGGCTGCTCTCTAGTGGAAACGAGAAGTTACAAATCGCAAGACTGCGCCATCTACCTGCCGTGGACTGACATAGATACCGTCTACCCATCACAAGAAGGCAAGCGACGAATGAAGGGGAGAGGGGTTTGAACTGTTTATCTGCCCTGTTAGTGGATCTGTTTACTAGGAAATGAGTGTGTGAAAGTGCATTTGAGTCACCCATGCTGCGAGATCTAATGTTTGTTGCAGTAACAGTAGTGATAGGCATTACGCATTGGCGAGTTATGTGACAACACTGGTATATTTTAAACGAGCCTAGCAACCTTGTCATACTGGCAAGGCGAGCATAAACACTGTGGGCACGGCAAAAGTGATCAGGTTCCACATTCCTCTAGCTTGCCTTGTGGTGGGTAGACAGTATTCCCTGAGTGGCCCTGTAACTTGAAAGAGAGAGGAAAACAGTGATAATAGGACAGCAAGCCTTGCCGATCAGCAAAAAAAACACTGAAAGAAACCATGATCAGAGTGGGCCGCCACAAGGGATCGAACAAAGGACCTTCCGAATGCAAGTTCCAAGTGTTATTGCAGAGCCACCTTGCTCAGTGAACTCACCATTAAAATACTTTTAGGATTAAATAAACAAGAATATAATTTCCTTATTTCTTTTCAACAGGAAGAGAAAACTTTGCCATTTTCCTCTGAAGTAATGCATTTTATTTGCAGGTATAGAAGAATATTATTTAACGAGTAGTACGGGAAAATTGTTACCTACTACCAGAGTTTCTCCTACTTGGATTATGCGGTGGTCAAGAAAGTACATAGGTACATACCTAATTATTCATTTCAAATTTAAACATTCAAGGACTCAAATTTAAGGTCAATTTAATGTGCACAAGAACATCAGAGCTCAAGTGCTCTTGCATAGTTTCCTCCCTGTAAAACTTATTACTGCTTGATATTTTCACAGATCCTTTAACTTTCTTTGTTTGGCACCTACATATTGTATGCATTTGGTACGGCTATTAGCTTTTGCACAATAATCTTAAGATATCAAATTTCAGCGAAAGAGGAGATTAATGTGAAGAAAACTTAATGAAGTGATAAACACGCGGTTGTAATTAAAAAATTTACAAGAAACCATTGAATCCTTTTGCCTACATTGACAATTTCTTTTTAACCATAAGATAAAACATTCTCCCAGGATTTTTAGGTATTAATATACCACACAGAATTCTCTACCATACGCACAGAAAACAATTACGCAAACAACAAACATAAAAAATTGATAAATATCAGAAATTCTTAAAAACATACAAACTCAAAACGAAAAGTCAGGGAAAACGCCGTAACATACAAAATGTAATTTTCTCCATTCTTTCTGCACATTAAAATACATTAGGTGACTTACCTTTCAAAGAGAGGCAACTGCTCAGAAGTTCGTGGATCAAAACAGCCTGGTTGACCACGCGTATTTAGTATGCTGAAAGCATAAAGTTAGATTAGGTATCAGTTATTTATTCTGTACATGGAAAAATTAAACTAGTCAACGAATTATTTTAAAAATTAGGTGTGTTAATATGCTAATAGTAGCCCAGATAAAATGGACAAGGTTTACATAAAATAGCTTCAATTCAACTCAGATTTAAATTTATGTTTAATCTTTGGTGTTTCTAACAGTGTGCACTGTTTTTGAACAGCAAAATAGTGGCTCGCATAATTTTATGTGACTCCAAACGATTGCACTTACATATTAAATACCTCTCAAATAAAAATTAATGTTTCTCATAACAACTTATCTACAATAAGGTAGTGAAAATTACATTTGATCGTATTTTATGAGAAACATAAAAAATTATACTCCCATGAGTCTTGAAATACTATATCAAAGATAATAAAGCAAATATAATTATAGGACTTCATTTAAATTTAAGAAGTAGGAGAAAATCAGCTATAAACATAAAAAAGCCTAAAATGTTGAATGTCAAAATCTAGAACCTATCATTATGGTACCAACGTTTTGACCACTAAGCTAAAGAATGCTAATTTATATGAGGAATAAAATGTTAACGTCTTAGGAACTTCAACAGCATTACTAAATAAGCATATCTATGTTACATATTTGCGTTCATCTCGCTAAGGATCAACAAAGTACCTATACCTATCTCTACCATATTAAACAATTTAACATTTAAATGTTGTTGGCGGATATAGCCGTTCCTACACATAAATGAACCAATGTTGACAGAACTAGCATAGATATGCTTATTGGCCCGTTACACAGCACCAGATGCCATAGCACTTACAAAGTGAAAACACCAGAAAATGAAATGCAGGATGCCAAACACGGCACGAGGTGCGGTACGATCAGGGACGCTTGTACATACCTATTGATTGCCTCCTGCCGTTTCTAACTGACGGTAGTGTTTGAAATACTCCAGGACTCTCGACTCCAACAGAACTGAACTTTGCTCTGCTATATCATCAAAATCACGACCGACGAATAATTTATGTATTCATTTGGATAGTTTTATTCCTGGAAAACAAACATTTGTATTAGTAAACAGACGTTAATAACAGAAGGTGACAAACTACTACATGGCAAAGCGAGAAGGCGTATCGGAAAACATTCCCAACACAGAGATGTTTACCTCAACTTATCGCACATACACGGTGAATCCAGAGTATGAATAGTCTGTTCAGATATAATCATGTTTTCTGGACAGCAATGTGTCATACATCAGCAGGCGCGAGAAAACATATCATATACAGTCTGATTTTTAAAAGATACGTGAACGTCATCTGTTTTTCCACGTGAGGTTCTGCAATGTTGCCCAACAGCAGACAGGAAGTAATGCAGATACCCTTTCTTTATCCTCTCAACACTTGAAACATAAACAAGGTTTCGAGCTATTGGAGTATGTGATTCACCAGTGTAACCTATCTGGCAAACTTTGTTTACGTTACCATAGCAACGACCTTTCCCTCTTACCCTTCGCGTCCCTTGCTTGATGACCTTCACATATTCTTTTAAAAATCAGACTGTAGACACACGCAGCTTCCAATCGCTCTATTTGTGTTTCGTAACTTACTGTACATCAATTTACTAATATTTCACTCTTCTAATCGACCAGATAAGACCCGATGAAGAACGATAGCAGCGCTAGTCACCTGAAGGTCAATACGCTTCAACGCTATGTCGAGTATGCCCACGACAACAAGGCCAGAAGGACATGAAGGGCAGAGGAGCCTGAATTGTTTATCTGCTCCGGTAACGGATCTGTTTACTAGGAAATGAGTGTATGTGAGTGCATATGAGTCACCCACGCTTTCAGATCTATAATGTTTGTTGCAGTAAATGCAGCGATAGTTATGATGTATGGTTGAGTTATGTGACCACACTTGTGTGTTCTAAACGAACCTTCCATCCTTGTCATACTCGGAAGGGAAACATATACACCGTCGGGACAGCGAAAGTGATTACGATACACATTCCTCTAGCCTGCCTTCTTGTCCTGGGCAAACAGTATGTACATATTACGTTAAGACAAGTGAAAGAAATACATGCATGTCAAACCGTATCTGTAAGTGATATTTGAGCATCTGTTGGAAATATTACGAGGTTTTGCAATTAATTTTCAACAAAACATTGATTACTTTAAAAATAACAGATAAGGATTTAAAATGATTTTATAACGCATACTTAAGAAAATTAAAAAATGTAACGCAATACTGAAAAAGTACAAATCTGCTTCTGTAATAATTAGTAATATTAAAACTGACTCCAAATTAATGTAGCAGCTATTTTATTGATGCCAAAATGTAAGTGTAAAAATGTCAAGGATAGTAATAAATACATCGTTTTATAAACAAGTACAAAGCACTTTGTAATTTGATCTGCTGATGCTCACACTATCTTAGGAATCGGACTCAGGTCCTTGTCATACACTTAGCTCTATTCAGTTAAACGTCTAAATTATCAAAAGGTGTTATTACGTCAGAATATTCTCATTATGTTTGGGTAACCGTGTTCGATTCATCTAAATTCGATATATTTTATAAAGTGAGTGGATTAAGGGTCCGTCGAAGCTAGATAATTTGCGACAAATTTTATAGATGCGCATAAGAAACATTCTGGAAGCCCAGCACAGAATGTAATCATGATCCATTGGTCCGTTTCAATACTAACACCTGGAAAAACTGGACAAGCGCCGACAGCCCAGACAGGCAAAACACCACGCAGACGGTTAGGATGTTTTTGGGTCTCTCGGTATAAAACAATGTAACCTTAATCAGATCTGCGTTCAACATAGAAAGAGAAGTTCTGGTTGTACTGTCCACTGCCCACACAAGAACTGGAGTCATTGCTGGTTAAGCTAAAGATTAGAGGTTCGATATCCTACACCTGATCTTCTTTCGACATATAGTGCGATCCATATAAAGCTCAACCATTTCAATAGGCCATAACTTTTGAACCAATAATAGGACACACGTGCAACTTTGGGAGAACATAATACACACTTGGGAGATTACATTATACTATTTACATCTCAGAGAAAATTTTGAAAGGGTCCTCCACCAGCACCTATACATGTTTGCACTCGTCTCACCATATTCTCTGAAGTTTTGTGGAGAGTATCCTCGCCAATGTTAATTGTTTCGGTTCGATTGGAATTCTTGAGAACATCAATTGTCCGTGGCCTATTCTTGTACACACTGATACCCCCACAAGAAAAAATCCGGTGAGGTTAGGTCAGGGGATCTGGGTGGCCACAGACCTTTTGAGATTACTCGATTAATTATCAAAGAAACTGGTTACAAGTTGCATGTTGTCATTTGATGTATGGCACGTTGTTCCCTCTTGCTGGAAGCAACCTTCTCTCAATTCGACATCATCTCCGTAAAACTTCAGAGAATATGGTGTGACGAGTGCAAACATGTATAGATGCTGGTGGAGAACACTTCCAACATTTGTTCTGAGATGTAAATAGTATAATGTAATCTCCCAATTGTGTTTTATATTCTCCCAAAGTTGCACGTGTGTCCTATTATTGGTTAAAAAATTATGGCCTATTGAAATGGTTGAGATTTAGATGGCTCGCACTATATCTTCTATCCCAGGGGAAGACAGGTAGTGGCGGTGTGACGTCAGCCCCGTCAGCTCTAACCGCCAAATATGCTCCCGAACGAAAGGGAGGTTGGCGTTTGACGTCACCGCGCTGATTCCTGTCACCCAAGAGGAAGGAAACAGCTTGATGTGTTGGGGTTCCGACAGCGAATGGAAGACGGAAACGTATCGAGTATTAATAATATGTACAACTTATATCTTGGGTGACTGCTTTAATTACACTATTAATTTACACTATTGGTCACAGTTTATAAACAATTGCATTTTACCTCTGTGCTATGAGAAAATATATACAACTTCAACTCGTAGTTTATCTGAAGGTCAGGCATGTTATAAACTAAATAAAATAAAACGAGGTAATTCTCTCTAGAAATTAGAGGAGGCCCATTCAGAACGAATTTACGTGGACATTTTCCAACGCTTTCTCTTTCGTTTTTCTTTAACTAGTTTATCAACGTCAGGACGTAATGTCTAAGAAATTTGTAATCGAAGGCCGCATGTTAGATTGTGATACGACAAGATACTTCGGGGTTTGCACTTAGCTAATTTCATAACAGAAAAAAAAATTATTCGCACACATATGTCGAGCCAAACATACACAATGTCCGTGCGACAAGTGAATACAACCTGGAAAATCTGGTTTGGAGGACGTTCTTGTAAAAATCAGCCAAGTCTTTCTTGTGTGTTTATTTGTCCTTCAATAAATCGTCACATTGTAAATCTAACAGTTCCATTTGGTACGTGGCAGCTACATTGTTGTCATCGAGTGCGCTAATCTGAATGAACTCTCAGATTCTGTACTCAGCGCCACTTATATATGCAACTTCGTACTACATGGCTCTTGCCTGACGTCACACGCACTGCAGGCCTTGCTCCCGGCTGAAGCACGTCACAACTCTCGAAGCAGTCTTCCTCTGTTCTATCCATTTCATCGTGACTGCAACAGTTTAACCACTGAATTACGAAACTTTACCATAGCATATCTGGTTCCTATCTCCAAGACAAGAGGAGCAAGACTTAATGCTGTGTGCCTTGCGCGTTGCAAACATTTGCCTTTATAGGTTACGCGTTCGTTCTTGACGAATGACCTTCAACGGAAATCCAGTGAGCTGGCCTACCCTTAGTAAACAGGTCAGCAAATAGTTTGTGTTAAGATAACAAACAGCTCTCCGTTCCTCTGTTGGGTTTGTCTATACAGTAGACTGCAAAAATTTTGTTCGGTACTGACATATACGAGGGCTGTTCAATAAAGAATGATCACAATTTTTTTTCACAACGTACCTTTACTCATCCTCATAGTTTTGATGCTCCTTCTCAAAATAGTCTCCCCTGAATGCGATGCACTTGTCCCAGCGTTTCTGCCAGTCTTCAAAGACATGCTGGAATTCATTTTTGAGAGATCCTTTAAAATCACCTCCGCAGCCTTCACCACGGCTTCTGATGTTGGATAATGCCTCCCACGAAGGTATTTCTTTAAGTTAGGGAATATAAAAAAGTGGCGTGGGGCTAAATCCGGACTATAGGGAGGGTGAGGGATTCACTTCACGTTGATTTTTGCAAGTTATTCAGCAACAACATTGGCAATATGCGGCCGCATATTATCGTGGTGCAGCATCCAGCCTGCTTCACGGAAATGTGGTCTTTGGCGCCTGATATGGGCTTGCAATATTTTCAGGACACCCCTTTAGTATTGTCCAGTTACTGATGTGTGTGCAGGTACAACATGCTGATAAACCATTCCATGAATATCAAAGAATGAGATGACCATAACTTTCCCAGCAGAAGCAACCAGTTTTCCTTTTTGGTGGTTGGTGATGAAGGAGATTTCCACACTGAGCTTTGCTGTTTGCTCTCAGGATCAAAATGATGTAGCCAAGTTTCATCAGCAGTGATTACGTTTAAAAGAAACTCCGGATCTTCCTCTAACATCAGCTTTAACTGCATGTTACCTCCATTGCAGCGGTCGACGATACTGAATATGTCTGAACTTGCCTGGTTCTCACAGGCGGGAACCAGGAGTACCAACAATGAAACTACTACGGCGTGTTTGTTTCACATTAAGCTAACAGAATATAATAAGATTGAATTTTAGTGCGAAAAATTATGACCGTAAAAAAATTATGATTATTCTTTATTGGACAGCCCTCGTACATACAAGTGTATTAACGAGTGCTTGTTACGTGGTTACGAATTAGTTACTAACGTGAAAATGGATCCTACAGTGTCAAAAATAAAAGAAAAAACTCTACATAGTCAAAGTCGCGAGATTATTGCTAATATTTATGAGTACCTATTTGAAGGAAGAAGCCAAACAACTCAGAACCACGTATGTAAACGCACATTTCGCTGCAGAATGTACCTCTCTTGATAGCAGCGTTCCCGCCAAAGGTGAGTAATGACTCGCACACAAACTTACAAAGAACATTTTCATTTGTCAAGAAAAACGCGTGACTGGTAACTGTCGATTCATGGATTCTTTGATGTGCTAAGAGTACATGAATTTACTTCACAACTTCGTCGCTTGAAGTTTAGGAGGATTTGCACGAGAATTAGCCAGCGACATTTTCCATTCCATAAACGAAGAATCCAAAAACTTTGCTTTAAAACTTATATTCTTAAAGAAATATGTTTAGATTAGACATATTGACTTAATCTAATTACTACGTGGCCCATGAAAGCAAGCAAATACTTAATATATATTTTTTTTTTCAATATTGTCAGGTTAATAGCAAGTTTTAGTGTTAAGAGCGATAAAATTGTTATAAACCTGCACTCAAAAAAATTTCTTTTAATCTTATTTTAAAAATGTTACCTATACAAAATATCTTACGTACATACCTTCATATTCAGCACATTTGGTACCGAAATGCATGTATTTTATTTTAGTGGATTTCACACACATTTAACAACGGCGCCCTCGATTCTTTCACCACAAAAGCATGTTCCATATTAGCCCACGCTCTCTGCATCCATGACGTGAAAATAGCTATATATGTGCAGAAGTTCACCCTTCTATTATCGAGGGTAGGAAGCATGACTGACAGGCGCACGTGTTGACATTTCCATAGGTTGACAATGACAGACATTGGAAAGTTTTAGACTGAATTCAGTGGTGAGTTTGTGAAAACATTCTATTCCATTCGTTTTTATTTTCTAAACATTCTTTAATAACTGACAATATCACCTAGAGTGAGCAGACTCTTAGACACGCGAATGACGATTATGTAGGGAGTACTGAACTTTCAAACTTATCCTTCTCTATTTCGAACCGTCCTTTTATTCCTAACATCCAAGCATTACCAATTGAGCAATCTGTCGAGTTGGACCTGAGCACATCCATGGGAATTCTGTAAAACATCATATGGATTGGGATTGGGATTTCATTACGGAGGGGATTCGGTACGTAGGCCACCAAGCTGGGCCCATTGTTCCTTTGGCATAAGGCGAAGGAGACAGGGGGCAGCCGGCCCAAGGAGACACGACAGTACAGAGGGTAGGGTCCCTACAGTTTACTTGGATAGAGGCCGCGCCCGACAGGCCAGATCAACGAACTCGCTCCCCTACAGCGGGACGATATCGAGCCCAGCAGCCGAGCCCTAATGGTACCAAGGAAGGCGATCCGAGCCCCAAAGATCCCTGGCTGGCGGTCCCGAAATGATGCCAGCAGAGGAGCGGAGACCTGCAACCGACCTACCGGAGGAGGAAGTAGTTTTCCTCAGAACATATCATCCCGCCATGCACCACCGAGACACCCGCCGACACTTCTATCCTGAAAGAGACCACCAGATGAGAGATGATGTGAAATGATAATGGAGATGAAATGGAGGGACAGGAAATTCGGGGGATGTAGGTAATTAACCTACCCAGCATTCGCCTAGCGACCCGAGAAACCCCCAGAAAAAACCCATAACTCAGGTAGGTCGGCCACGGGAATCGAACACGGGCCTCCCGAATGCGGGCCACAGACGAAACCGTCTGAGCCATCCCGCTCGGTCTTATATGGAACTAAGTTTCAACTGAACGCTTAACTACTTTATGATCACATATTTCTAGATCTTGTGTAGCGTACCCAACATTTAAAACTTCCTTCTGATCTTCGTATGTACAAAATAATAATAATAATAATAATAATAATAATAATAATAATAATAATAATAATAATAATAATAATAATAATAATAATAATAATAATAATAATAATAATAATAATAATAATAATAATAATAATAATAATAATAATAATAATAATAATAATAATAATAATAATAATAATAATAATAATAATAATAATAATAATAATAATAATAATAATAATAATAATAATAATAATAATAATAATAATAATAATAATAATAATAATAATAATAATAATAATAATAATAATAATAATAATAATAATAATAATAATAATAATAATAATAATAATAACAATAATAATAACAACAATAACAATAACAATAATAATAATTACTATTATTATTACTACTATTATTGTTGCTGTTGTAATTTACGCCCTCCAACGTTAAGTCATACCGGACGAGGGTATGGGTGAAATGATGCTCAAATGAGCTCAGGGTCCATAGAGCTTAGAGTTACCCGACATTCGTCTATCAGGATAAGGGAAACCCCCAGAAAAACGGTATCCAGGTAGCTCACACTGACCGAGGTGCGAACTCGGGACTTCTTGAACGTGAGGCAGACACGCTGCCATCTACGCTACCGAGGTGGACGAAAATGAAAATGTTATATTTAATGAACCACGTGTTATATCAAACAGAACTCACATTTAAAACATCTGAGCGCTATAATAAATTTTCTGTAGAAGGAAGCGTGTTACACTTACGTCACAACAAAATTTTACGTGCGCATGCCGCAAATTTGGAAAACTTAATGAACATGTGACTGAGGCAGTGAATCACCTCAAGCCTATTTGCACAGGGAATGATGCGTTGGCCTATTAAAGCAACAACCATCTCAAACTTGTAGCCCACTACTTTCCGAAGGCTTAATGCGTTCTTGTTATCGGTTTTCAAAACGCACTGCTGAGAAAATGAGGCCTCTCACTGACGGGAAATACAGACATTAAAGAGTGCATGATATTGTCTACCAATTATAGTGCTTCTCAAATTGCAGCTACTTTGAAAAACATAAGATTACCACGCCGCACTGTCTCTGGGAGATAATCAAAATGAATTGTCATATTGAGGCACAACTGACCACAGCAATTCCAGGGCTTATAGTGGTTCTCATTGGCAATGGACATTGCGGATTTAGGATTAGGGGATTCGGCACTGCAACCGGTCTTGATCTATTGTACCTAAGCCCCCAGTGAAGCATCCCTGGGACAAAGGATGAGGTAAGAGGAGTCAGAGGGCGTCCGTACCAAGGAGCCACGACAGTGCAGATGCAAGGTCGACACATGTTACTTGGACAGAAACCTCTTGGTAATCCAAGACAACGGACATATTTTATATGTAGATTAATTATTTCCTTGACAGCTCTCCGTGGAAGCTTTTACAAGGACCTGTGCAACGAGAATTAGCCAGCGAACACATTTTCCATTGCAAAAATGACGAATCAGAACAGTTTTAAACTTCATATTTAAAAAAATATACTTATGTTTAGACATACTAATACAATCTAAATACCAACATAGCCCTTGACAGAAAGCAAATAACCCATATTTTTTCATTCCAATATTTTCGCTTGAAAAGCAAATTGAGGCCTTAGGAGCCCGAAAGATTTTATCAATCTATCAAAATATTTTAAATTGTATTATTTTAGAAATATAATATATATAAAAGATATTTCATGCATATCATCGTATTCAAAACATTTCATACCGAAATGCACGTTCCTATTTTATCTTACCTGCCTTCACCACATTTGGTAATGGAGCACGTGTTGACATATCCACAGGCTGACAGTAACAGACATTGTAGATTTTAGGCTGGATACTGTGATATAAAAGTACTAGTGCACATAGTGTATCATAGCACTGACTGATAACTACGTACATAGTTTTAAACAACTCGACAGTCGGCCAGTGTTGCCAAACCTTTAAAACCAAATAAGCTAAATACCTCTACAAAAAAAAAAAAAATAATAATAATAATAATAATAATAATAATAATAATAATAATAATAATAACAATAATAATAATAATAATAAGAATAACAATAACAATAACAATAACAATAACAATAACAATAACAATAACAATAACAATAACAATAACAATAACAATAACAATAACAATAACAATAACAATAACAATAACAATAACAATAACAATAATAATAATAATAATAATAATAATAATAATAATAATAATAATAATAATAATAATAATAATAATAATAATAATAATAATAATAATAATAATAATAATAATAATAATAATAATAATAATAATAATAATAATAATAATAATAATAATAATAATAATAATAATAATAATAATAATAATAATAATAATAATAATAATAATAATAATAATAATAATAATAATAATAATAATAATAATAATAATAATAATAATAATAATAATAATAATAATAATAATAATAATAATAATAAAGAGAAAAAAGCTGAAATGAAACCGTTTATTGGAAATTAATTGTTGTTTCACACTAGCCGTGTGTAGGACACGCTGAAAAATGCAATGCCATAGCCGGGATTTGAACCACGGATCTTCTGGTTTCCGTCCAGCCGCTCTAACCATTTGAACTACTATGGCCAACATGCCGGCATGACATTAAATTCTCCAACTGACTCGTGTTTCTCCCGGTAAACCACTTAGGAGTTCTCATAAACACGAGACAACTACCTTAATGGCGTCTTACTATGCTGTAATTAAGGCCCGTGCTTTGCAGTTCGGACCACTATTAGGTACAATTAATGGAAATTAATTGTTCTTTCACACTAGCCGTATGTAGGACGCACTATGATGAAAGGCTAATAACGAACTTCTTTTTACCGCACAACAGTCTGCACCACAACAGCAGCCAATGAGATGTGATAAGGTCACGTGACCGTTAAGAGATACGATACAAGCTTACGTGAAACAAGGATTAGTTCCAATGAGTGGCACAAGGTTAAATTAGGCAGATCTTGTTTCAACTTTTGATACATTCCATTAACAATGCCTACATTAACACTAGCGTTATCTACGCCAAGTGTACAAAGATTAGACAATATAAGATTGTATTTAACAAGAGTGTTCTTAATGCAAAATACAACAGAATCTGCATCACCCCTTTGAAGACCAAAAAGTTCTAGAAAGGTTGAAAAAACGTTTCCATAGTTCTCACTGTAATACTGAATAACCATCCCCAAATATTTGTTGACGCATATGTCTGTTGACTCGTCAATAAGCAAGCTGTAAGGCCTATCACCTATATCTTGACAGAGATCATCGTTGAAGTGACTTGTCAGGACATTCTAAATAATAGCACTGCATTGAGTACGGTGCATGAGCAGATGTTGGGCTGGATTACTGTCAGAGAGCATTGATAGGAAAATTTCACCAAGATGATCAACTGCCATTATAGAAGTAATGTGCGCTTACAAACAGTGCAAGAGTTCCCTTAGCATGGCTTTCTTATTAATATATAATGATTTATTGTCATTAAGCTTATTACAGCAATAGACAAAGTCAAA